>OX457150.1:5000-550000 GCA_949752895.1 Dendrolimus pini
TGGGGGCGGACCGCCTCCACCGTCGCAGCACCAGCCTCTGGGGACCTCAGGTCCTCCTCCCATTTAACCAACAGGGCCGCGGTCGCTTCGGCCCTGACTTTCTGCACCTCTGCCAGGCACGGCCTCAATCCTCTCGCGCGGGCATCCTGCCGGTAGCGGAACACACTGGCGAGTGTCTCCGCTTGCAACACCCAAGGCGGATCACCGGCCAGGAGTGTTGCCGCCGTCCAAGACACCGTACGATACCCCCGAATGGCCCTCACCGCAAGGACGCGCTGACAACGCTTCAGCAAGGTCCTGTTCTTGCGGTGAAGGGCGTGGCTCCACACAGGGGCACCGTACAGTGCCATACTCCGCAGGATACCCGCGTACAATTTCCTACAGGCCGCACCTGGCCCTCCCACATTTGGCAGGAGCCTGGCCAGGGCAGCGGCGGCCCTCAGGAGTCTCGGGGTCAACTGATCGAAATGAGCCCCAAAACTCCATTTCCCATCCAGGACGAGGCCCAAGTATTTCATTTGGGCCTCTACCGCCACTGCCACACCCTGGACGACGACATGTGTGTCCCGGGGTGGTCTCCTATGACGTCCGGTGAACATCAGGGCCTCCGTTTTCTCCGCAGAGACTTGGAGGCCCAACCGCTGCACCCTTTCGACGACCAACGCCACGCAGGCGTTGGCCAACTCAACGGATTCGCCATAGGTACCACCCCGGGCCGTTATGAGGGTGTCATCTGCATAACAGAGCACCCCCATCCCGGGAAGGACTGGCTCTCGGAGGAGCCAGTCGTATCCGATGTTCCACAGGATCGGACCCAGAACCGATCCCTGTGGAACACCGCACACCACACGCCGACGCCCAGCTATTTGGCCATAGCCGCCCCCTTCCCAGAGGACGAACCTGTCCTGGAGGTATGCCTCCAACAACCTCATGAGGTACGGAGGCACTCCCTGGAAGCGGAGTGCCTCCAGAATCGTCTCAAACGGGAGGCTGTTGAAGGCATTGGCTATATCTAGCGATACCGCCAGGACAGACTCCTTTAACCCCTCTGCCTCTCTCGTGAGGCACTTCAACGCGTCCAGGGCGTCCAACGTGGAGCGCCCTGGCCTAAACCCATATTGTGCCTCCGAGAGACCAGGCCCGTCATTGGTGATGTGCTTGACGAGGCGACTGGCCACAATTTTCTCAAAAACCTTGGCCACCTCGTCAAGCAAGACGATGGGCCTGTACGCAGAGGGGTCATCCTGGGGGCGGCCCTCCTTGGGGATCAGGCACAGCCGGCCCTCCTTCCACTGCTTCGGGAACACGCCTGATCTGATGCAGGCATCATAAAGTTCCCGAAGCTGGCCGCCGAGATGTTTGGCGGCCAGGAAGAGGGCCCGGCCTGGTACCCCATCCGGCCCTGGTGCCGTCCTACGGCCCCGGAGACGATCCAGGGCCGTTTCTAACTCCTCTTCTGAGAGGGGGGGAGGTGCCGTCTCAGAAGGCTCAAACCCTGGGGGAGGATTCATCTCGGGAGGAGTATGAGCTCCCGGGTCCGGGAAGAGTCCGTCCACTATCCTTTCCAGGACCCCAGCTGGTAGGGACTCCGTTATCGGGGCGGCAGAGGCGCGTAGCTTTTTGCGCGCCGCCCGGAACGGACGTCCCCAGGGGTCCCTGTCCAGCGACTCCAGCAATTCTTCCCGTGCCCGGGCCTTCGCCTGGCATATTGCCACTTGAAGGGCCTTTTTGGCAGCTCGATACTCCTCCCCTAACCTTATCTCCTCCACCAACTCCGGAGGAAGCCGGCGCCGACAGCGCTTAAGAGATCGGTGCAACCTTTGAGCTGCCTCTCGCAGGGCACCGATCTCTGCAGTCCACCAATGGACGCCCGGACGCTGCCAGCGCCGACGCGACCGAGGCATGGAGGCATCGCAGACCCTTTTCAGGGTTCTGCGCATGCGCTCCGCCAATTCCTCCGGAGTTCCACCGCCCTCCGGATTGGTCCAACCCTCGACGACCGCCGTCTCCTCAGCCAGCTCCGGATTGAGCCGGCTGACGGCCCAGCGCGGGAACTGCCCGTGGCCCCGTGGGGGGTTTGTCACCATACTGAGAGGAGGGGAGACCTCGAACCTGATGTACAGGTGGTCCGAGAGCGTCTCCACCTCCTCTTCAACCATCCAATTGACCACCCTGCGTGCGATCGCGTGGGAGGCAAAGGATAAATCCACAATGGATCCACCCCGCGCTCGCACGCAGGTGTGGACCGATCCTCGATTGAGGAGTGACAAACCACTTTGTAACGCCCACGTTTCCACGAGTGTACCCCGCGCATCGGTGACGGTATTCCCCCAGGTACGGGATTTTGCGTTGAAGTCACCGAGGACGAACGTCGCCCCCGGTGACTGTCGCGCCGCGGCGGCCCTGACGGAATCCAAGAACGTCTCGAACTCCGCCAGGGATCGGTTAGGGGAGAAGTACACGCCGATGATCGTGTACTCTCCCCAGCCTGCCACCGCGTAACCCCGTCCCCTCTCGATAGACCTGAGAGGGGGGCTGCTACCTACTCTAGAAACTACCGTCACCAGGCCGTCGAGGTCCCCTACCCAGTTATCCTGGGAGGGGATGTAGTACGGTTCTGACACCACAGCTGGACCAATCCCCCACTCCGCCATCGACTGCAGGAACAAATCCTGAGCCCCGGCGGAGTGGTTTAAGTTCCCCTGAAGGAATCTCGTATGCTGACCAGACATTAGTCAGACATACGAGATTCCCCCACTGCTCTGACCTCCCTGCCTCCGAGCCTATTGGCCGGGGGGACAAACTTTGCCGCGACACTGGCAGGCCGGCAGCGCCTGGACAGTGTCGTGTGGTCTGCCCGACGCCCTGCTTCGGCGCACACCACACAGTGCGCCTTCCTCGCGTCACACTCATACATTTTATGACCGCTCTTCCCGCAGCGGTAACAAATGTCCGATTTATCCCCCCGGCCATCTGGGCACCTCGACGTCATGTGCCCGACGGCTAAGCACCTGAAGCACCGCAGTGGGCGGTTTTCGAAAGCCTCCACTGCGGCCGAGGTGAAGCCGATCAAGAGATGCCCGGCTTCAGCCAGGCGCTTCGCCACCGGGATGGGGCACTGAACCCAGACTGCCCCAAGACCCCCATTTCCAATCCCTATCCCCGCTGCCCTGACCTGGGAGCGGGGACAGTTACCCACATTCGCCACTTCCTCCTCAACCATGTCCGACGTGACGGAGTCATCCAGACCCGTTAAGCGAATTTCCCCCCGCTTCACGGGCCTGTAGATCTCCGCCACTCCGTCGAGCGCTCCCCGTAAAAGCTCGGCAATCCGGTCCGCCAACTGCGCGTTGTCGGGGCCGGGCGGAAGCTGCAACACCCTAGCGTCGTTGGCGGCCCGGAGGACCGTAAGACCCCTCTTCAGCCCGAGGGCGACCACGTCAACTGAGCCCCTCGCTTTGACGAAAACATCGCGGTACGTCATGCCCTTTTCCGCCGCCTCCGGCAGCAGTTTTATGTACACTGCCGGGGCCCTCTCCTCCGTGAGCTGCTCCGGGTTTAATTTACCCGGGGGGCCACGGCGTGCCTCCCTCCGAGAATCCTTCCTTACTTCCCTGCGCTCCTCCCGACGGGAGGTACGCGGTTGCGCTTGGGGTTGGGTGGACTGGAGGGGGGCCGAAGAGCTCGGTCCCCTGCCCGTTCCCTTCCCTTTACCTTTCCCCTTCCCCTTCTTCCCTTGCACCACGGTCCATTCATTGTCCGTGGTGGGGGCTGAGTCCCCCGCGGGGGCAAATCCTGGGATTTGGGACCTCGGAGCCCTGAGTGATGGAAACTCCTTCGTCCCAATCCTCGACGGACCCGCAACCGCCGTCTTTACCGGCGGCGCGCGTGATGGCCCTGCTTTGGGGGGTGGGGGGGCCACCTCCCTATCCGTCTCTGCATCGACCGTCATCGCCTCCGTGTCTGAGGCAATGCGGCCACGAACAACCCTCGGGGGGGGGTCGCCCCCCCTCTTCTTCTTATCGCCCGCCAGCGGTGGGCGGACAATCTTCGCCGGCGGCAGACGATCTTCGAACACCGCCAGGCGGGCATCAACCAGATTCCCCACAGAGGTAATTATAGCCCTCTGTAGGGCTTCAAAATCCATGGGGGGGGTTGGTACAACCTGAGAGGGGGCAGCGGCCTTGGCCGCTGTCCTCATTTCGCTAAACTCCCTGCGGTGGGCCTTTAGCTCCGACCGCAGGGACTCCATCTCCCTTTTCAACCGGAGGTTCTCCGCCGACAGCCTCCGGTTTTCTGCATCCAAGGACCTCGCAGACAGGTTTTCTACCACGTCTGCGAGGGTGCCAGCCGCCAATTTCAGGCGCCGGATGTACCCCCCTTTCAGGTTCCCCGAAGTCTGGGCCACCTTATAGATGGAGGACACATGCTCCTTGGCCAGGGAGAGGAGCTGCTCGGCGCCCATGCGGCCGAGGTCCAACTCCCTGGGGTCTACATCCTCATCAAGCTCCACGACTTCGGAGTCATCGGACTTCCTCCTGTATGACTCCCCTTTGGAGGAGGACGAAGCCTTAGCCGCCTCCGCGTTCTGCTCAAGTTGTCGGTCGGCCTCCCGACAGAGAGCCACCGAGCGAGCCAAGAGCTCCTCGGAAGTCCCCCCAGATACCACCTTCCGTGCGTGCCGCAGCACCAACGTTCTTCCGCCAGTTTTCGGTCCGGAGCGGCCCTTATAGACCCTCCGGGCCGCAGCCACCAGCCTTTTGGCTGACGCTTCCGTCTCCACCTCTGTCTCCCCCTCGCCAGCAACCTTCCGGGTCGACTCGTTATCCGAGTCGAGTTCAGACTCCGCGCGCGAGTGGATGCTAGTCCTCTTGCGCGCGTTGATCTTCCCGGCGATCACGTTTGAGATCGCCCCCGTCATTGCGCTTGTATCCGAGTCCGCCATTTTACAGGGCCCCCCTTAAGGGGGGGGGGCACCCCCAAAGTCCAAAAAGAAAGCCGGGTCAACGATATGGCAAGATCCAGTCCAGGAAAACAAGCCAAGGTCGAGAAATCCGGAATCAACAAAATCCGATAAGCAAAGCCAGGTCAAAAAGTTGTGTAGAAGTCCAGGTATTCCTTAAAACAAGCCGAGTCGTCGTAAGGAACAGATAAAACACCCAGTATAACAATCCTGCGTAAAGGTAAATCAATCTCAAAAGGTAAAGGTCAACCTAACCTAACCTAACCTAACCTAACCTAACCTAACCTAACCTAACCTAACCTAACCTAACCTAACCTAACCTAACCTAACCTAACCTAACCTAACCTAACCTAACCTAACCTAACCTAACCTAACCTAACCTAACCTAACCTAACCTAACCTAACCTAACCTAACCTAACCTAACCTAACCTAACCTAACCTAACCTAACCTAACCTAACCTAACCTAACCTAACCTAACCTAACCTAACCTAACCTTTTTTTTTTTTTTTTTTTTTTACATGAGGAAATGCGTTGCCGCACCGTCAGCCGCGCGGGGGATCATGCGCGGCCGGTGTGTGGGGCTCCCCGACGCCGATTAATCAATACGACCGGCGCCGGTATACCCACTAAAACCTCATGGGAGCCTTCTTCCGCATTATGCCGGGGTCACGGTACACAGCGTGAGCCTTAACCCGCAACCCCGGCAGCGGCTGGCCGCCTCGTAAACAGAGGCGGCCTCTCCTGTTTGCGGGCCGGGGAATGACGTTTCCCCGGCCCTGAGAGGGACGCGCGGCTACCTCTCGCGCCCTCTCGCGGCATTAGTGCGGGCGGAGATCTATAGGATCCCCCAGACCTCGACGCCCGCTGCCGCCCGCCCGTGGCTGTGATTTAACCACGGGCTTCTCCTTCTCCGCTCCCCGCGACGGTTGGAGTGACCGCCGCGGCCGCGGTGTCGCCCGGCGCCTTCCGGCTGGCCTGACCTTTTCTCCTGATGGGCTTGGCCCCACAGGGCCTCGAGCCCAGCTGGTGACCGGCTGGCCTGCCCGCGGCAGCGCACACAGGACAGTGCGGCTTCGCTGAGCAGGGGCCGGTCACCAGGTGCCCGGCTTGTCCGCAGCGGTAGCAATTCCCGCTGCGGTCCACTTCAGAGGTGCATACCGCTGCCACATGACCAGGCTCGTGGCAACGGTAGCATCTCTGCGTCCTGTGGGGCAAGGCCTTGACTATGGCCGAAGACCAACCCACCAGGAGCTTCACCTTCTCTCCGAGGAGTTTCTTGGCGGCCGCCACCGGGCAGGCCACCACCGTCTGTCCTAGCCCGTCTGGGCCAGTGCGTATTTTGGACGCCTTGACGCCCCCTACGGGGCATCCGGTGGTCCGCGCGATGGCGGCGGCCACGTCCTCCTCGTGTACATGATCATCCAGGCCCGAGACGCGAAGACACACAGTCTTTTCGGGCCTGGAGATACGCACGTCCTCGGGATAGAGTTCCAGCCTCAGTCGCTCAGCGAGGGCGTCGGCTAGGGGGGCACTTTCGGCGCCTGGAAGCACCAGCATTCGCGCCCCCGTGCGCGCCCTTTTGAGCTGGAGGCCGCCCTCTATCCCGAGGTCAGCCAACTTAATCCGCGCTTTTGCTTTTGAGAAGAGGTCCGCGTAGGTCACCCCTCTCTCCGCCGCGCCTGGCTGAAGCGTCAGGACGACGGCGGCGGATTTCGGGGGACGCAGGCGCGGGGACCTCTTCTTCTTTGCGGCTTTCTCCTTTTTATTGGACGCTGGGGGTGGAGGAGGGGGGGGCTGCGAGGCCGGAGCCTGCGCCACATCCCCCTTGTCCTTCTCCATGCGTCCTCTTCTTCCTCGCCGCCTCGCGCGGGTGGTCGGCGCGTCGGCGGCGTTCGTGGTCGGCTGGGTGCCGGACGACGGTTGTTTGGCCCTTCTATTGGCCTTCTTCTTCCCGACCGTCGTCCAGCCCTCCTCGGGCACGGCCGGGAGAGGGAGGGGCGCCGGACAGGCGGGCGGTGGTGGCGCAGAAGCCGACGTCACCGCGGACTCCATTGATTCCCTACGGGAGGGAAGGGGGGGGAACTCCTCGACCGAGCGCCCAAAGATGAGCGAGGGGCTCGGTGGGGGTGTGGGTCTGGCTCGAGGAGCAGGGCTCGACCTGGGGGCTGGCCCTGGCGTGGGTGTCAGCCGGGCCGAGCGCATCTGCTCCTCCATGGCCGCGAACCTGCTCTCCATTGCGAGAGTGAGTTTGTTCAGGCTCGCGGCCATCGTCTTCTCAATGCCTGGCGGTGGCACAACCGGTGGCGGCGCTGGAGCGGCCTGCGGCCGGGTGAGTTCCGCCTGAAGGCTCCTCAGCTCCTTCCGGAGGTCCGCAATCTCTACCTCCATGCGGTTATTCGCCGCACGGAGGAGGGCGACCTCCTCGGATGATGTTCGGCTGAGGAGCTCTTCTGAGGCCTCTTGGATGGCCGCAGCCGCATCCTTTAGGGCCTTTTGAAGGGTCCCTTTGAGACCCTTCGACACCTTGGCCACGTTTGTGACCACCGCCAGCGAGTCAGCGATTTGTCGCTGGAGGCCCTCCGCGTGAGCGACACGAGCATCGGGAGCGGCTTGGCTCGCAGGGGGCGGACCAGTCTGGAGTCTGGTCACCCTCGCGGAAGCCATCGCCGAGGCCTGCTCCACGATCTCTTTCTCCGCCTGGAGCTCTAGCTCCGCACGTTGGGCCTCCACGAGCGCCTTCTTGGCGTCCGCCAGACCCACGTATTCCCCTGTTGTTGGGGGACGGCCTCTGCCCCGCTTTTCGTCCGGCGCTTTTTTGGCTGCCTGGGTCTTAGCGGGGGCTTTGGGGGCCGGTCGCTCATCTTCCGACGAGGACGAGAATGATGACGACTCCATCATCTCGTCCAGGTCGTCTAGGGCCAGGTAACGTCGCAGCGCCTCGTTGCGCGCGACCTCCCTGGCCTTGTCTCCTTTGGTGGGGGGGGGATTAGTGGAGCCCCCCGCCTCGTCCGCAGATGGTTTTCGGGACGAGGCCGCCGAGCTACTCCTCGTGACGCGAGAAGCAGCCTGGCTCTTGCCTCTCTCCTCGGGCGCTTTGGCCTTCGGTGGGGCCTTTCCGCCGAGGATTTCTTGCTCAGCCTCTGATAGGCCGGACAGGTAGAATTCGTCTGTGTCAGCTGGCTGCGACCGCTGGGTGCGGGAGCTAGCTTCTTTTGACGATTTGGGCGCTTCCGCTGGCGAGGAAATCGCCGACAGGAAGCGCGAGTACATCGACTTCTCTCCTCCGCCCTTCACGGGCCCTTTCGGGTTGGTGGTGGTGGTTGGGCCCTTCGCGGGCCCCTCTCCTACGTCTGCTACGCCCTTCGCGGGCACTGCGTCGGTTTTGTTTTTAGTTTTAATTGCATCCATTGTTGTTCCCACGAGTAAAAAACTGTCTATCATCAAAAAACGGGGTGTGGTCCGCAGTATCGACCGGGTTTGCCCCCCCGGCCTTAAAACAGCTCGCCCTGCGCCGCAGCTTAAGTTTAGGGGATTTTTTATTGTGGTGCTCATCCACTTGGGCCGGCCGGTTAAGGCAGGCCCCGCGGTCCCGTGTGGCCGCGAGACGTGATCCACGACACCACACGGGGAAACGCTCGACGTAGTGCACAGTGACGAGACTCTCGCCCCGCCACTGTGCCGCCGCCACCGCAACGTCGTGCTGGGTGCGTGGGACAGAACCACGCACCCTCTCCTCGACGGCCAGCGGAGCGGAGCTCAACGCTGGCGGTCGCGTCGGAATGGAAGGGTGTTTGGGGAGGATGTATTGGAGGGAAGAGAAAGGAATACAAGGATTTGGATAGTGGATAGGTGGGACACCACTGTCACGGAGTGAATGGGGAATGTGACAGTGGCCGCTCGGGGCCCCGGGGACGCATCCCCTTGTACCGCTACCTGGACGGGGGGGGGGAGTCCAGGGCGGCACCCCCTGGGGGAAACCTAACCTAACCTAACCTAACCTAACCTTTTTTTTTTTTTTTTTTTTTTTTTTTTTTACATGGGGAAATGCGTTGCCGCACCGTCAGCCGCGCGAGGGATCAGCGCGGCCGGTGTGTGGGGCTCCCCGACGCCGATTAATCAATACGACCGGCGCCGGTATACCCACTAAAACCCCATGGGAGCCTTCTTCCGCCTAGCGCCGGGGACACGGTATACAGCGTTAGCTTTAACCCGCGAACCCCGGCAGCGGCTGGCCGCCTCGTAAACAGAGGCGGCCTCTCCTGTGTTCGGGCCGGGGAGTGAACTTTCCCCGGCCCAGAGAGGAACGCGCGGCTACCTCTCGCGCCCTCTCGCGGCATTAGTGCGGGCGGAGGTCTCAAATGATCCCTCAGACCTCGACGCCCGCTGCCGCCGGGAGGGGGAGGCTGCGAGGATTGCTCCTGCGCCATCACCCCTCCCTCTCCTTCCTCCTCCCCCCCGCCGCCTCGCGCACACAGCAGCGTCAGCAGCGGGGGGGGCTTTCGCGATGGGGGGGGGGGGAGGGGGAGGCTGCGCCATCACCCCTCCCTCTCCTTTCTCCCCCTCCGCCGCCTCGCGCTCTCAGCAGCGTCAGCGGCGGGGGGAGGCTTCGCGCTGGGGGGAGGGGGAGGCTGCGAAGGATTGCTCCTGCGCCAACACCCCTCCCCCCTCTCCTTCCACCCCGCCCCCCCCCACCGCCTCGCGCACACAGCAGCGTCAGCGGCAGGGGGGGCCTCGCGATAGTGGGGGAGGGGGAGGCTGCAAGGATTGCTCCTGCGCCATCACCCCTCCCTCTCCTTTCTCCCCCTCCGCCGCCTCGCGCACACAGCAGCGTCAGCGGCGGGGGGGGCTTCGCGATGGGGGGAGGGTGAGGCTGCGAAGGATTGCTCCTGCGCCAACACCCGTCCCCCCTCTCCTTCCTCCCCTTTTCCACGCCGCCTCGCGCACAAAGCAGCGTCAGCGGCGGGCGCACACAGCTAGGGGAGGGTAGGTCGCCGGTCAGGCGGGCGGTGGTGGGGTGGACATCACCACCGCCATCCTTGACGGCCAGCGGAGAAAATCTCGACGCTGGCGGTCGCAACGGAAGGGATGGGTGTTTGGGGAGGAGGTTTGGAAGGAAGGGAAGGCCTTTTAGGATGAGGAGGCGGATAGGTGGGACACTACTGTCACGGAGTGAAGGGGGGAATGTGACAGTGGCCGCTCGGGGCCCCGGGGACGCATCCCCTTGTACCGCTACCTGGACGGAGGGGAGTCCAGGGCGGCACCCCCTGGGGGAAACCTAACCTAACCTAACCTAACCTAACCTAACCTAACCTAACCTAACCTAACCTAACCTAACCTAACCTAACCTAACCTTTTTTTTTTTTTTTTTTTTTTTTTTTTTTTTTTTTTTTTTTTTTTTTTTTTTTTTTTTTTTTTTTTTTTTTTTTTTTTACATGGGGAAATGCGTTGCCGCACCGTCAGCCGCGCGAGGGATCAGCGCGGCCGGTGTGTGGGGCTCCCCGACGCCGATTAATCAATACGACCGGCGCCGGTATACCCACTAAAACCCCATGGGAGCCATCATCCGCCTGAGTGCCGGGTCACGGTATATCGCGCGAGCATAACCCGCGACCCGGCGGGCGGCTGGCCGCCTCGTAAACAGAGGCGGCCTCTCCTGTGTTCGGGCCGGGGAGTGAACTTTCCCCGGCCCTGAGAGGAACGCGCGGCTACCTCTCGCGCCCTCTCGCGGCATTAGTGCGGGCGGAGGTCTCAAATGATCCCTCAGACCTCGACGCCCGCTGCCGCCGGGAGGGGGAGGCTGCGAGGATTGCTCCTGCGCCATCACCCCTCCCTCTCCTTCCTCCTCCCCCCCGCCGCCTCGCGCACACAGCAGCGTCAGCAGCGGGGGGGGATTTCGCGATGGGGGGGGGAGGGGGAGGCTGCGCCATCACCCCTCCCTCTCCTTTCTCCCCCTCCGCCGCCTCGCGCTCTCAGCAGCGTCAGCGGCGGGGGGAGGCTTCGCGATGGGGGGAGGGGGAGGCTGCGAAGGATTGCTCCTGCGCCAACACCCCTCCCCCCTCTCCTTCCACCCCGCCCCCCCCACCGCCTCGCGCACACAGCAGCGTCAGCGGCAGGGGGGGCCTCGCGATAGTGGGGGAGGGGGAGGCTGCAAGGATTGCTCCTGCGCCATCACCCCTCCCTCTCCTTCTCCCCCTCCGCCGCCTCGCGCACACAGCAGCGTCAGCGGCGGGGGGGGCTTCGCGATGGGGGGAGGGTGAGGCTGCGAAGGATTGCTCCTGCGCCAACACCCCTCCCCCCTCTCCTTCCTCCCCTTTTCCACGCCGCCTCGCGCACAAAGCAGCGGCAGCGGCGGGCGCACACAGCTAGGGGAGGGTAGGTCGCCGGTCAGGCGGGCGGTGGTGGGGTGGACATCACCACCGCCATCCTTGACGGCCAGCGGAGAAAATCTCGACGCTGGCGGTCGCAACGGAAGGGATGGGTGTTTGGGGAGGAGGTTTGGAAGGAAGGGAAGGCCTTTTAGGATGAGGAGGCGGATAGGTGGGACACCACTGTCACGGAGTGAAGGGGGGAATGTGACAGTGGCCGCTCGGGGCCCCGGGGACGCATCCCCTTGTACCGCTACCTGGACGGAGGGGAGTCCAGGGCGGCACCCCCTGGGGGAACCTAACCTAACCTAACCTAACCTAACCTAACCTAACCTAACCTAACCTAACCCAACCCAACCCAACCCAACCCAACCCAACCCAACCCTTTTTTTTTTTTTTTTTTTTTTTGGCCAGGGGAAATCCGTTTGAGGACTAGACCGCGACAGGCACAGAAGCCTGGGGGATGCTCGCGACCTTGGTGAGATAGTGTGGGATTCGCCAGATCGGGGGTGGCACTAGCGTGCCCGGTCAGAACCGGTGCCACGCTATTGCCACTCCCCAGTTAGGGATACCCACTAAAACCCCTGGGTGTTCCGTCCTGCGCCTTATGCCAGGGCTACGTGTATGCGGTTTTCCCAACTCCGCTACCCTGGCAGGCGTGGGCCCCGCTCACTGGGCCTCTTCCAATGCCGGGGGAGCTACTCCCCCGGCGACGACTGGGTCTTTTCGGCGTGGGGCGGTCTGTAACTCGCCCCACGGGAAGAGAGATGAGCGCGCGCGGAACACTCGCGCTCTCATCTCGACGGCATGTGCGGGTGAGTGAGAACCTCTATGCCCCTAGAGGCCCCACCCGCGCCGCCCGCTTACGGTGGCCGAAGGTCTAGGTCAGACCTCCGGCGTCGGCGCGTCCTCCTTTGTCGGGAGCGGAGCAGGGAATTACGCTCACGCTCCCGTTCCGCCTCCTCCTTCGCAAACATGACTTGCTCGCAGAAGGAGGAGACGGCGTCCCATCCGGTGGAGCTCCCGACCATGGTGCGTACCACGGCCGGGAGCGAGGTGTCAAATCCGGTATGGGCGACGAGCTCTCGGCGCTGCTCTGTCCAGCCTGGACACTCCTGGAGTGTGTGCAGCGCCGTGTCCTCGTCGCCCGTGTCACAGTGGTGGCACCCTGACGTTGCCTCGCGGCCGAGGCGACACAGGTACCTGCCGAAGCAACCATGCCCCGTCAGGACCTGTGTCAGCCTGAAGGTCAGGGTGCCGTGACGTCGTCCTAGCCATTCGTGCAGGACGGGCCGCACCGCCTCAATGGTGGCGGGGCCCGCGCTGGGGCGTCGTAGGCGGTCTTCCCAGACCCCCACGGCTACCTGGCGGAGCTCCGACCGGCACGCCTCGATCTCGCGAGGCGCGGGTCTGGTGCCCCTGGCCAGGGCCTCTTTGCGCCATACGTATAGTGACGCCAGGACCCTGGCTTCCAGGTCCCATGGGGGGGATCCGGCGAGTAGCGAGGCCACTTCGAAGGACACCGTACGGTATCCTCTTATTGCCCTGACGGCCAATATGCGTTGCGCTTGACGCAACAGCGCCGCGTTTTTGGCCGTCAGGCGGTCCGACCAGATTGGGGCCCCGTAAAGGGCCATCGAACGTACGATGCCTTCGAAGAGTTTTCGGCACGTGGCGTTAGGCCCCCCAACATTTGGGAGCAAGCGCGACAGCGCACCGGCTGCTCCCTTGAGTCTGGGGAGCAGCTGCCGAAAGTGTGCCGAAAAATCCCACCGGCCATCGAGGACCAATCCCAGGTACTTCATGGTCTCCCCGATGCCGATGCGGATGCCTCCTACTACGATGCTACTGCCTGGAGGTGGGCGGTTACGAGGACCGTGAAACATCACGGCCTCGGTCTTCTGCAACGCCACCTCCAGACCAAGACGCCGGATCCTGCCTACTATAGTTGACACCCCAGCCGTGCCTAAAAGACACGCCTGCCGATGGGTCCTCCCGCGCGCGGCGATCAGCGTGTCGTCTGCGTAACATACGACGCTGACGCCCGGGAGGACCCGACACCTCAAAGTCCAATCGTATGCGATGTTCCACAGGAGGGGACCCAGAACCGACCCCTGTGGAACACCGCATACCATGGCTCGCCGATTCCAACCCTCGTGGACCGGGTAAGTGACGGCTCTACTACCCAACCCAACCCAACCCAACCCAACCCAACCCAACCCAACCCAACCCAACCCAACCCAACCCAACCCAACCCAACCCAACCCAACCCAACCCAACCCAACCCAACCCAACCCAACCCAACCCAACCCAACCCAACCCAACCCAACCCAACCCAACCCAACCCAACCCAACCCAACCCAACCCAACCCAACCCAACCCAACCCAACCCAACCCAACCCAAACCCAGTACATACCATCAATGGTTCATGTTGAGATGTTATGTGGTGCACACTATACCATGTTACACTTTCAAACAGCGCCATCTATCGGTAGATAGATCAAATGATGCTAATAACGCTGGTTCAATAGAGAGAATATATTATGATGATGTAAACATGATAAGCTGTAGGGTCCCATTCAGATGACTGTGTGGAACCTTTTTTTTTTTTTTTTATTTTTTTTTTTTTTTTTTATTTTTTTTTTATTAGCTTCGATGTACAGTAGGACCTCGATAAGTTAAAATGTCCAAGGGAAACAAAATATTATTTTAAGTTATAGAGGTTTTAAGTTATCAAGGGTCTATGTTAGGGATAGGTTAGTATAGAAGTAGGTACGTACATATGTATGTATGTTCGACACTATTTGAACCACGTAAACAAACATTGTCCTAAATTAGGGAATTCGGCAATTTTTTTTTCGTCTTTTACATTGAAGACTTTCTCCTGATTCTTGTTTCTTCAAGATTTAAGTTTTTTTTTTTTTTTTTTTTTTTTTTTTTTTTTTATGATCATTCATAATGTACTCTCATGTATCCCAAACTGAGCCGCAACTTCTTTCCTTTTCAATCCATTTTTCACTGCTTCTATAGCTTTTAATTTATCAGCGTATGTGAATGTTGTTAGTTTTCTTTTTGAACTCATTTTAAGCCAGTTTTATCACACAGTAGGTAAAGCGATGCTTCCAGGACAATGTTTAAAAAAAAAAAAAAAAAAAAAAAAAAATTTTGATCCAAGTATAAGTTTACGTTAACAATTTAACTAGTGAACACGTGCAAGCGATAAATACCGAAGCCTTTTGTTTTGCACACTCTTTCAAAATGATTCATTGACAAACAATTTTATGTTATAGAGGTTGTGGAAACATTTCTTGAAGTTACTGAGGGCCAATACAGAGATTACTTATTTAAGTTATAGAGGTTTTGGGCTCTGATGGGAAGGGAACATATTATTTTTTGAAGTTAGAGGTTTTTAAGTTACCGAGGTTCTACTGTATAAATACGGTATTTCTTTTTTTAGAATTTTAAGTATTATACATTGATTACATTGGGAGTACGACTAGCGCAAGGCCTTTATTTAGTTTCAAATATGACTATCATTCTTGAATAGTACTACATAGAACTTTTTATCTTGTCGTTGTCGTTATAGATATGCATGAGACATCCAAATGCGAGTTATGTTCCACGTTGAGGTGAAGGTAGTTTTTACAAAATTGCAACTGCAGGCCACGGGCTACTTGGTGCCTATATTGTGGAAAAGGCTGGTGATGGCTGATTTTGTGACAAATTCGTTTCATGAAACCAATATTCAGGTATGGTACAGTAAACAAAAAAAAAAAAAAACCTTTTTTTGGTTAATAAAAATCGACTGTTTAATGAAATAAATAATTTATTTGTACATACAAATTTTACGGCTTTAAATCTATATGTACATAAATATACAATTACGTACTACTATACAAAGTGTGCAAACAATTGGAAACATTCTTTTATTTTCAATCCATTTCGACTTCCAAAAGGAGGAAGTTCTCAATTCGATTCTAATGTGTTTTTTAAGTATGTATGTTTCGGGATTAATCCGTCAATTGTGCACCAATTTTTTTTTTTTTTGCTCTTTATTTTATAGACAATAAATCGCTGTTCCAATCTTTATAGAGAATAGAACGCTCTACAAAAAAGGTCTGATAAAAATTTTTGATTTGTCGATTTTTGATTTTCGGCTACAGTCAGACTCACGCCTTCAACACGAACGCACGACATACGTGCTCGTGTACAAACGCTAGTTTTGGCGCTCACTGCTTGCCTTCAAATAAATCCTTCTGAACTGTATTATATTTGACAAAAAAATAAAAAAAAATTGATCCTTATTTTGACACTGAAACCAACAGTTTCGATGTAATTTATAAAATTCGATCAAATTTTTGAACAATTAAACTTTGATCTTGAATAACTTTTGAACGCGTGGACAAATCAAAAAATGTTATCATACCTTTTTTGTAGAACGTTCAATTCTCTATAAAGATTGGAACAGTAATTTATCAGTCAACCAGTCGTTTGAACGGTACAAAAAAAAAAATTTTTCGTGTGTTATTCTTATGGGAATTTAAAAAAAAAAAAAAAAACGATGACAATTAATTTAATGTTAATATTAATAAACTTAATGTTAATATTAATAAACTTAATGTTAATATTAAGGGCTCATCTTTTCACAGAATTTTTTTACACCCAAAAGAAACTATTGAGCCTGTTTGGATCACCCTAATATATATATATATATATATATATATATATATATATATATATAGGTGTGTGTATATATATATATATATATATATATATATATATATAGACAGTTTTACTTAAATTAAAAAAATTCAAGAATGTTTCCACTGAGCAAAATATCCTATATACAATATTTGCTACCTGCATGTAGCATAGTCTTGGGACAATCACAAATATACACGTGATTAATCAAGGGGGCAGATCGTAAGCTGAACCTCGTAATGGAAGTGTGGCTTGCAAGGCTCCATTTCTGTGTAGGAATGACAAACGGCAAACCAAAGAAAAGTTGATTTTGGATAAAATGTACTATCCATATATTAATGAAACATAAAATTATGCCGCACCCGATTTGAACGCTGTTAATGTTTACCCATGGAATGGTTTAATTAATTGAGGTAAAATAACGTGCGTTTCGAATATTAACTTATAAATGTATATTAAAAATACTGTATTGAATAAAATGAGTTGAGGTTTAATTAATCCAAGTAAGGCATATAGAACACTTTGTTCAAAGCAGCCCATACCTCTGGTTTGCCGTTTCATAACCTCTCGCGACAAGCTACCCTGTGATTGTCGGAACTGGTATTCATATTTGAATTTACCGCCAAAACTAGATGGCGCTGTACCGTTTTGGAACGCACTATATTTTAAATCAGTGTATAACATAAGAGTTACTAAATATTTTTTTTTTATTAGGCAAATGTCATGTTTATTTACTTTCGTTTCACTGCCTCACCGGGAGTTTTCGGGACTTTTGTAAAATGAGTTAATACAATAATACGAGTGTGTTTATTGTTTAAAATAAACTAATCGGCCGATTCGATTCCTGATAAGGGTAATTGATTTTCCAAAAATCTAGTTACACCACTTTAGTTTTCGTCAAAATCCGCCTCGGGACTACTGAGTGTTTTCTGCGCCTTCGCATAGCCCCGAAGACCCACTTGAAGCATTCGCCCTCCATACATGTGCGTAAACACAACGAGCGAACAATGAGATCCTAGGAACTAAATTGAGGTACAGTCGCGGTATGAAAAGTGTGCCAGTTTTCGAATTTATTCATTTAATGTTCCGCGAGCATAGAGACTGTTCCACAGAAAAAATATGTTTATTTTTGGATAATAAAGTTTACAATTCTATCCTCTCTAAGAAGATTGATTAGAGATGTAAAACCTTTTCATTTGTTTCAATATTTATGTTAAGTGTAGTGATTATATACTCTTTGTTTCTTGTTGTTAATATCAGTGTCTATCATTTTCATATATTCAAGTTTTCTTTATTCACGATTCTATATTTTACTAACGTACCAAAACGTAACATTTATTAAACGTTACGTTGGCAGTACTGTTTGTTGTACTCATGCAATCAAAGTAGACTTTAAGGTGACGAACATTTTCATACCGCGACTGTACATACGACATATTCAAATGACATTAAGCATTGAACTGGAATAACAAAAACAGGAGTCGAGGATTTATGGGCCAAATAAATGTAATGACTATATTATTTTATAAAAATTAAAAAATTAATTGCCAGTTCTTAATTGGACCTACTTATGTAAAACAGAACCAATGCACAAACATGCCAAAATTGGGTTAAGGATGAAGAAGGCTTTAAAAATGCACCTTCTATCGACTCAATAAGAATCATAACGATCTGACAACATTTACAGAATAAAACATTTTTATCACAAAGTAGCTACCTACAAAACACCAAGAGTATAATAAACTAACAAGATCCATGAAACATGGTAATCCAATTTGAAATTATTTACATCAAAATTGTATTTAGTATTTGGGACAAAATATAATATACAATATTCAATTTTTTTTCCAAAATTTACACATTTTCTTGTATGCAAATTTTTTATAAAAAAGGCTTTTTCTCAAAACTGTCAGTATGTGAGTTGGTTCTATTTTGCATAAGTAGGTCCAATTGTACATGACGTGAAGAAGAGGAATTTTAGGTAAAAAAAGGTATCGATTATTATAATCAATTTATGCGAATAAATTACGACTGCCATGAAAGCACTTACACTTTAAGCACACAATTAATCAAATTTGCTACAATCATAAAAAATATCAATATAATACGAAGAAATTCTAAAATCACATTGTTTTTTTATCTGGTCCTAACAATGTACGAAAGCGTGCCCGTTCTTGTGACAACTCGAAAGGCCACATTTGAATAGTTCTTTTAGAGTAATTTTACCCATTTTTCGAAAATAAAACTAGACAGCACCATACCTCCTTTCGGTTCCCGCCAAAAACTCAATAATCAGATGACACCACAGTTTTGAACTACAAACAGAAAACTCATTATGACCACTCGACTAGCTGTTGGCGGCATTCTGTGGCCGAAGTGATACGCCGGTGATAATGCGGTGCGCCGGCTAGCAGCAGACGCACCGGTGTCGCTAGGCGCGCTTGTCGTGCTCGTCGGGCGCCGGCGGGGCGCCACCGGGCGCCACTGGGGCGCCGTCGGGCGCCGCCTCGAGCCGCGCGCGGCGCCTGTCGCCCAGCAGGCGCCCGCCCGCGTAGCCGAGCAGCGAGCCCGCCACGAGCGCCGCGGCGCCCGCCTTGGCGCCCACCACCAGCCCCACGGGGCCCCCCACCAGCGCGCCCACCAGCGCCCCGCCCGCGCCCATCGCGCCCGCCTTCAGCCTATTACAAATCGTCTCACTTTGAACGCTTCTTAAACTTACACTAACACTCTATGAATAACACCATTACTACTTAATAATAGTAAAATTATTTCTCCCATTCCTATTTAATATAGACTGTATTAATAGTACATTATGGTACTAGTGTGTAACATTGGTGATTACCGCCGGGGCGCCATTGAGACTCGAGCCGTAGGCGAGGGTCTTAAGAGAGCCGAGGACGGTAATCATCAATACACACCTGTATCATATGACGTTTTTCAACACACTTGTGAATAAAATAACAACAAAAACTCATTTTGTTCTATAGAACACGATCTTTTTTTTAAATAAAAACTTTTTTAAAAACAAAGCAACTCAACCAATAAAATTTAAAAAAAAAAATCTATAACTCACTAGTGAGTTATAATTTTTTTTAGTCACAGTTTGATTATGGGTGTCATTCTGTGCCTAATTGCGGTGACCATAGAGCCACTTTAAGAGCAAGTGTGTTGAAAAAATATATACGTGTTCGCTTGACTTATAATTTCGTAGCATCACAAGTCCACTTGGCTGTTGAGGCAGGAGACGAGTCGTGTAGGGGGACACCCCCCCCCCCCCCCCCCTCCGTACAACGCACAGTAGTGTAGGACGAGTTCACATCGATCACGTTTATCGATATCGATCTAACTTGCGTTTTTACTTGTACCTAGTTGTACTGAAAAAAATAGCCTTTTCGTCACGTGTTAAATTTATAAAAAATAATAATAATCTGCTCTCCAGTACGAAAACTAGCTAGAATAGTATTAAAAAATTATGACATTGAAGTAAACTAATTGTTATAAATATCCTGTCCTCAAATACTCGAGAATACGTAAAATTGTTAGTAATTTATAATGAAACACCTGTGGCCTAATGCTTAATTACAACACATTTGGCTAATTTTGGTAAAAAAACCCAAAATGCCCAAATATAAAATAGAATCCGTGTCATTACAGTGCTCATTGGGTTTTGTATTTTATTCTTCCCTCATTATCATTACATTACTAGGAATAAAAAGGTTGTAATGATTTTAATATTCCTGTAGTGCGTATACAGTTTTAGTATAGGGGGAAAGGGTACAATATAATAAATAGTAAACCCAAAGAGTGCAGTAATGACACGGATTCTATTTCATATTTGGGCATTAGGCTGTACTTGTTTATTTGTCAATTGTTCCCAAAAAGTTATCGACATCGACTATCTGGCAAGTGATGCGACATCACTGGAGCATACGCACCTCTCGGCGGCGCGGAGGCTGCCCCTCGCCACGGCCACGTCCTCGGCGGCCGCGTCGACGCGCGTCGCGCTCAGCGCCACCTGCACCACCACAACATCCTTTCGCTATACTTTACATTAGGAAGCGTGTGGGAAGTGGATGGAATAGGACAGTGACCTGTTCGCGCTGCGCCATGGCGGCGGCCTGCACGTGCTGCCAGGCGTCGTGCAGCGCGCGCACCTCGGCCTGCAGCTCGCGCCACCCGCGCAGCGCCGCCTCGCGCCCGCGCAGCTCCAGCTCCTGCCATCGCCCCATCACTACTTTATCTCATTTATATCATTATATATAAAAAGCATTGACTTAATAACCAACTTAGTAAGTAGTCGTTAGTTAGTAAGTCAATGATAAAAAGCAAATGAATAGTAACATACTATAACCATATTTCTTCAAAACGTAAAAGGGCATCATATTTATATATTTTAGAGAGAAAAAATTTGAGATATGTCGAGAAATTTGTTCTATGTAGAATAATGTACGGTTCAAGGTATAGCGTTTTGCCGACGCTATGGCCTATTTTAGGCTACTTCGATATTATAATATTAGTATAAATAATGCTCACAAATACTTTGTCATTGAGTTGCTATTAGTCGTGACATTCGACTTCAACTATCACTAAGTTCAACCCAGGGATCAGCATCCGAAATCTAAAGGTATGAGATGAATTCCTTAAAATGAACAAGGTGCGACAAGAAGGCCACTCACCCCCTGGTCCAGCTGCAGCTGCAGTTGGGGCGCCTCGTCGGGGACGCCCTGGGGGCGCACGAGCCCCACGGACTCCGTGGACGCGGCGCTGCCCGCCGCCGCCTGCTCCGCGCCCTGGCGCCGCATCGCCAGGGGGGACGTGTCTGCGACGGTCACACAAACACACACTCATTGTATAAACCTAATCGAGGAAAATTATGCTTAGTCAGTCCAATCATTTAAGGCAGTCCTTGAAAGTTGTCTCATAAACTTAGTTCACGACATCTCGCTTTCTATAGATCAGCAGGCATGGCCTCCAAGGCGGCATAATCCAGTGAAGGTGGGCCGTACTTGTGATATAAAACAGTTTTGTGTTTTATTTAAAGAAATAAGCAAAAGGTAATAAAAAAATAAATAACCATACACCACAACATATACAACTAGGTATTTGAGCGGCTATTTGTTGCATGTTAGCTTTCATGTTAGTAGTGGCAACTCGTAAAATGGCTCTAAAATGCTCATCTGTGAGACGAGAAGCGTATTTATTTTTGCGGTAATTAAGAATTGAAGAAGTTTGTTCGCATGAATAAGTTCTACCGAAATTGTAATCAGCTGCTAAGCAAACCCTTTCAATTCGCTCAATAGCGTGTTCACCGTGATGCACGATCCTTCATCACGCGTACTTAATCATTATTTATTTTGGTGGATACCCAGGATAGTTTATTTATAATATTTTATAAAGCAGTCACGGTCTACGGTGGCGTTGTCGGCAACGGCTTAAACTGGCTTAAAGGATACTTTGTCTTATTACTTAATTATCTTACTATTTATTCACTTTCCGTGGCCCGGGTTGAAGTTTCACATTGCTCGTACGAGGTTTATGTTACATTTTAACCCATAATAAGGCAAATATAAGCTCGGTAAGATATACGTACTCGGCCCTCAAACAATTTTCTATGCATTCGACAGTTTTTGAGATAGAGAACGAAGAGTGCCCAGCGCTTAACCACCATGTATATCAAGGTCAACCGACGTACTTATTATAAGTTCCAAAAAAAAACTTAATATTCTAAAAAAAAATATTTTAAACTAGCTGTGCCCGCGACTTCGCCACATGGATTTTTTGCGGAATCCTAATTTTAAAAGTAGCCAAGTTACTCTTTATAATATCAGATATCAGCCAGTGGAAACCCTGTCAAAATCAGTCCAGCCATTTCAGGGATCACCTGCAATAAACAGACAGACAGACAAAGATTTTATAAATAGAATTTTTGATTCCAGTATCATATATAGTTTCTTTGACATTATCGTATGGTTCCTTACCATTTCACTCGTTAGATATTTACTCTCTAATTACCTACTTTTATGGTATTTTGGATTAAAATCCATTCATTGACCATTAATAGAATATTTGTCTTTATAATTATTATATACAGATGACATTTCTCAATATTTACACATACATACATAACTAACTCTAAAGAAAGCAGGCCAAAAAATATAAACAGAGTGCAATTATTCAACATGCAACTGAAATGACAATTAATTTTGGTTTTTATACAATGATGTGTAGAGGTTAGTTTTAATTTTTTTGGGAGCCATGGAGGGGAGCGTCTCACCGGAGCGGCGGGGCTCCACTCTGGCGGCCGACACCAGCGCCCTACAACTGCTCTCAATAACACCTACAAACAAACTTCCCACTCAAGCCTTGTACTTTGTATTATATGACAAAATATACTAGTATGGGATGCATCCTTATAACACTCGGAGCACCATGCACCTTGCCTATAGATATAGACATGAAGGAGGACTGTTGGATGGGTTTGTAGATAAATAATTTAGTAAAATGGCATACATCACCAGTGGGCCAAGAGAGCAAATAAAGCCTGCAAAAATCACTTGTGGACCTATTATACTATTGTGTATTGTATTAATTTTATTCCTACAAGAACTGAGAAAGAATACAGTTTCCTGTATTGGGGTAGCTTGTCAAAAGAGGCGATAAAACAACCCACAGCTACCACACCTGATCTAGGATGCACCGCTATAACAACCTTGAGTTCTAGGGTGGGGTACAGATATAAGGCACATTCATTAATTCACTTTATCTCTCAAACAATAAATAAGTGCACCCTATAACTATACCGCACCTGAGTTGTGTTCCGAAATTAAGGGCTAGGTTCCAGTCTCCCTTAAGAGAGCAGCAGCGCATTTGTTCTACCTTTGCTGTCGTAAATGTCTATGGGTGATAGTAGTAATTGCTTTCCGACAAGTGGGGCATCTGCCTGTCTGCTGAACAAATGCAATATATTTTTTTATCATACTTGCCAAAACGAAACAGCCTTATGCAAATTTCCTCAGGATCTTTCTTTCCTTTACTATAACTTCCACATGTACGAATATATACCCACAATAATAGGTTATTGTCTAAAAATATTAGAGAACAACAAAAATTTACCTAAATAATCCATAATAGCTTTGAGTGTGAGGTCTCTAGAGTGTTGTGTGCGTTTGTCAAATTGCTGCCAGTCATCCGAGCGCACCTGCCTCCTCAGGGCCTCCATCTCACCGAGCAGAGAGCGCAACTGGGATGAGACTCGTCTCGCGTGCATCTGCTCGGACCTCACACGTGCATAATCTCCATTCTGCTCATACTATAATTTATAATAATAATAATTGTACCAATAGTGGTTAACAGTTTAGTAGCAAGGAACCTCGACCGACACATAGAGAGACTCTCGCTCTTTAAATGGGTGAAGGGCCAGATACAGAAGGCAGTTCTCATGAGCACAGTATACATAGTGAAGAAGTTTCTGTCTCTGGAGCCTTAACCACCAGTAGCTTGGACACTAGGCCATGCTTAACCACAGAGGCTGCCTTATCTAATTAAAACCTGCAATATCAATTAATAAAATAGTCATAAAGGCTATTTTTATTTCATGTATGCTGAAAGAAAAATTTTCACTTTATTTATTAAATACACTAATTGGTATCCAATTTTGCCTCCTTCCCAGCTTCTCCGTCGACAAAGGCCTCCCTCAAACTATTTGATGCCCATTTCTCCCCATCTTACAGGTTCTGGACCATAATATCCCTGCTGAGTGTTTCAAATTGTCCTCCCGTCTGTTGTATTGAATATCAAGCAAATTCATACATTAGTCCAGTTTGTGAAAAAAGTAAAAAAAATGTTGACATGTATTAACTGCACAAAACATCATATATGTATAAAATACATGATATAAAAAGTAAGTCTAACAGTGCAGTGTTTCCTATTTTAAACTATTTATAGACCGCTGTGACGAGTAACATGCGATGAAGCGACATATTACGCATTGAACTTACTATTTTGAGAATCAGCTGATCACGAATTATGTCGTTAAGTGTATACCAGAATAATATGATTTTAGACGATAATACCTTAATAATGTTAGCCTTGTGCTGTCGCAGCAAGTCCAAGTGGTGAGGAATTGCTACTTCGTTGAATTTCGTCAAAGAGAGTTCAACTCGTTTCAGGGGCAGCTTGTTTGCTTCCTCCATTGCCCTTTCTATAAACAAGTGCGTTAGTTACACTAAACTATAAAACTACACAAAACAGTAACTTTAGACCATATAACACCATAACAAATAGTACATATTTATAAAATAATAAACATTTTAAATTTTAATGCAAATCCCTTTGTTTTGTACTTTTTGACATATTTTTAATTTAGCATTGTTATTTTTTTTTTATATTTATGGCTTGGCAACTAGGCCTTTAAGCCAGATCTTAGTTTACAATATACATTTAGTTTCTTAATTTTCTTAAGCCTATGTGTAGCACAGCTGAACTGTAGATAATCAGCTAGTGTCATTGAACGGAGTTCTTGTGACAACTCAAAAGGCCACATTTGACTATACAGTTCACATTTCTCACAAAACACATAATTACTACTCAAAAACTATCAAAATCCTACAACTATTGTTCATTTTAGAGTAATTTTAGACATTTTTAGAAAATAAAACTGCACAGCACAACATCACCTTTCAGTTCCCGCCAAAAACTCCTTAGCATTGTTAATGTCACTTTTATGTCTGTTGTCACTATCCTACGGGTCCACAAGATTATTAAAAAAAAACAAGTAGAACTCTTAATTATCTTTGACTTACCATTATGGACAAGAAGCTTATATTATCCTTATCCCTATCCCTATTAATATTATAAATGCGAAAGTAACTCTGTCTGTCTGTCTGTTCCGTTTTCACGTAAAAACTACTGGACCGATTTGGCTGAAACTCAGTATATATATATATTTTCGATACCGAGGATGAACATACGATACTTTTTATCCCGAAAAATGGGATAGTTTCCGGGATAACATGATATTTGTCTGTTTGTTTGTTATGCTTTTACGGAAAAACTACTGGACCGATTTGGCTGAAATTCGGTACGTATGTAAATTAAATACTGAGGATGGACAAGGGATAATTTTCATTTTGGCCTTTTTGGTAATTTTGGCCTATTTGGTCATTTTGGCCTTTTTGGTCATTTTGGCCTTTTTGGTCATTTTGGCCTTTTTGATCATTTTGGCCTATTTGGTAATTTTTCCTTTTTGGCCTATTTGGTCATTTTGACCTTTGTGGTCATTTTGGCCTATTTGGTCATTTTGGCCTATTTGATAATTTTGGCCTTTTTGATCATTTTGACCTTTGTGGTCATTTTGGCCTATTTGGTCATTTTGGCCTATTTGGTCATTTTGGCCTATTTGGTCATTTTGGCCTTTATGATCATTTTGACCTTTTTGGTCATTTTGGCCTATTTGGTCTATTTGGCCTATTTGGTCATTTTGGCCTATTTGGTAATTTTGGCCTATTTGGTCATTTTGGCCTTTTTGGTCATTTTGCCCTTTTTGATCATTTTGGCCTTTTTGGTCATTTTGGGCTATTTGGTAATTTTTATCTTATAGTATTGACGGATTATATCAACATTACAAAACTTGAATTAGTGAGCGTTGTAAGTTACAAGAGAAATGCGCCGTTTAGTGGCAATTTGAAAATGGTAAAACGTAAAACATGATGATGATGAACATGACCTCGCGCATAGATGATACACTATATATACAACCTCGCGTTTCCATTTGATCAATAGGGTTTCGTTTTTCAATTTTATTTATAAATAAAAATAATAAAATAATGAACCAAAGTTTTAAAATTTAAATATTCCTTTTTTCGATTGGTTTATAAAATTTATGTAAATAATACCAAGCGGTACAGCATAAAATGTAACAAACCAGTGTGATTTTTAAAATCGACTAAAATAGTTTAATCGATATAAGTTTTGTTATTGATTATTTAACGTTCCAAAAATTAAAATAAATAAACTGAAAGTACTAAAACTGTCAATGAATTGAAATCAAAATCTCTTGCTCTTTTAGTTCATTGAATTTTTAATTATTTAAATTTCAGCATTTCGCGATGGTTTAGATTAATTAATGATAAGTGCATTTGCCACATTTAAAGTAGTCCTATAAGTAATTTTGTAGGATTAAATAAACACCAACGATGGACGTCGACACGGGTAAGTTTAGCATCTAACCTCAACTTCATTCTGTTTTATATTATTTCTAGAAATTTACATGCGTAGCAATGAATTTGACTTGATTATTAGCTTTTATTTGTATTAAAATGATTTTAAACCTTCCCATCTCTTTGTTATGTCAAGAAATTATGAAATTTATACTTATCTATGATGACAAATATTTATTTTCTATTTCATATATAAAACGTTGATATTTATGTCATGAAAATTTGAAACATGTCGATCCTTGTAATAACGAAACTCCAAGCTATATTGTTTTAATAATAGATATATAATTGATGGTAAAAAGATTGGATGGGCTATAGTTACACGGCACATTTATTTATTATGAATAAATCCAAACCTTTTTTAATATAGGTTAGAAGGCTAAGGCGCCTTGGCCTTCGTGCTTATTTTATTTTTATAACCACCCAAAATTATTTTTTTATCTCAAGTAGTAAATAAATGTGCCGTATATATACTATACTGCACCCTAAAGATCATTTAACTTCTGGAAATGTCGTTTTCGAGACATTCATATCTTTTATACGTCACATTATTGATTTGGAGTCAAAAGTTATTATATAAATACACTCTTATTCATATTTATGCTGCCGTCTACTGAATTCCTGCAATAAAAAAATAAATATTTAGTTAGAGTAAGTTGGAATGCTTCCTTAAGAACCGTAAAGATAAGGTGACCAACTGTACTCATTTACTGAGTTTTGTACTCTTTTTTCGCAAACCATACTCTTTTCGAATCTTGTACTCTGAAAGGACTCATTGGTATGTTAATTAAATAAGAGTAAATTTATATTTAAATGAGGAAAAATTGAAGAAATGGAACGATGAGAAAATAGAACTTGACAAAAGATGGGTAGAAATCTTTCGGCATTTTAGAGTAGAACATATCCCACATGAAAATTTAAAAGTTTTAATATAAATTTCCATATGTTGTCCAGGCACTAATGCTGCTGTTGAAAGGGTATTTTCACTAGGGAATGATTATTGGAGCATTGAGAAGTCGCAACTATCTGTAAAAACATTATCTGCCGTCTTAACAGTCAAATTTAATATGCAAAATGAAAGTAGTCGGGATGTTGGGCTACATTATTTGACGAACATCCTCATTTAGCAAAAAAAACCACTCCGAAGAAAACTATGTTTTTAAAAGAAAATAAAGTTGTTATCGTTTTTTCTTCTTTTTTTCACCTATGAAATACTTGCAAAGTGTACTCTTTTTGAACAAAAAATAGTTGGTCACCTTAATAAAGAAGCATTGTCAACATTGTAGTAAGTGAAGCTCTGTCATTTATGCCTACCCCTATGGGAAACAGGTGTTATTATATATAAGCAGGGCTAGCTTTGTGGGGCACACCTTAAAGGAAATTTCAAAAATATCAAAAAATTGCCATAAAAAAGATCATTTATTAGAATCAAGTGATAAAGATTTCATTCAAGATTACAATGTTTTCATAGCTGAAAAATGACCAAATGAAGTTGTAAAAAATATTACATTTGGAGAAGAAGAGATTTGTATGTTAACAAACAAGTTTGCATGGACGAAATATTATTCAAGCAATTGATAATTACTCAACAAAGAGCTTCTCTTTTAGTGAAAACAGTTGTCGACTTCCAATTGATTTCTCAACCGGTGCTGTTTAAGACATTAACTTCCTTTGTCTATATATTTATTGGTCTATGCTACTTCTATTCTTCTAACATTTGTTACTATTACAGGTGTTTGTATCCTCAATAAATTACATTATTTTACCAGTTACATGTTTCATCTACTTCATTACTTGTGTGCAATAAGTACCTAAATAGAGTTTTTGTGCTTCAGGGACCCATGGTCCAAAGATGTTTCCGTCCCAGAAACCATAAATATATGACAATTAACATGTGAAATTCAATTAATATGTAAAATGATATTCTTTACAGATGGCAGAAAGTCACGTTCTCGCAGCAGATCTGTGAGTAAATCATGGTGTAGCAAATAAGTTTCTATATTATACCAAATCGTATTGTACCTTGTGGCAACCAAGGGAACTGTTTTTGAACAAAATGTTTATTCATCAAATTGTGCCTTCATTTGAACACATTCATTCTCTACACATTGACTGATGCGATTAATTGGGGTAAAATAATGTGCGTTCCGAATATTAATTTATAGATGTCTATTTAAATATATATGAGGGGCCTTGAATAACTTGTCGAGGTTTCTTCAAAGATGACAGTAGCAGTGCCCTGTTCGTGGAATTTCGAATGGCAACACATGCAAATTAGTGTATCTAACCTTAAATTTCAGTGTATGGTAATTCACTTTAATGTAAACAAAGTAATTTTTTTTTAGTTCTGAAAATGTCTACTCTTGTGCCAATTATAGTGTATTTGTGGGGAATTTTATTGCAGTACTTTATGCAAAAGAAATCTGCAGCTGAAACACATAGAAGACTTATGGTGACAATGCTTTGTCGGATACAACATGCAGAGACCGCTTTCGACACTTTAAAAATAATGATTTTGAACTTGAGGATAAAGAACGATCTGGCGCACTGAAAAAAAATTGTAAAAGAAACAGCGAGAAATTATTCAAGGTCCTAATAATATAATATTTTTCATAATTTCCGCATTTAATAAAACGAGGTGAATTTTAATTATGGAGTATGGAAAAAAGTACATTATTAAAAATAACCATTTCCCTTGGTTTGTTGTTTATTTTGATCCTCTAAGTCTACTGGTGTAATAATATAGGTGTTATTATTTTGTTATGGATTTGATTAAATTTCTGTGTAGGGTAATTAATGCTTTATTTCGCCAATCAAAGGGCAAATTGCATGGGAGTTGGAGGAAATGTACCACTCATAATTTTTGAGTTATTTCTTTGTTGATAAAGTTTGTTTTCCACTTAAGAAATGTATGTTTTCCTTTATGCAGGTTGAGTCAGAATCTAAAATGTCCCATGACGGCTCCACACATTCAAAGAGGAATTCAAAGTCGCGCTCGCGCTCCCGTTCGCCGAGCGGATCGCGATCGCGATCGCGCTCCAGTTCCAAGTCGCGATCGCGCTCGAGGTCCAAGAGCGGCTCGCGCGCCTCGTCGCGCTCGGGCTCCCCGAAATCGCCGAGATCGAGGAGCGGCTCCCGCGCCAAGTCCAGGTCTCGGAGCAGCAGTCCCGCCAAGTCCAGGTCCCGAAGCGGGTCGCGAGCTAAGTCCCGCTCCCAGAGTGGCTCCCCGAACAGATCCAGGTCTCGCAGCGGATCCGCCAAATCGCGTTCCAGGAGCGGCTCCCGAGCCAAGTCTAGAAGTGCGTCACCCAAGTCGCCGACCAGATCTAAGTCCAAAAGCAAATCCAGGTCTCGGAGCGGGTCCCGGATGTCCCGATCCAAGAGCAGGTCCCCTTCACAGGAAAAGATGGACGTCGATGGAGAAGGCGCTGCAAAGGCACAGCGTTCGCGCAGCTCATCCAAAGAGAAGACCCAGAAAGAATCTTCTAGATCCAAGTCGCGGTCAAAGTCACCCACCGGTACGTAGTCATAAATAATGATAAGTATTGTAGGGTTCTGAAATGCTATCACTTATTTTATTTGATACATATTTCTAACATATTATTATGGGAGACAATACCATGACACTGCATGCAGCACTAGTACAAATTCCATCCAGCCATCTTTCACAGGTTTCCTTTTAGCTCTATTTTTGTGCTGTGTGGTTTGTGATCAGGTACGGGTCACATCAACCATAATTCTTCATGTTCTCGATGACTTACTTATAAATAATGAGAGTCAACATTGTAGTCAGTACTGTACTTCAGCCATACTCAAAAATAGTAATGGTAGTGGGTATCTGAATAGTTGTTTGTTCGATAGGTTCACGCGCCAGCCGATCCAGGTCACGCTCCAAGTCGAGAGCATCCAGATCCAAATCTAAATCTCGTTCACGTTCCAAGTCTGCAGAAAGAGGTAGTTATGTTTCTGAGATATCTACCATGTCAATTTATTGGCTAAATAGTTGATTTTACATGTGACACTTGTATTTTCAGATGACGGAAAGGAAAGGAAGAGCAGGTCGAAATCTAAATCTAGGTCTCGATCAAATTCGCGGGCCAAATCTCGTTCGAAGTCAAAGTCTCGATCGAGGTCAAAGTCGCGGTCGAGGTCCAAGTCCCGATCGAAGTCAAAGTCTCGATCGAGGTCAAAGTCGCGGTCGAGGTCCAAGTCCCGATCGAAATCCAAGTCACGGTCGAGATCCAAGTCGGGATCGAGGGCGAAATCGCGTTCGAGGTCTAGATCGGGATCGAGGCCTAAATCGCGTTCGAGATCCAAATCTCGGTCCAGGTCAAAATCTAGATCTAGGTCAAAATCAGGGGTTAGATCGAGATCTGGTTCGAGGGCTAAATCCAGGTCAAAATCTAGGTCGAGGTCGAAATCTCGCTCTAGATCTGGCTCTAGGGCTAAGTCTCGATCCAGATCCGGCTCGAGGTCGCGATCTCGCTCAAAGTCTCGCTCTCGCTCGAGGTCCGGTTCGGCCAAGTCGAAGTCGCGCTCTCGCTCCCGCTCTAGTTCGGGCTCCGGCTCCGGGTCGCCTTCGCGGCGCGGCAAGAAGCGTCGCGCCGCCGTGCGCCTCGCGTCCGACGACGAGGGTGAGGGTGAGGGCGGGGGCGGGGGCGGGGAGGGGGCGGCGGGCGCGGAGGGGGAGGGCGAGGCGCAGGCGCCGCCCGAGAAGGCGAAGCCGCAAGCGGAAGACGACTCTTCAGACGACGAGCTCGCGCCGGACTCGAAGAGCGCCGAGATGGCGGGCGGGATGAGCGACTTCGAGCTGATGCTGGCGCGCAAGCGCGAGGAGCGGCGCGGGCGGCGGCGGCGGCGCGACATCGACATCATCAACGACAACGACGACCTGATCGCGGCGCTGCTGCAGCAGATGCGCGCCGCCGCCGACGAGGACCGCGAGCTCAACAAGCGCAACCAGCCGGCGGTGCGCAAGGTGTCGCTGCTCAAGCGCGCCATGTCGCAGCTCATCAAGCGCGACCTGCAGCTCGCCTTCCTCGAGCACAACGTGCTCAACGTGCTCTGCGACTGGCTGGCGCCGATGCCCAACCGCGCGCTGCCCTGCCTGCTCATCCGCGAGAGCATCCTCAAGCTGCTGATGGACTTCCCGCAGATCGACAAGTCGCTGCTGAAGCAGTCGGGCATCGGCAAGGCCGTCATGTACCTGTACAAGCACCCCAAGGAGACGAAGGCGAACCGCGAGCGCGCCGGCCGCCTCATCTCGGAGTGGGCGCGGCCCATCTTCAACCTGTCCACGGACTTCAAGGCGATGACGCGCGAGGAGCGGCAGGCGCGCGACGAGGCCATGGCGGGGGGCGCGCGTCCTCGCGAGGAGGCCGCCGCGGGGCCCTCGAAGCGCCCGCGCGCCGACGCGCCGCCGGACAAGGTGGCGCGCCCCGGGGAGCCCGGCTGGGTGGGCCGCGCGCGCGTGCCGCTGCCCTCCAACAAGGACTACGTCTACCGGCCCAAGTCCACCTGCGAGGTGGACATGTCGCGCATGAGCAAGAAGAAGATGAGCCGCTACGAGAAGCAGATGAAGCGGTTCATGGACCAGAAGCGCATGAAGAGCGGCTCCCGGAGGGCCGTCGAGATCTCCATCGAGGGGCGCAAGATGGCGCTCTAGGGCGCTCCGGCTGCCTCCGAACCTACCTCATGTCTTGCATTACTCCAGGGCCCAATTCTGCTATTTCGAGTGTCTCGGATTTACGGAAATATTCAAAGGACGATGCCATTGCGACATTATAAAAAAATCGTGTTTTACTAAATCCACAATATCTTTTCGATATCGTAGTAGTGGAATGAAAAAAAAAATGGCATTGGCCAAAATTTATATTAAAAATCTACCAGAATGGTGTCTCACGGGCAGGCAAAATTTGGACCCTGGTTTAATGGACATAATTCCCATATCGTGTCAATTTTACTACAAATAAAGATACTAACGACAATGGATAGTAAGATATAGAAGCCCCCCATAGAGTGATGAAGCTTCATTTCATTGACGCGATCGAGGACAAGATGGCGGCCGCCGTTTCGTTGCTATCGTTTTCAAAAGTAAAATGTGAGTTTTGCATTTTTGTAAATTGATATGCGGTTTCTTGTTGTGAAAACTATTTTCACAAGAAGTTTTGTACATTCTTACTATTCTAGTTATGTAGGATTAATTACCGTATTATATAATTATGTGGGATTTTGGATGAAAACACTATCGCTTGTTGCTGCATGACTTTGATCAGATCATTCTTATGTTAATATTAAGACGTAAGGAGGGCTGAAATGACCACTTGCAATTTATTACGATCACAAGTGTCAAAATCACCGTATGCCATGTGTACCTTACACTTACCTACCATTATATCTAGACACTTGTCAATTTCACTAAGCTTTTATCCAAAAGTGGCCATCTAAGTCCCCCGTTTAGTGAAAACAACGATGCGCATCCATTCAAGAAGAGTAGCGTATATTTTGATTGTAAAATAATTAGTCTTGATTAAAGAGAAGGATAGAAGTGCACTTTAGTGCATCAAGTATGAGTGCGTATTTACTACATTTATGTCAACGCCTTGAAACGGCCGACTCAAAGCTGTTCATTATGTACAGGTTACTGAAGTATTTCGTGTATTTTTTAATTAAATAACGAAATAATTGAATACTGGACTTTGAATATAAGTTCGTTTTCAACAACCAATAAATGGACGCCAGCTAATACTTCTCAACTCTATGACAGATGTCAAAATGACTTCACTGTAAATCGATTATATTAACATCATTATCGGTGCCTGTATTTAAGTTTGAGCTAGTGGAGTGGAGCACACAGGTTGATGGTTATATCGTGACAAACTTATGGCCATTTGCTGTGCTTAGAGAGCGGCAGCCGGCGCTGGGCTGGAACCAGCGGCCAGGCTCCAGTCTACCGGAACCTGGCCGCTGGTTCCAGCCCAGCGCCGGCATACTCTAGACTAGACCAAGGTGTTGGACATCTAGACGGACAAAACCCAAATAGTAACCTGGCTGCGTGTTATTTACTCGCCTCTTACGATACGCCGCTGTAATTGCTAGTATTATTTCTCGGATCCTGCGTGGAATGTAATATTAAACAAAATATTTTTTACTTACAATTTTTTTTCTTTTATAGTTAATACGGGTCTATCGATAACGATCTACATGATTATGATTGACATTGGAACGGCGCACTTCCAGTAATCAAGTTGAAAATATTCGAATCCGTTTCGCTATTACAAAAATATGATTTTAAACATAAACACGACTAGAGATAAGCTTAACAAGGCAAATTATTATAATAAATGTATACGTGTTTTGTTATAAGAAAATTGAAGGTGTGTATACACTACGAGCAAAACTTATATGCGTGTTTGAAGTTCGTATTCGCTATTGCGCAGAACAAAATTTTGAGGAACCCTGACTGAGCTGAGAGAGAAAAACATTGCGCTCTCGATCTACCGCTTTGCAGGCTCGCATGCCATCTCTTTCACACAATACTCCGTAAGGTATAAAAACGTTAATATTGGACGAGACCTGCGCAAACTTACGGAACTAACTTCATTCCAAGCGCATTTAAGTTTTGTGCATTCTTTGAATGTTTTTAATTGTTTAAACTTAAACATCTAGCAGCCCTTTAATGTGAATCGGTTTATGGCTAATTCCTATAACTCACTAACCGTTCGTTAGTCTTGACAATTAGTAAGATACAGGAACCGGCCATAACTTCTCTTTGTCTCTGAATAAGTAATTAATTCATATCGTATTTAACTTTATTTTTTAATAATACTTATTTGATTACTTAACTTTGAGATGTTATCGTTTCTATAATTTTATAAATAGTGTGTTTACATCTATGAAATGTGATCTTGTATACAAGCCACAATTCGGACCTTGATTTCTTAATGCAGATTCGGTCTCCATCTTTGCGTTTTACTTTAACGTAACAAGGTTGTATGTGATCTTTATGTAAATTAGCGTGTTAATTAAATTAAGTTGACTACAAAAGTGTATGATATTTTAAATACATTAACGTCGATTGTGCAACAGCTCAGTAGTCGCCTTGCGTCGATATTTGTTTGGGTTCGATCCCAGAAAGAATATGTCGGATAATATCGGATGCGACTCGGACATCCGGGAGGTGAATTAATGGTGATTCGAGTTTAGGCATAAGTCGTAAACTTATAATTACTAAAAAACTGTTTTTGAGTCTCAAGTTGATAATTAAGTATGACAACATTGAAATTCATGTTGACAAAACACAGTTTTGTCACTATTTTAATTTTATGGCTTGGCTATCAAACTGTATAGATGCCATTATGATAAATGACATCGAATCGATGTCATGTATATCTTTTTTTTAGTAACGAAAGTCGTAGGGATTCGTCGACAGTGGCTAGAACAGTGAGTTAGGTTAGCTTCAGACCAAAACGTGGCATAATAGATTGGTAACCATTTATTCAATTGATAAATATTTAATAGACAAATATTTAATAGATGTTATAATCGGTTGTAACACTCGCGGCCATTGTCACGGCCCGCTTGTTCGGCTTTTGTCTATATTTTTGGATGTTTTTTTAATGCTTTTAAGTTGACTACTGGCCATCTTCTAGATTTAGGTTTTCTAACTTTAACTTATGATGAAATTATTTTAAAAAAAAGTGAGAATATGTTTACAAAAAAATCATTTCCTGGACATGAGGTTATAAAAGATGTGCGTATCCCTCCCCTTCACCCTCCGCCCTCCACTACTCAAAAGTTACGTCCCGGATGTCTGTTTACCGATATATATTGCATGCACTAATTGTTGTGTGCGCTTATGGGGAGAGGTTTACTCAAACTTAGTTCAACTGTAATTGTGTTGTACGCGCACAAACGCTGGGATGTACGATATATTAGTATGCTAAGAATTGTTAATGCAGCATTTTGATTGTTTCATCTGTACCTATTATAGACGCTCTTGGGATCATCGGAATGTGGACTAGGACTTAGGTTTAGTTGTGTTTCAAAAATTAATTATCTCGTCATGAGCAATGAGTTTATACATTTTTGTCAAACATTTTTAAAGTACTGACCATTATTACGATGTTGATGAAATTGAGACAGCAAATGGCGATATTACGTCTTTTATTTTATACTTGTCAGAATTTGATGAGCGATGTCTAGTCTGTGCGCACGGTGCTATGAGCCGTCGGTCAGGAGCAATTGCACCGGCCACAAAAAAGTGCTCTGTACTTTTGACCAGACCAATCTATTGTAGAATCAGAAATATAAACTGACGCTAGTTTCGGTTTCAGCTTATCGAAATACATAAGAATAGATGATGGGTCTGGTCAAAAGTACAGACCTCTTTTTTGTGGGCTAATATTATTATTTATCTTGTAGTTGATACCGTTAAGTTGGCACTTGTACCTACACAGTTATGACTGGAAGTAATCTTCATTTCCCCTCAGTATGAGTAAGTTTAAAGACTTTTATATGTTAAAATTAGTATTGTCCAATAAGTGTAATAAAATTTGATCGACTTTATTCATTAAAAAACTTTCTAAATTACCCAGCTTTTACAACAGTTGAATTTCACTTGACACTGGACGTCCATTTCCTAATTTATTACACTTTGCTATTTAGCAACTGAAATTATATGTTTTTATACAATAAATGAAAAATAAATTTTATAAATAAATATGTTTTTAAACAAGTTTAGTTTAGTTAGTAATACTTTGGAGCTGAAATCAATGTAAACTAGGATGTGAATGTTGACAATTAAGTCGCTTTATGTCTGCAGTCGTTTCTTAGAAAAAGCCTTTTATACTCATAGCGATGCTTCATTCATTTGTCAGGAAAAGCAAATTTGATATTAAGTAATATGAGCACTTTGTATCAAATTTGCTTTTCCTGTAGCCATTAAGATCCAGGTTAGCAATATTCTAATTTAAAATTGATATAAGCTGATCCATAATATATGCACAGCTTAATCCGGCTCGAAGGATCAACATTTTAAGAGGCACCTGCAGATGTAACCGTGTATAAATTATAGTGTGGCGTCAAATGAAATGTCAACAAAAACGCCCTTGACCGTATTATTTGAAAGGAATACACAATTTAATGACTGCCAACACTCTTTATGCACGTGAATCTTTCAAGTGGGCCTTCAGGGCCAAATTCTAAACTAACGGAATAGCTACAAACCCTTAAAGGAGACTCGGGGCCTATTTTGAGGAAAACTAAAATAGTATTATTAGATTTTTGAAAAATCATTTACTCCAGTCAGGACTGGAATTGATTGATTTCAAAAAAACATAATCATTATAACATTTTAGTGTACCGTGTTAGTATCAATTTCCGTGGAGGATTGGATTTGGCCTTGAAAGCTCACTTGAAAAAATCATTGATACGTGGAGCCAAAACATGGTTATACGGCGAAGACCACACAGGGTGAAGTTCCCCCTCTAGCTAATATAACAAGCAGAATATGAGACCGCGATTGACATCTCCCAAGCTCACGGTAACGTACAGATCCCAGATTCCTGGCATGGTATATTTCGCAAAGGAACTCTGCGATGTACCATGGTCTGGGTGTTTGGGATCGGCTCCAGAGTGATCTGTTGCTGCCGCGTTTGCAGATTAACAGTATTTTCCGCAAAGGTGGCTGGCAAAGGTCACGGAATGGCTGAGCTCGGGCGACTGTTTGCCTTCAACAGAATTGCATTTTATGCAAAACAAGTAAAGTTTAGTCTTACATAACGTTTCAATTCAATTACGTCCTATCAACATGTTTATTTTGTAAACTCGACTGGCCATATTGATACTAGTTTGGCCACTTAGATCTCGTGGCTTTAATTATGGCTGAGACGCGTTTATTGAAACTATGTTTGTTTTGGAAATATTTGGACATATTTATTTTTATACGAAGTACGTTCAATCAACACATTGTTATTGGATTGATCAGGACATATCTGTGTGCTCTTACACGTAACAGTTTGGTTATCTATTAATATTGATATTACACGAATATTATTTTTATATTTTTATTAGGATACTTTCAAAATACGTAGAGGAAGATTTGTTTGCGTTTTAATGGTGCGGCTTCATCTGCGATCATGTTAAACATTTAGACTGTGGCCGAATCGGCCTTATTTAAAGCGTTAAAAGATTGCGCCGTTAACGCATAGTCACATTAGTCTATAAAGTCTATACGTTATCTATTTATTTTAAATAAAGCATTAAATGTATCGCAGTGTCTGCGTGAAACGGACTATATCTGTAACACTATCGCAGATGAAGCGGCACAATAGAAGAGGCGCTTTATTTGATTTATGTTTTGCTCTAACTTTGGCATTTTGGTTCTGGTGCACCCTTTGCCAACTGCAACTGTTCGGATCTTTCTGCTCAATCAGGGTGGCGTAATAAGTCTTTAATGATTAATATGGACCCAATCCTCCTACGACAAAGAAGCATCAGTGAACAATGATATATCTACGCACATTGCATCTCTGTTTAATTCTCCTCTATGCATGTCGACTACTGCTAATCATTTACACTTGTCAATTGGCCAGTTCATATATCTCGCTATTCGTTTACTTGCCTTACGATCGGTTGAATTAATAGTAAGGCAAATGAACGGTCGGCAAAATATAGGAAACGGTAAAATATCGTTCTGTGTATGCGCGTAGCACTTGCGGCTATGGATAGACATCGGACAATCGTGAGGTGCCACTTCAAACATTGAGATTAGTAAATAAACTCATCGATTCAAGATGTTGTTTTATTTCGTCGTATTCATTGGACGCTACTTCGCATCCGGATCGAAGGACCACGTATGTGGAGTTTAACACATTAATAAATATCATTATAATTATATGCATTCACAAAGATAAATATAACAGTCGTGGTAGTTTAATGGCTTGCGCACGCGTCTCAAACTCAAAGGTCGCGGGATATCCTGGCCGGAACGCATGCACCACTTGGCCGTTTTTATGACCTAATGGGCATGTTGTTACAACTACCAGATGTTATCAACGGTGAAGGAAAACATCGTGATGCAACCTGCACTTCGAGATAGCCATCTGTCAAACCTGCCAAGCCGCCTTGGACAAGCGTGGCGGGTATACTGTCCATTCCCCTATACAGTGGGAGGGCCGAGCCCAGCAGTGGGACATTTATGCGCTGTTATTATTATTATTATATATAAAGATACCACTACAAGTAAGATGATGTTTGGGGGTATACGCGTCGGAATCGTGGATGTAATGTTCCGTTACGACAATAATCTTGACTTTGTGACTATGGAACCATCTCGCGACTCGAGTAGACAGACAGACAGGCCACCTGATGGAAAGCGGCTACTATCGCCTATGGGCATTTGTAACACACCAAACTGCCGCCCTATAAAGGAATCTGGCCACTTTTGCCGGATCATATGTCAAGGTCGTTATGGCGGCGTACTCTAGACCAGCATGCCCTACCACCTGGCTGTGGGTTGTTTTGTCGTCTCTTACGACAGGCCGCCTCGCCTCAGTTCCGGATGGGCATTGCTGCGAGACGGTCGCAAATGCTCCTGCTCCTCTCAGAATTGCAGTTTTTCTTCCCGAAAAGGCGATCGCGAGGTCTTCGCAAAGGCCTCGACGGTGGTCGACATCACCGCCATGGGCCTCCGCGAGGGGCTGAAGGTGGTGCGGACCGCCAGGGACGCGCGTCTCCTCGAGTTCCAGCCGGGACCCGAGAGCGCGGCCAAGGCGGACCGCGTCGCCGAAGCCCTGCGCGGGGCCCTAGAAGGGATGGCTGAGGTCGTCCGCCCCGTAAAGCGTGGGGAGCTTTACGTCTCAGGGCTGGACGACTCAGTCACGGTCGATGGGCTTCGTGACGCGATCGCGCGCGCAGGCAACTGCCGGCGCGACGACGTGCTCACGAAGCACATCGGTGCAGGACCGGGCGGATTGGGCGCATCATACGTGCTGTGCCCCGTCGCTGCTGCCAAGACCATCGTCGGGTTGGGCTACCTTCTGGTTGGCTTCACCTCGGCGAAGGTCGAGGCACTGGAAGCCAGACCGATACGTTGTTACAGATGTTTCAACGTCGGTCATGGCACCCAAACTTGTCCGGACACGTGCCCGGACCGGACTAACTTGTGCCTCCGCTGCGGTAAAAGCGGACACAAGATGCCGGACTGCACGGCACGGAAACCCCACTGCGCGGCGTGCGCGGCGGGGGGACTGAACGCGGCCCACCCCACGTTGGCGAGGTTCTGCCAACCTCCCTACGTGAGGGGCCAATTCGTCCACTCGCGGGCGAGACCACGTACCGGCAAATCGGGAGTACAGACAATGGACACCTCCAATGCCTAGTACACCCGTAACAACGTTCTTTCAAGCTAACGTAAACCACTCCCCCACCGCTCAGGACTTGTGCCTGCAGGCGATGGCGGAGTGGCAAGCGAATTTAGCCGTAATAAGTGAACCTTATTACGTCCCTCCTTCTGGGAACTGGGTGGGCGATCTCGATGACATGGTAGCGGTGGTGGCCAGAGCCGGGTCCGGCACACCGCTTACATGTCTCGAAAGAGGAAAGGGCTATGCTGTGGCGGAGAGTGGGAGTATCGTCGTCATAGGCGTCTACTTTTCGCGCAACCGCCCCCTGGCGGAGTTCGAGCTTCACTTGGACGCCATCGGGGCTGCCGTACGCAGACTGTCGCCCAAAACGATCTTCGTGATGGGCGACTTTAATGCAAAGCACCTCTCCTGGGGAAACGTACTCACGGACCCTAGGGGTCGGGCGGTCGAGGATTGGGCTCTTCAAGCCGGCCTGACCATACTGAACCAGGGGTCGGTCCAGACCTGCGTGCGCGCGCGGGGTGGATCGATCATCGACCTGTCATTCGCCACTCATGCGGCCGCCCGCAGAGTGACCGGATGGAGGGTGCTGGAGGAGGTGGAGTCGCTCTCTGATCATCGGTACATCAGATTTGAGCTCACGACCCCCTCCTCCGGTCCGAGCCCTGTTCACCGTCGCCCCCCTCTCCTCCCGCGTTGGGCCCTTACCAAGCTCGATCCGGAGCAGGCCGAGGAGCGGGCACTCTCGGAAAGCTGGGCCTACCCAGCCGACTTCGCGAATCTGGATACGCAGGCAGAGCACATGTGCAAGACCCTGACGAGGGTTTGCGACGCTGCGATGCCACGCGTCTCCAAGCGGCAGCCTCCGTGCAAGCAATCGGTCCATTGGTGGACCGAGGAGCTGGGCGAGATGCGAAAGGCAGTTCGCATCATCAGCCACAGGCTCAAACGCTGCAGGGCGCGCCGTCCTCCGGACTTCGTCGCGGAAAATGGACTCGTGGGCGAATTTAGAGAGGCCAGAAAGGCCCTTTCGATTGCAATATTGCGATCGAATGCCCGGGCTCGGGCCGAGCTCCTCGAGACACTCGATCGGGACCCTTGGGGGCGCCCGTACCGTGGGGCCCGCAACAAGTTGCGGCCTTGCACATCCACGGTCACGGAAACGCTCGAACCCGAGGTGCTCCGGTCGGTTATCGATGGGCTCTTCCCGGAACCGGGGATCTTCACTCCCCCCAGTATGGGTCCACCCATTCCCGACACCCCCACGGACGAGGAGCCTCACTCCATCTCCGAGGGGGAGCTAGACGTCTCCCTGGACCGGCTCCGGGGCAGGAAGACGGCACCGGGAACCAACGGGGTTCCAGGTCGACTCCTCTTCCTGGCTGCAAAACACCTACGCAGCCAGCTGCGGGACCTCTTCGAAGCCTGTATTCGCGCAGGTAGGTTCCCGTCGCAATGGAAAGAGGGGCGTTTGTGCCTAATTCCCAAGGGAGGTCGGCCTCCCAACGATCCGTCCGCCTACAGGCCCATAGTGCTGCTGAACGAGGTGGCCAAGGTCTTCGAGAAGATCTTGGCGGAGCGGCTTGTGAAGCATCTAGACACTGTGGAGCCGGGGCTATCAGAAACGCAGTTCGGGTTTCGGCGGAGGCGCTCCACGATGGACGCCTTCGAGACGCTGCGAACGTTGACGGACGAAGCCGTCCAAGCGAAGGACGTCGTTCTTGCAGTGTCGCTAGACATAGCGAACGCCTTTAACAGCCTCCCTCATGAGACGATCAGGGAGGGGCTCCGCGCGCACGGAGTCCCCCCGTACCTCACGAGGCTGTTGGGCGAGTACCTGCGAGATCGGCACATCCTTTGGGAGGGCGGTGAGTCCGCCAACCACGTGTTAGGTCGGCGACGTGTCGCGTGCGGCGTTCCACAGGGATCGGTCCTCGGGCCTATCCTTTGGAACGTAGGCTATGACTGGATCCTTCGGGTGACGGTCCGGCCCGGAGTAGGGCTGATCTGCTTTGCGGACGACACCCTACTCACGGCACGCGCCGCGTCTTTTGCGGAATCCGTGGACGTCGCCAACGACGGGCTGGCGATCGTCGTAGATCGAATAGCTAGGCTGGGCTTGAAGGTCTCCCCCGCGAAAACGGAGGCCGTCATGTTCCATAGGAAATTCCGGAATCCTCCCCCGGACTTGTCCGTTACAGTTCAGGGGGTGGCGATCAGAGTAGGGCCCACGATGAAATATCTTGGGCTAGTTCTGGACGGGAAATGGCTGTTCAAAGCGCACTTTGAGCAGCTAGTTCCCAAACTTGTGAATTCCGCGGGCGCACTCTCCAGGCTTCTCCCTAACGTGGGGGGGCCGGGGGGTGCGACGCGGAAGCTTTATTCCGGCATCCTGAGGAGTATGGCACTCTACGGTGCGCCCGTCTGGTCCGATGCGCTTCACCGCCACAACCGAACCCTGCTGCACCGCGCGCAGCGGGTTCTGGCCGTGAGGACCATACGGGGGTACCGCACAGTGTCGTGGTCGGCGGCGACTCTCTTGGCAGGCGAGCTGCCCTGGCCTCTCCAGGCAGACGTCCTGTCCAGAGTTCGTCGCGCCCAGCAGGATGCCCTAGCTAGAGGACTGACCTTCTGTCAAGTCGAATTAGAGACGGTCAGGAAGCGGGAAACCGCCTCCTGCCTCGTCGCCTGGTCTCGTGACCTCGAACACCCTGTGGCCGGCGGCTATACGGTGGATGCAATCAGGCCGCAGCTGGAGAGATGGGTGACCCGCACTAGCGGAACCCTGACCTTCAGGACGACTCAGATACTGACCGGACACGGTTGTTTCGACCAGTATCTGTTTCGCATTGTGGGCTGCTTGCCTTCCCCGGACTGCCGCCAATGCGGCGCACCCGATACGGCGTTACACACGCTTGTTGAGTGCGCTGCATGGACGCCTCAGCGTTTCGAGCTCGAGACACACGTAGGAGCCGTCCGATCGCTTGGCGACTTGGTAACGGCCATGTTGCACAGCGACGACCGCTGGGAGTCTGCGGTCTCTTTCTGTGAGGCGGTAATGTCTCTAAAAGAGGCCGCAGAAAGGGATAGGGAGCGAAGTCCTGCAGCGCGTGCTAATGTCTCCACCCGAGGTCGCCGGCCTTCAGCTAGCACCCGGAGAGGCAGGTACGCGCATTACTTCCCTCCCTGAGTTAGGTTCCGGTACGAGGGGCCCCTTGCTACTAGGCAACGCAAGGGATTCAGCCCCCGTTTCCAAGTGGGGTGTGTTCTCCCAGGGCACACTCCAGGCACTTTATTGCGCTGGATCGACTGGTGCGTAACTATGTTCTATATCTCAGTCTTTCCTTCACAACAAAGCGCAGGGTCGACGGGAGGAGAGGTTTTTTAGTGGGTATTGAGGTTGCTCGCCCGTGCGGCATCGCTCTGAGTCTTCCACACTCCTCAGTGTCAAGCCATCGCGGACGAAGCGCAAACAAAGCATACTATTGCTAGCGTTATCGCCCCCGATGGATGCGCGCCGTTTCCTAGTGACGGCCCTGAGAGTGCGTAAATCGGTCAGCATTTTTCCTCGCCTCAAACAAAAAGGCCGCCTCGCCTCAAAACAGATTTCCACTACAAGAATAAAATTATCTTGTTACCTAAAAGGCTGTTTTTTAACTGTTAGTCCCTCCCAGTGTCGTGTAAAAATATAAAATGCCCGCGACTTCGTTCACGCTTGACTTTAAATTCCCGCGGGGTTCTGGGGATTCAAAATATTTTATTATATTAATTTGCTATCAATCAGTCAATAAATCGAACTCAAATTCGATTTTTTCCAACCTGACCATTTTAAATTATTCCTAGAACCTGTGAGAACTCACAGGATTCACGAAATAAAAAGTAACGCAGATTTTAAATCTAAGAGTTTGCTGTCGATCAGCGAAAACCGCATCGAAATCAGTCCAGTAGTTTTTACGCGAATCCCGAACAAACAGACAAGAAATTTAAAAATTATAATAAACTACGGGTAGATAAAATGTTTTTTTAATGAAAATAGAGGTATTTTCAAAGTGTTTAATTAAATTAAATTTCTAATTAAGTAGATACGCCGCCACCGCCCCTTTGACTGTCGTAATGCAAAGCGGTAAAGGCAAATGGGGGGCATTTGCGTTTGCCGCTACCGCCCTTTAGAGGTCTTCAGGTAGAAATGCGGCTACAGCCCCTACTAAATGCTCCGGCGCCCACTAAGGGGCGGTATCGCCCCCGTTCGGACCCGTAGAGTGAAAAAACGACTGTTGTGACTGCGATATTCAGTTCAACTTTAAAAGTAAATTCTGTTATTTTTTTTATTCAACATTTTAAATTAGGAAGTTGCTGCTATCACCAATGGCTTCGAAGAGCAAATTTTTGAAATGTATCCATCGAAGTGATTCAGCACGGTCGAGAGCGACAAGTTTTACATACTTCTCAGAATCGTACTTGCAAGTAGTTATTAATTAAAGGCCATACGGGAAATCCCAAAGTGAACGTTTATTAAACTAGAACTGGACTTGGGCGACATGAGTCATTTTAACCAGTGAATCTAGACTATTCTAGACTGTTACCACCACTTCTGTTGCAGGTTTCCATCTCAAGGGTATTCCTTAATTCTTCATTGTATACAAAATAGTTACCGTCAAGTGCCCTAACTTTTCACAGATATTCATAAAATTTGACTTTGTCGTGAAATAATAATTAATATATTGACTCTTTGTAGATTCTTTGAATATCATAAGGTAAAAAAGAAACTAGAATTTTATTATTTTCAATTAATTTAGACATTATCCTTAAATCAACAATATTTTTGAATAATTAAAAAATCAGGCAAAGTTACGTCTCATATTGCCTAATGCGTTTACACCAAAATGAACATGGGCTTTGAATTTTAGGACAATCTAAAATGTAGCTTAGTAACGAAAGAACATAAATCAATTTCGAATAACATATTTTGATGTATTTTAGTACGAAATATTACTATAGGCAATGATAGGTCTTAATTTTTTACAACCTCACATTAATAATCAATTAGTAGGGTTGTCTCTATTAAATTAAAAATCAAACAAAAAAGAAAAAATAATATCACACACACACAATACTTAGCATTCATTCACTGTAAGCAATAATAATTAAAATTATAAAATCAGTCCAAAAAAAATTTAAATATTTGGCAATGTACAAAGTATGTACAATAGTCAGCGTTTTGCAAATAAACAACTGCGGCCTAACGATTAATAACACATTTATATTAACATATTTACAGCAATTAAATCAGTGTCATTACAGCGCTCGTTGGGTTTGGTATTTCGTACATTTTACCCTTCCCTCCTATACTAAAACTGTATACACACTACAGTTTTTTTGGTCCTTCGAGCCGGATCACATTACAGTTTTTTGATCCTCGATCTGTAAGCCTAGCGCGCGGTTTGGCTTCTTACAGGGTCATCGCGCGTGAATTATCGATCACATTTTGGACATTTTTATTTATTTCACAAACAGTGAATAAAATATAAAGTCAGTGACAAGACAGTTGCGGCTTTATACAACTAACATTAACAGCACAGTGTTAAATAAATTCAAACATTTTTATTTTTCACTTTACATAAATATAGAGTCAGTGGCAAGACATTTGCGGCTTTATACCACAAAAATATCAGATTACAAAGTTAAATACAATTACATTCTTTTACAAACTTACAATTATTTAACAACCAGTATATATAACAATAAAATCAGTGACAAGACAGTTGCTATTTTAATATCAGTGTGTGACGATCCTACTTCTCTGTGCGTCATCGTCGCCCCACAGGGAGACGGAGAGCAACATTTCCAGCGGTCTTTAGCTGCATCAAATAAGTATCCTGATATCAAGTAAGGTCTATTATTTTTTACAATTATAACAATGGAGAAGCTCCTTCAGAAACAAGTGGAGACCCTGGAGGCCATCAAACAAATCGATCGTAACTTCGGTAAGGATTCGTCTAGCCGCAAGACACGGCAATACCTAGAAGAACGCATCGATAAGCTAGACAGGCTCTGGGCGGAATTTTCATCTGGCAACGAAAAATTATCTCCATATGTGAATTCTGACGTTCAGTATTTTGCGGAAAATCAATATGAGAAGACACACAAGTACTTTTTATCAGTGAGACAAAAATTGTCATCGTTCCGCCCAACAACATCGGGAGACATATACGAAGGACTCGCTCTACCAGGTCCTTCCTTTAAGACACCAACACGTCCATCAACACCAGCTCCGGAGCCACCGACTTCTACGCCAAAGCAAGCAATCGAATTATTACATCTTCAACGCACGAACTTTAGAGCCTTCAGACGGTTAACAAGGAGCATAGAGGTGGATGATATTAATACTAAGTGGGAACTGGAAGACGAACTTCGAAACATACAGAACCGTTGGAACGTTATAGACTCCTTGCATTTAAAAATCGATAACATCTTGCAAGGGTCTGACTCGGAATATGAAGAGGAGTTTACTTATTACGAATGTTCCTATAAAGCACTTAAAAGAAACCTAAATGAGAAGCTAGCGTCTACAGCACACATCCAACATTCTACACCGCAGCTTGATGTGCCTACATTCACAGGCAGATACACACAATGGCCTACATTTTGCGATCTCTACTCCCAGAGTATCCATAACAATAATTTACTAACAAAATGCCAAAAAATGCAACATTTGAAAGGAAAGCTGAAGGGTGAAGCAGAGCGTCTCATTCAGCACCTATACATTTCAAACGAAAACTATGACACAGCATGGGAGCTGCTTACTCATAGATACAATAATCCCATATTACTTTTCACAAACCACATTGAAAATTTCCTAAACCAGCCTAACATTCACAAACAATCAGCAAGCGAAATAAAACGTCTCTATGACATAACTGGAGAAAGCATTCATGGTATTCAAAACCTGGGCATAGATACGTCTACATGGGATACCATACTTGTTCATCTCATATGTAAAAAGTTGGATCAGGCGACATATGAAGATTATAAGGCAGCTCGAAAATCACCACGAGAGTTACCTACTCTGGCCGAATTAATGGATTTTTAGAGAGTAAATTTATCGCACTCGAACCATTACGGCAAAGAGAACGATCATATTCGTCACCACCAAACAAACACAATAACATTTACCAACAACCAAAGGGTTCTTACACGCCCACCTATCAAAAATATCAGCCAAAAGAAAATCATCCGAGACGAGAGTTTCAATCATCCGCAACAGGGTACGTGTGTAATTGCCCTTATTGCAACAGCAAACATGTTTTGTATAAATGTGGAAAATTCTTGAAATTGACACCAGAAGCAAAACTGCGATCAATTTCGCAATTGCAAGTATGTCATAATTGTCTTTATAAACACATAGACAATAAATGCAATTCGACAAAAACATGTAAAATATGCCACTGCAAACATAGCACATTACTTCATGACGCATTTAGCACGAGCGGCGAGTTACTTGACTCCTCAACAAGCTCTGCGCCACGTGCTCCTGGCCCAAGCCATGATGCCACATTGACAACACGGGAACATAATGTTAACCATGTCGCCAGCGAAGATGAAGAGATTTTACTAACAACCCTCTTAGTCAGAGCGAAGGCGGCTGATTGTACATATATCACATTAAGAGCTTTGCTGGACCAAGGCTCTCAAATTTCACTGGTCTCAGAGAACGCAATACAACAATTAGGGCTACCCCGGCAACGTTACCACGCTTCGGTGTTTGGGGTAGGCCATGGATCGAAACCAAGTAGAGGCATAGTCACCTTGGAACTTCAGTCTATTTACGATGATTATAAACTCAACACACAAGCATTAGTACTTCCACGAGTAATAAATAATTTACCTAACATTTCATTTAAAAAATAACCCTGGGAGCACTTACAACATTTACAATTAGCTGATCCAGAATACAACATTTCAAGATCTATTGATCTGCTATTGGATGCCAGTGTTTATTCAGACATACTTATGAGTGGCCTTATCAAGGGACCCACCCTGGCTCCTATCGCGCAACAAACAAAATTGGGCTGGATCATATCTGGGAACGTACGGACCTTTAATTGCCACGTCGTTCTTAACAATATAAAAGATCTTTCGCAATACTGGGAAATGGAAGAGATAAGTGACACAACATCAGCACTCACACCAGAAGAACAATACTGCGAGGACTTATACCAGTCGTCTACAAGAAGATTGGAAAATGGGAGATATGAAGTAGCACTCCCCATGAAACCACAATTTGAACAAAATCTTGGATTATCCAAAACAAAAGCTATTGCACAATTTGCAGCATTGAAAATAAATTTAAACAAAATAAGATTTTTGCTGACAGTTATAAACAGTTCATGTTAGACTATGAAATACAAGGTCACATGAAACGTATTGAAAACAACAGTACTGTGTCCTGCTATTTACCACATCATGGTGTACTGAAGCCTGACTCCTCAACAACACAATTAAGAACAGTTTTTAATGCCTCATCAAAAACATCGAGCGGTTACAGCTTGAACGATTTGATGGAACGGGGTCCCAACCTACAAAGGGACTTACAAAGCCTTTTACTCATCTGGCGCCAGCATAAATACGTCATCTCAGCAGACATTGAGAAGATGTTTCGTCAGATATTAATACGAGAAAAGGATCAAGATCTTCAGCGTATCATCTGGAGAGCATCAGCACATGAACCAATAAGCGAATACAAGCTTACAACAATCACCTATGGGACAAAGGCAGCACCATACCTTGCCATGCGAACACTGAAACAGCTAGCACTCGACAATGAAAGGGCACAACGGTACCCATTGGCCACAAAGGCCTTAAAAAACTCATTTTATATGGATGACCTTTTGGAAGGTAGAGATAGCTTAGAACAAACTAGAACGTTACAGTACGAGCTAATAGAAATTCTAAAAGAAGCAGGAATGAATATAAGAAAGTGGTCCAGCAACTCCTTGCATCTGGTAGAGGATCTCCCTACAAATAGTCTTGCCGTTCCACTTAACTTTAAAAACATTGAGTCCAGAAAAACACTTGGACTAAGCTGGAAACCTGATTCGGATACATTTACTTTTCAAAACAGATTCGAACAATTAGAAGAAGACACACAGCTGACAAAACGACAACTTCTGTCATACATTTCTAAGATATATGACCCCCTAGGATGGCTCTCTCCACTAACAATTAGAGCAAAACTCTTATTTCAAAATACATGGTTGAATAACTCGATTACATGGGATGGACAACTTTCAGATGAAACTAAGGAAGCTTGGAAACAATTAAAACATGACTTTCAACATTTAAATAAATTTGAAATACCTAGATATTTAGGACAAAAACAAACATACACTTTACATGCATTTTGCGATGCTTCAGAAAAGGTATACGCTTGTGCAATTTATATTGTATCAAATAACAGTAAAGGTGAGTGCACATCGAGACTGGTAACAGCAAAAACAAAATTAGCACCAGTTAAAAATAAACTAACGTTACCTAGATTGGAATTATGCGGAACAGTACTTCTTACAAGACTGCTAAAGAAGGTGATGGAGACATTAACAAATGATAACGTCGAAATCTTCGCATGGACCGACTCCATGATTGTGCTCGGCTGGATACACGGGGGGGCGAATAGATGGAAACAATTTGTCTCAAACAGAGTTCAGTCCATCGTTACAGTCGTTCCACCATCACATTGGTACCACGTGTCCTCCGCAGAAAACGCCGCAGATTGCGCTACAAGAGGCTTGTGCGCAAATCAATTACAAGATCACTGTTTGTGGTGGGAAGGCCCAGAGTGGCTGAAGAATAATAATAAAGATCAGATTGGTAAAATAACATATCCAATTCCTGAAATTGAAACAAAGAAACTCGGTGTACACACAGCCTTATGTGAAAATAAAAACTTTATAATTAAATTATTAAATGATATGCATTCTATACGGCGCGTGGCGACAACAATTGGATGGCTATCACGTTACATTGAATGGTTGCGCAACAAACAAAACATACCTATACAAGGATACCTCACGAATACGGAAATTAGTCATTCTTACAATTTAATTATAAAAACAGTACAATTTGTGGAATTTCAAGAAGATATTAATCGATTAAAAGGGAAGCAAGGTGTGAAAAGAAACAGCAAACTCATTTGTCTCAACCCTTATTTAGATGAAAGGGACGGACTATTAAAAGTCGGCGGGCGTCTCAGCAACTCTCATCTTACTCAATCAGCTAAACATCCAATAATTCTACCAAGCCACAGTCGTCTTACAGACCTTATAATACGACAAGCACACTTGACTACTCTACATGGTGGACCAAGCCTTACATTGACACACATAAGAGAAAAGTATTGGATTCTCAGCGGGCTCCGTACAGTCAAACGCGAACTAAACAAGTGCGTTGCGTGCAGAAAACATACTGACCAAAGCAGGCCACCGCTTATGGCAGACCTACCAGCGCCTCGTGTAACACCTTCACGCTCATTTACACACACAGGTGTCGATTTTACAGGACACTTTGACATTAAGGCCAATAAAGGACGTGGAGTGAGGACGCACAAGGGGTATGTAGCAGTATTTGTCTGTCATTCAACGAAGGCGGTACATCTAGAACTTGTGTCCGACCTTAGCACACCAGGATTTTTGGCAGCATTTCGTCGATTTTGTGCCCGTAGGGGAACACCCAGTCACGTTTACAGTGACAATGGCACCAATTTTGTTGGAGCAAATAGACTCCTAAGGAAGGAGTATCAAGAGATAGCACAGTCCATAAACAGAGACTTCTTCAACAACATAAAGGAATATAATATACAGTGGACCTTTAACGCACCAGCATATCCTTCAGCAGGTGGATTGTGGGAGGCAGCAGTCAAAAGCTTTAATCACCATTTACGTAGAGTGATAGGCGAACAAAAACTCACGTATGAGGAGTTTATAACATTACTCCATCAGATTGAGGCTTGCCTAAACTCACGCCCATTGACTATGCTTAATGAAAATCCATCTGATATTTGTCTCACACCGGGACACTTCCTGATTGGTGATGCAGTACTATCTAGGCCACAAACTGATCCTGGCAACATTAATTTGACAACTAGATGGCGTATGATACAAGCCATGAACAAAGGTATTTGGAAGGCATGGTCATCTGACTACCTTAAACAACTCCAGATAAGAACAAAGTGGAGAACTCCTACGAAAAACATCGAAGTAGAAGACATTGTGCTCATCAAGGAAGAGAATCTACCCCCCGGAAAATGGGCGTTAGGGAGAGTGGTAGATGTGCATCCCGGGAAAGATGGACATGTCAGGGTTGTCTCTCTTAAAACAAAACATGGTGTGATTAAAAGGCCTGCACTAAAACTCTCTGTATTGCCAGTGAAGAGAGATGAGGATGGAACAACCAGTCTCGAATAGGAAGATGTTAGAAGCACAGACGACGAGCAGTAGCACCGAACCGTTTTCGGTGGTGTTTCAGGCAGCCCAGGTGGCCGAAGTAGACTAACTATACCAGCCAACAACATTACACTGGACACTCCCTCTACCGTCATGGGACAGTGAAAAAACAGTGAACAACAAGAAATTAGACTTTATTTACAAACATTTTTATCTTTTATATTTAATTTACATTATGTTATTTCTCATTATTTTACAATTATTAATTATTTCTTTAATTTTACATTAATTAATTACCTTTTTGATACATTTATAACTTTATGTTTTTGTCATTTCTTCTCTCGAGGCGCAGGATGTACAAAGTATGTACAATAGTCAGCGTTTTGCAAATAAACAACTGCGGCCTAACGATTAATAACACATTTATATTAACATATTTATTACAGCGCTCGTTGGGTTTGGTATTTCGTACATTTTACCCTTCCCTCCTATACTAAAACTGTATACACACTACAGGCAAAATTAATTAATAAAATAATTTACAGTGGGAATATGCATGAAATTCAAATATGAGTAAATTTTTTATATGATTTCTTTATTGCTCTAGAATTATATGTCCAAGGTTATCGTTTTATTTAATTCCTTTAAATTATAGATTTTGATTAATAAAAATAGTTAAATGCGCGGAATATGTAAAATCGCAAAACGCAACGCTATTGATCAAATGGAAATGTTAAGTCATTTTACATTGCGACATTGGGAATGCCGCAATTGAATCACATTGAATTTCCTTTTCAACAACAAAATCCTAATCGGTTCATAAGTGACGGAGTTTTGCGGTAACACACATTCATTTCATTTTCATTTTATTGCAGGAGTTCAGCAGACAGGCAGACGGCTCACTTGATGGAAAACGGTACACACATAAACAAAAGAACATCAACCGAATTGAGAGAGAACCTCCTCCTTTTAGAAAGTCGGTTAAAAATAGTGTTCGAAATAGCTCGTATAATTATCACTATTTATTTGTATTTTCGCAAACTATACAAAGGATTTATGATTTGAAATAAAACTCGTAACACAGCTGTGGCAGAACAAAGTCTATAATATATAACTGTCATGTCGGTAGGATGAAATTTTAAAATGTATGAGAATAAATCGACTCAAAACGTGATTTCAAAACGTGTAACGCCATCTAGTTACTTTTTACTACAATTAAGGTGTAGCATGAATTCAAAATTATACATTTGATAGAACTCGGATAATATGATTGAACATAATCCACCCACCAAAGGACGTAGTCCTTTCACAAACTCTTAAAAATAGTATTAAATTAACTCTAAATTGTGGAACTTATACAATGCAAAGTAATCTCTAATATATGATTCACTCAATTTTTATCCACCCACCATGACAACTAAGTTTTAACAAATATTAAAAGAAAGTCTCTAGCAGTATGCACATGAAATAACACAAAGTAAAAAGAAAGAAAAATAACTCAAATTGCTCTGGTAACATTTGTAACACAAAATGACTAATATTTAACACAATAATTAATGCACAATGAACAAAATAATTAAATTTATGAATAAACAAAATAAAAATCTAGTCTTCTGCTTTTGGTAAAAAAACATAACTTATTACAGGGTCTTTTGCAAATACCATTCTTGGTTTTAGTAGAAACTACACACATAAGATTGAAAATTCCATTATCATCAAGAAGCGGATAAAGAGAATGAAGTTGGCTCTTCTTTGGTATACTCTTCTGATGTTTTAAATAATTGATTTCCTTGTCAAAATACTTCGCCTGAGTTTCTTTTATACAAAATTTTAACATGTCATTCTTCTCTTCCATACTAACAATTTTAGATAAAGTTTTTCGGTTCTCTTTAGGTAGTTTTAAGTTCAAAATATTTTTGTAGTAAGATAGTACTCTTAACATTTTTGATAAATTAGAAAATCTTGTCCAAATGAAATCCTCTTTCTCTTTTACAGCAGCTGTTAAGACCTTGATTGCTCTAGTCTCCTCGGATGTTTGAAAACTGTTACGGGTTTCTCGTTGGTATTCGTCTTGTTGCAACCATTTTGGACCGTACCACCAGAGTTTATGTCTCACTAACTCTGAAGCTGATAACCCTCTTGATGCACAATCAGCCGGATTCTGATCTGTTGTGACATGCCTCCACTGGTCTTTATCTAGCATAGTGAGAATCTCAGATATTCTGTTGCTGACGAAAGTTGTCCATCGACTGGGTTCTCCCGCTATCCATGCTAAGACGACTGTACTGTCAGACCATGCGTATAAGTTTCTCTTCGGTATGTCCATAATCTGTGAAACTTCATATAGAAGTTTAGTGGCCAGCAATGCTGCACATAATTCCATACGAGGAATGGAAATCTCTTTCTCTACAGGTGCTACTTTGGTTTTGGCTGTCACAAGATTAACCACTGTCTTTCCATCTTTAGACGTCGACCTCAGATAAACCGCTGCTGCGTATGCCGCTTGGGAAGCATCGGCGAATGCGTGGAGCTCTACATAGTTATCACTTCTCGTTTGTAACCATCGAGGTATAATAATATCCTTAACGTTCTCTAAGTCTATCTTGTACTGTTGCCACTCTAGTAACAGTTGTCTGTTAAGTTTCTCATCCCAAGATAGCCTTGATTTCCAAAGTTTCTGTATGAATATTTTCGAGGTTATAACTACTGGAGCTATCCAGCCCATGGGGTCGTACAATCGAGCAATCGTAGAAAGTACCATCCTCTTAGTTGTACCTTCATCGTCATTTTCAGGTAAGTTAAAATGGTATTCAAATTCATCGGTAGTCTTATTCCATGACAAACCTAGCACTTTAATGTTGTCATTGGATTTGAAGACCACAGATTGGTTCAATCTCTGATTCTCTTCTTTGATGTGATCTAGCACCTCATGGCTGTTGCTACACCATTTTTGGAGTTCGAATCCGCCTTCTCTCATTAGGTTATTCATCTCTTTGTAGATATCTATTGCTTGAACTGTTGTCTCACAACCTGTAAGTAGATCGTCCATGTAGTAATCTTGCAGAGTAATTTGAGCAGCTAGAGGATACTTCGACTGCTCATCCTTAGCTAATTGTTGTAGCGACTTCACTGCGAGATATGGTGCACAGGAAGCTCCGAAGGTAAGTCTCAATAATTTGTAGTGTTGAATAGGATCGTGTGGACTTGATCTCCAAACTATTCTATGAAAGTCCGTATCCTGCTCATCAACACGTACTTGGCGGTACATTTGGACCAAATCAGCCACAATGCATATGGCGTGTCGTCTCCATCTCATTAGTATATGGCGTAAGTCTTGTTGAAGTTTAGGTCCAACCAGTAGATTGTCATTCAACGAGACATTATTAAAGCCCTTACTCGAAGCGTCGAATACCACTCTCACCTTACTCGTCTCCTTGTCTTTTCTGATCACTGCATGATGTGGCAGGTAAACGACATGAGGATCGTCTAACTGTTCTTTCTCTGTTATCTCTCTCATATGGTTTTGTTTCACATAATCCTCTATAACCTTCTTGTAATCTTCATAAAGATTTGTATCTCTACTCAGTTTCTTCTCTAATGACTTGAATCTTCTCAGTGCTATCTCTAACGATTGACCAAATTGACATTCTGGCTTAGGACTCTTAAAAGGCAATCGTACAACGTACCTTCCCTCTTTGTCTCTTTTTGTTGTTTCCTCATAGATTTCTTCACAGCGGATCTCTTCTTTTGTCATTCTCTTTTGAATACTGTCAGGTTCTCTTTCTATTTCCCAAAACTGTTTCAAAAGCTGATCTTCTTTTATTTGTAAGTGTAAGCTGACAACTCTGTGACTGGATGTCACATCCGTATTTGTCTTCCCCGACAAGATCCATCCCAATTGGGTATTCTGAGCCACTGGCCCACACAATGCAGTATGCTTCAGTAACCCTTTTAGTAATATTTCTCCATAGACTTCTACTCCCAGAATTATGTCTATCCTTCCAGGGGTTCCGTAGGTTGGATCAGCCAAAGGTAAGTGTTTTATATCTGGCCAGTCAGGTATTGATACATCAGTGGATGGTAGATATGATGTCAATTTTTTCAATACAAATGCATCAACAGGTATCGTGAAATTAGGGTTATGCAATGACTGAATGACAAAAGAAACTCTAAATCTGGTTCTAGTCTCTCCATGTCCAATTCCAGAAACCACTCCATTCACCGATGATCCTTTCATTTGGAAGGCTCGTGCAGTAGCTTCGGTGATGAATGAAGCTTCGGACCCTTGGTCTATTAAAGCTCGGACTATTTGGGCTTGACCATTCGATGATTTTATTTTTACCATCGCTGTAGCCAACAGCACTCGGCTCTGCTGTTTTTCTTTAGCTAAATGAGCTACGACTCTTGTCTCTGTTAGACTACGCGTATTTGATTCTAATGCTTCTGTAGAAGTATTCTCAGAAGTTCCTAGTATAGGAGGTATTTGATTGGAAACTCTCTCATAGTGCAGTAGTGTATGATGTCTCTTGCCACAGCGTCGGCAACTGGTAGGCACATGGCACTTCTTCACTGTATGTGTCGGTGACAGACAATTGAAACACAAACCCTTTGCTTGTATATACTCAGATCTCTTCTCAGGAGTGTATGTTTCAAATTGTTTGCACAAATATAAAGCGTGTTCACCTGAACACATAGGACAAGACTTACTTGACTTTTTCTCTATGGATGAATGAAATGACCTTTGTTTTATAGTTTGCTTTGGTGTATCACTCGTATAGTTTGAAATTCTTGGTGTATATTTGCTGCATTGGGATGGCTCTAACATTTCAAGTGTTCTAAATCGTGTTTCGAGGTATCTTTTTAGTTCAGGCCAAGTAGGCAGGTAGTCTACTGAGTCTTCAGGCTCTAATCTGTTGACTTCAAGTTCCCACAATTTTCTGGACTCTAAATCCAGCTTTGACACAATTAGATAATTTATGATAACATCCCAAGAACTTATATTAACATTTAAATTCTCTAATGATTTTAAACACGACGATGTTGTATCTAAAAGCTGCTTTATAGCGGTGGCAGACTGATTCGTTATGCTTTTTTGTGCAAAGAGGCGTTTCATTATCTCATTAGAATTGTAACGTTTATTACTATAACGACGTGTAAGTTGCCACCATGCCTCACTGTAGTTCGTCTCTGTCGTAGATAAATTCCTTAAAAGATTTTCAGCTTCTCCAGACAAGCAGCTCTTTAAGTAGTGTAGCTTTTGTACAGCACTCAAACTAGTATTTTTATTTATAAGAGAATCAAACATATCATGAAATGTCTGCCATTCTTCATAACCACCACTAAATTTTGGTAAATGAATTTGAGGTAGTTTCACTTCACATCCCGACGTCTCTGAATAGCCTGTTACGTAGCTAGATCTAGAACTAGATTCATGAGTAGGCTTACATGCATGTAAATCATCTTTAAGTTTAGTTTTATATTCTGAGTAAACATCTTCAAATTGTGAGTACACATCCTCCTCAAAATAGACAAGTTTGGATTTATCTGACCTCTCTATAGTAGCAGCAATCTCGTTATGACCTTCGAAAAAAGTCTCACACAATTTCTCCAAAGCTTCAAGTTTAGTCTCGATATATGTAGCAGTTATTCTCTCTTTCGGCGATTTTTTGTAGTTAATTAATGCTTTTTTTAAACGGTCAAACAAGTCTTCTTGTTTTCTCAGTTGAAATTTTAATTTCTCAGACATTTTACTTCGTAATTACACTGATTTACACTGTTCAGTTTACACTCCCGGGTTTCGGCACCAGATGTTCGAAATAGCTCGTATAATTATCACTATTTATTTGTATTTTCGCAAACTATACAAAGGATTTATGATTTGAAATAAAACTCGTAACACAGCTGTGGCAGAACAAAGTCTATAATATATAACTGTCATGTCGGTAGGATGAAATTTTAAAATGTATGAGAATAAATCGACTCAAAACGTGATTTCAAAACGTGTAACGCCATCTAGTTACTTTTTACTACAATTAAGGTGTAGCATGAATTCAAAATTATACATTTGATAGAACTCGGATAATATGATTGAACAAATAGTGACAAGGCCGTCAACCCTAGACTCGGCAAAGTTTGGTACATTTGTTTGTAAAACGTGCCAAACTTTGCCTAAATTAGTATTTTAGAGTTAATATTACTGAAAATAAATTCATGTTTAATTATTAAAACTGATTAAACTACCAATATTTTATAGAATGAGTTAAATAGAATTAAAAATAAAACTTATTTCATAGACTTATTAGAAAAGTTTTTCCACAACTCTTAGCCGCCTTCATGTACGTTGGTTTAACGGTGAACTGTCAAAAATGTATGCTTTTTGCCAGCATAATAACACTTATTTTGTGTTGACATATAATAAGTCTAAAGATTACTAAAATTTACATTTCCAGACTTATTAATTTAAAAAAGATATAGCTTATTTTTCAATATCGGCAAACATAGGATGTGAGGCAAAGTTAAGAAGTTTGACGGTACATATAAAACAACATATGTGCTTAATCTGCAATAACGTCACAGATAAAGTTCGCTTGAGACGGTATGGTGATAATGCGTTTTTAAGATGCGAAATTGATAATGACGTTAAACATCACACGTTACTTAATAGACACTAATGTGGCTATTCTATAACAGTGTTATTTTTTAACGCAATTTTAAACATTATTCACCATAAAAAGTTTTCTTCCAGCAAGCCTATTCGCCTTGTGAGATAAGTAAAACAAGAGGCAGGGCTACGTAGACAAAAGTTTGTCTGTGTATAGGGTATTAATACGTAAATTAAGTCCCAAGCTGAAAGGGCTGAAAATCTTGCTGGCAAGCTTGCATCACGTAGGCCTTTTTCTGACCTGATGTCGATATTTTTTCAAGCCGATACTAATCCTGTGCAGGTGCCTTATTGCCCTTTTGAACTTGAGTGATCTATTGTTTGCACTAATCTCTTTGTCACGCCACCGTGAGACGTCATAAAATCTTCTTTCCTGTGTTGGTATTTCATGCGAATTCTTGGAAGCCATTCCATTTAACGATCTTAACAACCAGTACGAGGCCTATATGCTCTTATGTAAGTAGGAGGCCCAACAGTGGGACGGTTCTGCACTGTCATCATATTTATACGTAATTTTAATGTACATTTACTTATTTCAAAATACATAATTATTTACATAAGAAATACATATATAGAAGGACACAATAAAGTAAAGAATGTCTCCGTCCACCAACCTACCGCATCCGAATTAACAAAAAATGACATTCGACATTTTGAAGAGAGGCGTGTTTTTTGAGAATATTGCCCTATAATAAACAAAGTATGTAATATCACATTACAATCTAAAATAAGACAGAAGAATTAGTCCTAGTTACTCTAATAACAGCATTCACATTGTTCTATCCTCTACAAGACCACCGAACCTTACAAATCTTACAGAAGGATGGATTTATCCGTGCAGGAATGGAAAAAGAATACAAACTGTTGCGCCGGGCGGCGGCGGCCTTTCCTAAGAGGCGACAAAACAACCCACAGCCAGGCGGTAGGGCATTTGCCCGACTGCATGGCGACCACGCCTGCTCTAGAGTATGCCACCATAACAACCTTGTCTTGTGTTCCATTAGTGACCAGGTTCCAGTCTCAGTTAAGAGAGCAGCAACGCATTTGTAGCACCTTTGGTGTTGCAAATGTCCATAGGGGATGGTAACCTCTTTCCACCAAGTGGTTCGTCTACCTGTCTGCTGAATTCCTGCTATAAAGAAAACAAATGGAGCATGTGCGAAACTGCGGGGCGAAGCCAGTTCGACACATTAGCAAGGATTACAAAGTGCATGAGTTTCCTTGCCAATTAACCTTTCTTGATCCAAGCGACAGTGTCTCAGCTGAGATCAAGTTGCAGGGGCCCGTCTCGGATATTATCACGACATCGCCACTACCGTGTATACTACGTGAATGTCGTCACCCACGAACAGTGCGGGAGGTGGTTTTGCAATTCATTTAGTACGAGTTTAAAAACATCAAATAAATGTCCATGCAGGCGTGATTAGGGGCGCGCCACAGCGACCAGCGAATCGAAGCAGATAACTAAAGAGAGCGCGGCTAAGAGTTGCACCTAATCATGACCCCAGCATGGCTCTGACACGTAACAATACATATTCTGCTCAGAGGAGGCATAAATATATACAATCAATCTTAACATTATTTTACATATAAAAGATACATACATACATACATACATAACTTCACGCCAGGTCCCTTGCGGGGTAGGCACGAACAACAGAGCGCCTTACAGGCTTATTCTTACACACCTCACTTGCTTCTTTGACATTCATAGCTCTTGTCATGCACGCTCGTCTGTTCTTAAGGCTCCTGACATATAAAAGATCAGGTGTTAAAATAACACAATGGAAATAATACGTACTTTTACGTACACATACTTATGACGTCATCAGTTTGTGTGTCAAAATCGATGAGATCGGGGCCTTTTGTAAGATGATAAAAGTATCTCAGCTGATTTCTGTTCGTTCAATTATTAAATTTTCACACACGTCAACGCAGAGAGATCGATTTGGGTTATGGATATTTTTTATTTTATATCACACGAGTTCAGCAGACAGACAGGTGACCCACCTGATAGAAACCGGTTACCATCGCCTATAGACATGTACAACACCGAAGACTGGAACCTGGCCACTAATACAATAGACCAGACGCGGCAGCCATCTACACGAGTAAGTACCTAACTACCGCCTGCGTGAGGGTTGCTCTGCTCCTCTCTTACGACAGGCCGCCACAATGCACTTTCCTGCACGGAAAAATTATAATTCACATGTCGTATACTTTTTTTTTTACCAGGGGAAATCCGATTGAGGACTAAGCCGCGACAAGGGCAGCACCTTGGGGGGATAATTCGCGACCTAGTGTGGGATTCGCCAGATCGGGGGTGGCACTAGCATGCCCAGTCAGAACTGGTGCCATGCTATTGCCACTCCCCGGTTAGGGATACCCACTAAAACCCCTGGGTGTTCCGTCCTTCGCCTTATGCCAGGGCTACGGGTATATGACCTAGCCTCTCCGCAGCCCTGGCAGGCGTGGGCCCCCCTCACGAGGCCTCTTCCATTGCCGGGGGACTCATCCCCCGGCATCGTCATGCTCTCTTTGGCGTGGGGCGGTCTGTAACGCGCCCCACGGAGGAGAGATGAGCGCGCGCGGAACACTCGCGCTCTCATCTCGACGGCATATGCGGGTGAGTGAGAACGAACCCCTATACCCCAAGGGGCCCCACCCGCGACGCCCGCTTACGGTGGCCGAAGGTCGAAATCCGCCCTCCGGCGTCGGCGCGTCCTCCTTTGGCGGGAGCGGAGCAAGGACGTCCGCTCACGCTCCCGCTCCGCCTCCTCCTTCGCAAGCATAACGCGCTCGCAGAAGGAGGAGACGGCGTCCCATCCGGTTGAGCTCCCGACCATGGTGCGTACCACGGCCGGGAGCGAGAGGTCAGGTCCGGTGACGGCGACGAGGTCTCGGCGCTGCTCTGTCCAGGCTGGACACTCGTGGAGTGTGTGCAGCGCCGTATCCTCGTCGCCGGTGTCGCAATGATGGCACCCTGACGTCAGCTCACGGCCTATGCGACACAGGTACCTCCCGAAGCAGCCATGCCCCGAGAGGACCTGCGTCAGCCGAAACGTCAAGGTGCCGTGTCTACGTCTTGTCCAGTCGTGCAGGACGGGCCTCACCGCTTCGATGGTGGCGAGGCCCACGCTGGGATGTCTGAGGCGTTCTTCCCAGACCACCATGGCGACGTCGCAGAGCTCCGACCGGCAGGCCTCAGTCTCCTGAGGAGCCGGTCTCGTGCCCCTCGCCAGGGCCTCCTTGCGCCATTGGTAAAGTGACGCGAGGACCCTGGCTTCGAGGTCCCATGGAGGGGATCCGGCGAGTAGCGAGGCCGCTTCGAAGGACACCGTACGGTATCCCCTTATCGCCCTGACGGCCAGTACTCGCTGCGCTTGCCGCAGCAAGACTATATTTCTGGCCGCCAGGCGGTCTGCCCATACGGGGGCCCCGTATAGGGCCATAGACCGCACGATGCCTTCGAAGAGTTTTCGGCACGTGGCTTCGGGCCCCCCAATGTTGGGCAGCAGGCAAGAAAGCGCTCCCGCTGCCCTTTTGAGCTTGGGGGCCAATTGCTTAAAGTGTGCCGAAAAGTCCCATCGGCTATCGAGGACCAATCCCAGGTACTTCATGGTTTCCCCGATGCCGATGCGGACGCCTCCTACGACGATATTAGTGTCCGGAGGTGGTCGTTTGCGAGGGCCGTGAAAAATCACGGCCTCGGTATTCTGCAGTGCCACCTCCAGACCGAGTCGCCGGATCCTGCCTACAATTTGTGACACCCCAGCCGTGCCCAGGATGCACGCCTGCCTATGGGTCCTCCCTTTGGCGGCGATCAACGTATCATCTGCATAGCAGATGACGCTGACGCCCGGGGGGACCCTACATCGCAATGTCCAGTCGTATGCGATGTTCCACAGCAGAGGGCCTAATACCGATCCCTGTAGAACCCCGCATACCATGGCTCGTCGACTCCACCCTGCTTGGACCGGGTAGATGACGGCTCTGTCCTCTAAATATGCCCCTACTATTTGACGGAGGTAGGTCGGCACCCGGAAGTACCGAAGTGCCTCCCTGACACACTCCCACGGCAAATTATTAAATGCGTTGGCGATGTCGAGTGACACCGCCAACAGGACCTCGCCCCGGGAAACTGCGTCCTCCGCCAGGCTTCTCAAACGCATGATAGCATCTAGTGTGGAGCGCCCTGAGCGGAAACCGAACTGATTGTCCGCCAGATCCGGCCCAGTCGTCGTCAGATGCTGGACGAGGCGGTCCGCGATGATCCTTTCGAGGAGTTTACCAACCTCGTCCAGCAATACAATGGGCCGGTAGGCGGACGGTGAGTCCGCTGGGCGCCCCTCCTTCCTTAGGAGGACAAGTTTTCCTGTCCTCTACCTTTTTGGGAACCTTCCTTGACATGTCGTATACTGAGTCAACTACAATATATCAAAAGGTTAATAAATGCGTCAAGTTTTTTGGGACTTATATATTAATTGTAGTTTTTAAAATTAGGAAACTGTATATAATTTCATCTTTATTAATGTTTAATGAAATAAAGATTTAAATGCATAAATAAATATGGTTCACTACATAGTGTAATACCCAACCAATCACGTAGCTAAAAAGACTGCCTCTGTCCTTGAGCTAAGCCTTTGCCTATCTTTAATTGGTTAATTTCTGAAACGAATTATGGTCTAGGTATTAGGGATCATCTCCAGTGTAGTCCATGTGTACATCATCGATATATTAAGCGTAACTTGCTTGATTTCGAGATATATAATGTATGTGCTTTACGGCCGATTTTTAAAGGGACAAACTTTAAAAAAATATACCTCTCCTCTAGGGGACTCAAACTAGAAAAGTTATAAACAATTTTGCCTTGACACGGTCTCCTGTCAAGTTAGAATTTTGGAGTTCATTTCTCATATATTCTGCTTCGTTTCAATTTAACCGACAGATGTGAGTGTGTCGATTAAGCCAAGCGAGGTGTCGCTTATATAATAAAAAACGCTCATAATTCACCAATAATTTGGCGCATTATTAATATATTAACAGGTCGAGCTTAAGAGCAGGGTCACGGCTGGCTAAGGCCGCGTGCACACTCGTGCGCGCGCGCGTTGCTCGACCGGTTCACGAATTATTACATATATGCCAATGGCATGAAGGTGATTTATTTCTGGCCACATAAAAGTAATATATAATAATATGATAAAGAGGAAAGATTAGTATGTTTGTATGTTTGTAACGAATAAACTCAAAACTTAGCGATACCATATAGCCACTTATTGTACTTTAGTGTCATTATAACTACTTTTTTACATTTTATAAGTTGATAGAAATGCTGACCAAAATTAGACCATGTTATCCATATCTTTGTACTGATCTCTATCCAAATAAATCATTTCGTATTCAAGACGGTTTCAATACCTGTTGATTACTTTTTGAGTTATTCAAATCGGACATTTAATTCAAAAGGTAATACGAATTTAAAAATGTCAATCTAAACAAAATCCTTGGCGCTGGAAGCAGGTTCTAGGTTATTATTTGTTTCAGCGCAGGAAAACGTCTGCCGGGACCACCAGTAAACACACAGCACAGCTGCTGCACGACAGGAGGTGCTCAAATGCCGCAAATATTCCGCCATCGGAAATGGCTACATATTTATTGCTTTTGGGATCAAGACTCTGGGACCATGGAGGCCTGAGGCGAAAACACTTTATCGAGACAGCGAAACGCCCGGTAGATGTCTCACGTGACCAAAACACTGGTCTACGCCTCGGGCAACGCATTAGCACTGCCATTCAGAGACGTGATGTGGCCAGTCTTTTAGGCATGCTACCAAGTTATAGCAGTCCGGCACTAGAGTTTATTGTTAAAGCTCTTTTGCTGTTTTAATAAGTATAAAGTATATAACATATTAACTTAAGATCCACCTATATGGAGGTCTACCAGGCTGAACGTTTACATTTATTTACGAACGAATTTATTTACATAACTAATGTAAATAAATAGTGCACGCCATAGATGGTACACTATATATAAGAGTGCCAGTACTGTTTCGTGACTGTGCCAAAACCATTGTTTTATTTCTGATGAAAAAACGATTCAATGAACGAGATATCATCAAAAAGAGAGTTAATATTTCTACTACTACATACACACATATAGTCCTGCCTGTTTCCCTTTGGGGTAGGCAGATCATAAATGCGAAACATTCGTAATTTCGTCGTACACTATGAGTCATAAATATGGCTCAAGCTTTTGTGGGGCTTGCGTGGGGGTGGGACCATGGGAAGATTGGCGAGAGACAACATGGGTGTGAGTGGCTGAGGCTGAGGGGTGTCATGAGGTGGGCCGCAGGTTTAGCGAGGCCACTCCCGACGTTAGGCCATTTATCACGTCCACCTATAGAAAAAAAAAACTTTATTTGACCAAATTAGCGACGTAATTACATTCCTTATACATTTTTATACACAGAATATATTTTGAAAATTTGTACGCCGCATTTTCAGCAAACAAGGTTTGCACTCAGCATATCGCTGTGCCGGAATTAGATCCGACACAACGCTGATTTTCAGTGCAAATTTCCCTTTTGGTGTAAGACGAAAACGACCCAATTTTGTTAATATAGAGCTTGAGTTACTGTTAAGAATTGAGGATACGGATTTGTTTGTTTGGATTTGTATGAACAAAGAATGTAAGCCATTGTTTTAGTGTAAACTTCCCGGAATAAGCTAATTTTTATGCACTCGAAGGACTACAAACAGCTCCCGATGAAATGCTCGCGACATTCCCGCGACAAAAAATACCAACATTTTATTACATAAACTTTGCTACTAATCAATGAAAAAAACCAATATAATCCAAATAAAATTTTAAATAATTCCCAGAAAAATTCTCGCGCGGGATTGCCAGGATAAAAAGAAGCGCAGGTTTGCTGTCGATCGGCGGAAACCGAATCGAAATCGGCCCAGTAGTTTTTGCATGAGTCCCGAACAAATTGACAAATAATAAAAAAAGAATTGCATCGTGTTTATAGTGTTTTCCAGTTATTTTTTTAATTTGACAACTTGACCGATAAATTTTAATTCTCTTTTTCCTTTTTTTTGGATTGACATTTCACAATTATTATTATTTTAATTTCATTTTATCTAAATTAACTGTTTCTTTTAAAATTTAATTATTACTAGACAATAACTCAAATAATTTTAATTTTTATATTACTGTGAGATAAAGTGTTCTTTGCCTTTGCATCCACTTGAACATTTGTGCACCCCGATGGGGGTAAACATGTTGTAACTTTGTTTATCTCAATGCTGTCAACGCTGTCACCGTGTTTTATACAAATAAAGATATTTGAATTTTAGATAGTTTCGGTTCACAGTGTAATGCTGTAAAATAGTTATTTAATTTCGTTGGGTGTTGAGCTTGAGCATGGCGTCAATGGCGTCAATGGCGTCAATGGCGTCAATGGCGTCAACCAAATGTAGCAACGGGGTGCGGAAATCAGTCTGTGCCCCTTGATGACATCCAAAAATGGCTTCCCCATGAATATATAACTTATTTTCATGTGTTACATTTTGCTCTAGGTTGAGTTATTGTGTTTTTTAATCTCTGGCCAATATCATTGTTTACAAAAACGAGTAAGTAGTTGTTGACATGTCCGGTATAGTTAAGTAGTTTTTAAAACAGATTATACGTGATGGTGTATGAATAATGACAATTATCTTGCACCCTCGGATAAAGGCGACTCTGATTTTGGGAGTGGCTCTTCGTGGTGCTATATTATAGATGATAGACTTTATAGGACACGTAATATAGGTATATTTAGCTGGTTATTCGAGTGACTTGTCGCCGGCGTGGGTGTGGCCTCGCCCTAAGCGCCGCGCGCCGAAGAGCCTCTCTTGGCATTGACTTCCGCGAACATCTTCACATTCCGCTCGAAACATCGACTGAATTCATATCGTATCGTATCTATTAGTAAATCATCATAATCTGACATTCAAGTATTTTACATTTATGTATAACGTATTAAATTTTATTACTAACCGGTATTCTGCCGCGACCTTTCTATGGGTCGAATTAATTTGTCTTTAAACTTCAAAACGAAATGTTGTAAGATTTTGCCTTAGTTTGGCGCTATATTTGAAAGCTTCGCCACGAAACCTTAGCTGAAAAAGATGAAATAAATGCAGACCATACTTCTAAAGTCTTAAACCACTCACTCTACCTTGGCTATTTATTTATGCAATAACGCTCCATCCAAGAAGACATCCTGAGGAATATAATAAGAGCATTGTGAGCAAACGTCGATATGACCTATTAAACGGTGCACAACAACTTGGTAAAGATCATCACACGATCAAATGTTTAGTTTACGATTCTATAAAGGACATACAGACAAACATTCATTTTTATATGCCATTAGACAAGCCGCGAATTTGACACATATAAGTCATTTACATGCTTAACGGACAGGACAGTCTATTCGATGTAGGAATTTCTGGTCAACAATAATAGATTTCAATAACAAAAATATTTTAGTTAAAAGAAGTTATATAATACTTAAAGATATATTAAAATAAAATATGTAGCACTTCAATAACGTCATGCGAATAATAATTTGAATATTTGACATTCTGACATTTAATTTTTTCTTTTTATAATCTGGGATAATATTAAATTAGTTTCAATAGGTGTGAAGGTTTCCTGAAATATATCGTCGGCGGCGGCAAGAACTCCTTTTGTATTTGATTTGACTTCATCTGTATATGCGATAAAGAACATTTATTTTTTCATTCATTCAGTCGTTCACAGGGGTGAGGCCAAAATATCATGAAATTCGCGTGGCCAAGCAATGCCACGGTGGCAAAGCCAGCAAGTGCACCAAGCTGGGCCGGCTGCCGGTTTGCTTGAACTACTAAAGTTCTAAAGCAAGAATAGTAGAAGCACGGTTTTAGCGATTGCACCGCGGAACTCAAATCGCATTCATTTAATGATTATTCATAGTTTTGCATCTTTTATTCTTTTGAACAGCCAATTTAAACGTCTTGTTTTTGTGACTTGACATTTTAACATTTTTACGCTTTTTTGTTAAATTGGTTGTGTTGGTATTGTTAATACCATATCTTTCCACGTGACTTCGGGGAAGTCTCGTGAGATTTAATTTGCCAGGATAAAACATTCCTATTATGTATCTTCTTTACATAGTATAAAAAGTCGCTTTCCGCGTCTGTCTGTATGTATATCCGCTAACTGCTCGAAAACCACGCAACGCATTTTTAAGCGATTTTTATCATCAGTCACATAATTTTTTGAGGAAGGAATATACATACTAGATTTTGGCCGTGGCCTCGCTCGCGATATATAAAGAAAACTACATAATTTATGTAAGTAAAATAGAGGCCCTTCCTAGGGCTGTAGGCGAAACTACTGTATGAATGAATGAAAACACTTTATTGTTCACAAAAAATTAAAACTACGTTCTTAAAACTAAGTACAGTATATGTTGAACAAAGGGCGGTCTTATCGCTTATAGCGATCTCTTCCAGACAACCCCCTAAACTAAGGAAAAAATGAGGACAAAAGTGGCGGTGAAGACAATAAATAATAAGAAATATTCCAACAGTAAGTCAATAAATAAATAATAATATACTATACGAAAATAAGACATATCATACTATATATAGAATCAGCAACATGTGATAGACTTATGAGGACCAAAAATATTTAGTGACCATCATTTTCAAAGGACTACTTAATAAAGTATTATACGAAAAATATACGATTATACTCAGGAGCTTCACTTTTGATTGTGTGTAATAATTTCTAATGCAATATTGTATAAGCATACTAGGATTTGTCCGCGAGTTCATCCGCGCTTGACTTGAAATTCCGGCTTAGGATAAAATGTAGTAAGATTTTAAGTCTAATAATTTGCTGTCGATCAGCGAAAATCGCAACGAAATCGGCCCAGTAGTTTCTACGTGAATCCCAAACAGACAGGCAACTGCTGCAAGAAGATTGCCTGGAAGAGATCGCTTTTTAGTGATAAAGTCGCCCTTAGTACTACTATCTCTTGTATTTTTCTATTTCGGTGTATCTATGCTTGGCACAACAAGGAGTTATTTACTATAAACTATTTATTAATTTCATTTTAAGGAAACATATTTCATAGTTAAAATGCGTAGAATTACATTAGAATAATTTCAATTATAAATAGACACACGATTCACGTACATAGATGCTGTGGTCATGATGCCGGTCGCCGTGGTTGCGTGGGCTAAGCGCTCGCCGACCTACGTCACTGCAATACAGGCCCACGGCCTCCTGTAGCCGTTTGCAACACCAGGGGCGACGCCAACGCGTTGCCAATTTTTGGGGTGGGACAGGGAAGGTTAGATAAGGAGCAAATGGATCCTGTGGACTTCCTCCCCGTTGGTGAAGAGGGCACCCATGGGTGAGTTCCTGTGGCATCTCATAAACCTTTGTTAGTGCGCACCTGCAATATGCGTGTAGAAAGAAACCGACTGCAAATGTGCATTGAAATGTCAGGCTTGACCTCACTGGTCAAGTAATTATGCAGGTATAGATGTCGTAGTTAAAACAGCTAACACGCCTTGACACCTTTTGTTTTTCAGTTTATAATTTTACATATGTTGTCACGTTTGAATTTTCACATTGATGTAGTCGGTTATGGAAATCACACAATCACATCACATATACATTATAATAATATTATATTTTAACCTACTATTAAACACGACCATTTTTTAAAATGTTTTGATGTGAAACTTTTATATAGACGCGTTACAGCGCCTCCCCCCGCCATTAGGGAGCCGCCCATATTAGGATTTTTATATGGGCAAAGCAAAAATAATGAACTGTTAGTTTCAACTATAAATTTTGCACCGTCTTAGATAGATTATTTATATTCAGAGTCAACAAAAGAAGCGACTGCTCACAAAATGTTTAGGGGGCAACCTTCGATATGGTTACGGAACCCTACAATGGCCGCCAGGAAGTGGCAACCGCTACGAAGGCTGCAAAAAGAGAAATACTTTCGGGAAATATGAGTACGTGTGAACTTGAGAGGTGCCTTTCTCCAGCCTCTCAAGGCCCCAACGGGCCGACGAGCTTCGACCCAACAGAGGGCGGAACTATTAAGGCTCGTAGCAACGCGTCTTTGAGGGTTTTTGGGCGATAAAGGAAACTCCATAGACGCGGTTGTTTTGCAGATGCATTATTATGAACAAATAGGCTCAAATATGCTCTCCAGATGATACGCTGAAGATCTTGATCGTTTTCTCGTATTAATATCTGACGAAACATCTTCTCAATGTCTGCTGAGATGCCGTATTTATGCTGGAGCCAGACGAGTAAAAGTCTTTGTAAGTCCCTTTGTAGGTTGGGACCCCGTTCCATCAAATCGTTCAGCTGTAACCGCTCGATGTTTTTGATGGGGCAATAAAAACTGTTGAGGAGTCAGGCTTCATTACACCATGATGTGGTAAATAGCAGGACACATTACTGTTGTTTTCAATACGTTTCATGTGACCTAGTATTTCATAGTCTAAACATGAACTGTTTATAACTGTCAGCAAAAATCTTATTTTGTTTAAATTTATTTTCAATGCTATGAAATTGTGCAATAGCTTTTGTTTTGGATAATCCAAGATTTTGTTCAAATTGTGGTTTCATGGGGAGTGCGACTTCATACCTCCCATTTTCCAGTCTTCTTGAAGACGACTGGTATAAGTCCTCGCAGTACTGTTCTTCTGGTGTGAGTGCTGATGTTGTGTCAGTTATCTCTTCCATTTCCCAGTATTGCGAAAGATCTTTTATGTTGTTAAGAACGACGTGGCAATTAAAAGTCCGTACGTTCCCAGATATGATCCAGCCCAATTTTGTTTGTTGCGCGAAAGGAGCCAGGGTGGGTCCCTTGATAAGGCCACTCATAAGTATGTCTGAATAAACACTGGCATCCAATAGTAGATCAATAGATCTTGAAATGTTGTATTCTGGATCAGCTAATTGTAAATGTTGTAAGTGCTCCCAGGGTTGTTTTTTAAAGGAAAAGTTAAGTAAATTGTTTATTACTCGTGGAAGTACTAATGCTTGTGTGTTGAGTTTATAGTCGTCGTAAATAGACTGAAGTTCCAAGGTGACTATGCCTCTACTTGGTTTCGATCCATGGCCTACCCCATACACCGAAGCGTGGTAATGTTGCCGGGGTAGCCCTAATTGTTGTACCGCGTTCTTTGAGACAAGTGAAATTTGAGAGCCTTGGTCCAGCAAAGCTCTTAATGTGATATTTGTACCATCAGTCGCCTTCGCTTTGACTAAGAGGGTTGTCAGTAAAATATCTTCATCTTCGCTGGCGACATGGTTAACATTGTTCCCGTGCTGTCATTGTGGCATCACGGCTTGGGCCAGGAGCACGTGGTGCAGAGCTTGTTGAGTAGTCAGGTAACTCGCCGCTCGTGCTAAATGCGTCATGAAGTAATGTGCTATGTTTGCAGTGGCATATTTTACATGTTTTTGTCGAATTGCATTTATTGTCTATGTGTTTATAAAGACAATTATGACATACTTGCAATTGCGAAATTGATCGCAGTTTTGCTTCTGGTGTCAATTTCAAAAAAATTCCACATTTATACAAAACATGTGTGTTGTGGCACTAAGGGCAATTACCCACGTACCCTGTTGCGGATGATTGAAACTCTCGTCTCGGGTGATTTTCTTTGTGCTGATATGTTTGATAGGTGGGATTGTAAGAACCCTTTGGTTGTTGGTAAATGTCATTGTGTTTGTTTGCTGAAGCATCGCAAAATGTAGGCCACTGTGTGTATCTGCCAGTGAATGTAGGCACATCAAGCTGCGGTGTAGCATGTTGGATGTGTGCATTAGATGCTAGCTTCTCGTTTAAGTTTCTTTTAAGTGCTTTATAGAAACACTCGTAATAGGTAAACTTGTCCTCGTATTCCGAGTCAGACCCTTGCAAAATGTTATCGATTTTCAAATGCAAGGAGTCTATATCGTTCCAGCGGTTCTGTATGTTTCGAAGTTCGTCTTCCAGCTCCCACTTAGTATTAATGTCATCTACCTCTATGTTCCTTGTTAACCGTCTGAAGGCTCTAAAGTTAGTGCGTTGAAGATGTAATAATTCGATTGCTTGCCTTGGCGTAGAAGTCGGTGGCTCCGGAGCTGGTGTTGATGGACAAGTCGGTGTCTTAAAGGAAGGACCCGGTAGAGCGAATCCGTAGTCTATGTCTCCCGGTGTTGGGCGTAACGATGTAAATTTTTGTCTTACTGATAAGAAGTACTTGTGAGTCTTCTCATATTGATTTTCCGCAAAATACTGAACGTCAGCATTCACATATGGAGATAATTTTTCGTTACCAGATGAAAATTCCGCCCAGAGCCTTTCTAGCTTATCGATGCGTTCTTCTAGGTATTGCCGTGTCTTAGGGCTAGACGAATCCTTACTGAAGTTCCTTGCTGGAAATGTTGCTCTCCGTCTCCCTGTGGGGCGACGATGACGCACAGAGAAGTAGGATCGTCACACACTGATGTTAAAGTATCAACTGTCTCGTGACTGACTTTATTATTACATATACTGATCGTTAAATAATTGTAAGTTTGTAAAAAAATGTAATTGTATTTAACTCTGTAATCTGATATTTTTTGTGGTATAAAGCCGCAACTGTCTTGCCACTGACTCTATATTTATAAAATATTTATGTTTGTTAAAAAAAGTGAAAAATAAAAATGTTTAAATTTATTTAACACTATGCTGTAAATGTTAGTTATATAAAGCCGCAACTGTCTTGTCACTGACTATATTTTATTCACTGTTTGTGAAATAAAATAAAAAAATGTCCAAAATGTGATCGATAGTTCACGCGCGATGACCATGTAATAAGCCAAACCGCGCGCTAGGCTTACAGAACGAGGATAAAAAAACTGTAATAAACTCAAAGGACCAAAAAACTGTAACGGTTCGAAGGACCAAAAAACTGTAATGGATCCGGCTTGAAAGACCAAAAAACTTTAGTGTGTATACAGTTTTAGTATAGGAGGGAAGGGTAAAGTGTACGAAATACCAAACCCAACGAGCGCTGTAATGACACTGATTTAATTGCTGTAAATATGTTAATATAAATGCGTTATTAATCGTTAGGCCGCAGTTGTTTATTTGCAAAATGCTGACTATTGTACATACTTTGTACAGTAGTATTTAAAAACATAATAAAACCAAATTATTTATCTCTCTTTTATAAAGATGCAGACCCTGTTTTGATCAATATTGAAGCAGTAAAATGGTTTCTCAATAATGTCGAGGTGATTTAGTACTTTTTTTTCAATAAATTAATAAAAGTTCAGTTACCGACGAAAAGATATTTCGTTGAAAAGTTGTTTGCACCCTATTTTCGATCCTTTGCGGCAATAGGGGCCTTAAGCTCGCCACTTAAGCTGGGAACAGATCGAGGATATTTTATTAAGGGGATATCTACATTTATTTAAGTCTTCTTCCCATTCTGTGCACTCCGCTTCGCAAACTGTTTCAAGAAGAAGCGGCAATAAACTAGCAATATGTCTCGCTAAAAATTTTTGTTTATCTATCTCAGGCTCTTTTATTTTAAATAAATATAGAAGTACGTTACACAATAATAACAATAATCTGTATTACACAAATCTTATCAAAAAAATGACGAATGCTTTATAAAAATAATTTTCATTCAAACAGTTTCATAGATAAACATCAATTGCAGTGAAAAAAATATGCAAATAAAACCTTATCCAAATCTAAATTATTTTTGTGAAACATTCGTAATTTTATTGTTAAGATTTGCATAACACAGATTTGGCCCAAGTGAATTTTGACAATTTATATGAACTTTAGCACATTATCATATTTTTCTATCTACAAAATATGATAATGTGCTAAAGTTCATAAGTAACTCCTTAATAAAAAAAATATATCTTAAACTCGTTTTGGCTATTCATGAGGCTTTATCAACATCTTTGTACATCTACATAATTCTTATATATAAAAATGAATGTTATATATAAAAATCTAGAACCCGATTCCAGCGCCACTTACCGGGTTCAATTACGAATCTAAACCATTCCGAGACCCACTCGAGCACACACAAAAATGACATCAATATCCTGAAGCCCGATTAAAGCGCCATCTAGGAATCAAGATTATTAATAAAATGGAAATATATCTGAAAACAAATAGGAACACGGCAATGTGCAATACAACTAGCAGTGGAACGAAACAGTACGACAGCATTCAGAGGAAGCTTCCGGTATGCAGCATCAAGAGCATCAAGTTTTTATCTTGCCAAGCTTGTAAGGAATTTATGGAGATATTTTGCAGCAAAAAGTTTTAGTAAGTCATGTCTTTATTATAACTATAATTATATTTTTCTTTCCTTTCATTGTGTCTCTGTCTTATTGAATATGCACAACTTCATTAATTCTTCAAAAGTCATTCTGTATTAAAACTTATAAAAAAAGAACTTGAGATATAAATAGAATAAGAAATATATAGAAAAACAATTTTTAGCTAGACGTGTTGCTGGGGAGTTGCTTGCCGCTTCTTCTCCTTAACAGCGATAACACGTTGCGAAGCGGTGTATATAAAATAGGAAGTAAAATTTAATTTTACCTTACATGCATAACGTCCAAAAAGTATTATCGAGTGGAACTTATTTTGAATAAACACTTTTGAATTTGAATTTGATGCTGGAACAATATCCCTCCACCTATTAGAAAAGTAACCTCAATTTCATTGTTTAGGACCAAAGTTAAGAAATTACCTAATGCTCATCAAAACGCGACCCTAGACATGATACAAATGCTCTATGACTTTTGAAATTTATTATAATTTGGTTAATTTATTGATATATGTAATTTGTTTCGTGCTATTTAAATTATTGCTTTATTATCTTGTTTTTTGTCTGCAACTCATTTACCTCTATCAAACTGCATTAAACTGTATATGTTGTTGTTGCTACGTGTGTTGTATTGTTCACCGTGACTTCACATTATGGTCCCAGACGGAAGAACGGCGCTAGTGCTTGTTGGCTAGCACTATGCTGAGACTGGGCCTATTAACTTAGTTGTTGTCCTAAATAAAATATTTTTCTTTCTTTCTATTTAAGTGTATGGACTTTCAACAACATTCAACGAGAATTGATTTGAATGTTGAGTAGGTTTTGAAACCCTACAGCAATTCCGATTAAATCTTTTCTTGTGTTTGCAGGGTCAAATATAGGAGACAGTGGTCGTTTCTCACCTTTGCGGAATCATACATAGTTCGTGGGCCGGTACGCACTTGGCCTCTTTTTATATTGTTCAATACGATATACTGCAAGAAACGACCTTCACTTCGAACTTGGATGGCATTTCACATTCTGCAAATGCCACACGAGTATCTAAAACAAGATACAGACGGCTTATTATTAATCCTTGTTTATTATGACAAGTCTAGCATAGATTCCGACTCGCACACGGCACCCTTTATAAATATAACACGGATGTTCAATTAGAATCCCAAAACCCTGTAAATCACTTACTTTTACTTGGATAAAAAATTAATTAGGTTTTTTATCTTCTATACCTATATCTATCTATATATATAATTGAAATCTACGTATATAGTGACTCATCACGATATCTCAAGAACTATAATACCTAAAGACTTGAAATTCGGCATGGACCTTTCTTTCGCCAAGTAGAGGTCAGCTAAGAACGGATTTCAGGGCACGCGAAGCGGGCGGGTATCAGCTTTCCTTACATTATCTGCTAACTCCTCTTAAAAACGCAGCGGAATTTTAAGCGGTTTTCAAGTTGAAGTTTTTTCAAAGAAGGTTTACACACCTTTATTATAATTATCTAGGCTTAGCCCGCGGTTTCACTGTATTTCGCGATATATAAAAACCCTAATCAAGTGTTAATGTAAGCAAAATAGAGCTAATTACCAGGGTATCACAAATATTGGCGTACAGACCTTTAATGAAAATGTATTTGACTGATGAGGAAAATCGGTTAAAAATCCGTTGCGTGGTACAGGAGGCGCAAGTGCTTTGTGTTGTACTATGCAAAGCTCTTTATTCAAGCACATTTTGAAAGGATACGAGCTCTAACAAGGTGATTTGTATGAATAATGACTGATATTGCTTGGTAATGAGTGCGTTGCTCCCATTTGGTGTGATCGTCTACAAAATGTTTCGTCTAAAACATTGCTGTGCAAATCATTTAAATTTGTTTATTGAAAACTCTTTACCGTTTTTGGGATTTTGTTGAAGAGCATTACTCCACGAAAGTATTGTAAACTTTGCGGAGCCTACACTAGGAACACAAATCCCGCGTGGTTTCTAATTTATTTTTGTTATTAGTACTTTTTACTATGTACAATGTGTAGTACATCGTATATTATCAGTTCATCACACGTGGTAGAGCCATGCTCGAATCATTACTTGATCTCTTAGTACCGGCTTGAAAAGTGTGAAGCACGCTCTCACAGAATAACTACGTGGAAAGGTTAGTATTTTTTATGTTGAAGCAGGGGAATACATTTTGTACACTACCGGGTCCTTTGTGCAGGTTGGACCTTACGCGGCGAGATTAAGCGCCGCACGGCTTGTGTGGGACCCTGGATACCCCAATTACACCACTAAACCTGAACCTCCCATGTGCCCAAGCTTGTGGTTGGAAGAGTATGCGACTTAGAACGTAGTTACGTCCATGCTCATCTGCGCATTAAGGCCTGGGAGTGTCCCGGGAAGCAGGGCAAACTCACGTCGTCAATTTTGCGCCCCCGAAGATCTTCTCGTTGATGTTAGCTGCCTCGTTGAGCAATACTATGGGCCTGTAGGCGTACGAATCGTTAGAGCCGTGTTCCGTGTGATGCGTGAGAGTTCCAACGGCTGGCCCCTACCTCTTTTATCCCATTAGTGTATATACCTGAGTTATTTGTCGATGCTTAAAACTATTGCGGTGGGTTTAGGAGTAAGTAAACTGTTTCAAACTGAAAAAAGAAGAACGATGTGACTATTTGTACGGGTACTGTACGAACAATTTATAATTATTCGTACAGTAATTCATTTTTTTTTTTAATTATGAATGAATTGGATGATTAGCTTGTTTTTTAATTAGGTTAGGTTAGGTTTTTTTTTTGGCCGAGCCTTTTTAAGAACATTTTCATTACCCGTATTAATAATTATAAATTGTTCGTACAGTACCCGTATTAATAGACTCAGCCAAAGAAGAATGTGACAATTTCGAAGGGTAGTGGGAAGAAAGAGCACGCACGTACCTGATTAATGGGTTGGAATGCAGCTGCTCCTCTGCTCCTCAGTTCACTTCACTTTCACCTTTACTAATTATAGGTTTTGCAGTATCGTTATTTTTTAATATAATTTTTATCTGTGCCCGCGGTTTCACCCGCGTGGTGATGCCAAATCGTTATATTTTGGATAATTCACACTACATCTTTATAAATTATATAGCCTATGTGCTATTCTGATGTTGTAAGCTTTATTATTGTAAAGTTTCATTAAAATCCATTAAGTAGTTTTTGCGTGAAAGAGTAACAAACATAGATCCATTCTTACAAACTTTTGCGTTTATAATATTAATTGGATTCATGAAGCGATGTGAGTTACATGTAAATTTTTATGTTACGTTATTTTATATTTGCAATAGGCATTTACAGCGCTTTGCGGATTATAATTTATTGTAAATTTTTTTTATTTATTTTATATTAATTTATTTAATGGTTTATATTTACATTTGCGAGACGATTTAATTCAAGTTATGATGACACGAGATGAATGACTTATTGACGTGCTTGCGAAAAACGGAACACGCCGCCAAATTTAAAGGAAGAATTTAAATTAATTAAATAAAAGTGTGTATAGATCGAAAGAAGGTTACTTGGCGATACCAATAACAATGTTACATCTCAAATATCAGACCTTTGAGTGCATCGGCGTTGATTTTATTATTGCGTTAATTAAAGTATTAGGGCGCAACTGTAGCAGAGGGATAATGTTGGCACATGTAACATAATGTTTACGCCTCGTCTACATTAGTGTTAAACATTAAAGCTGTAACGTAATTCAAAAGTAACACCAGTAACGCATTACCACATTAATGTATATACATATGTTTTCCGTCAATATTTAACGTCATTAACAATGCGGCATCTCAAATGACCTTTTTAAACATATCGCCATATCTGCGTGAAACGGCCTGGTGGTCTTATTCATATTGATTTGGAGTAAGTTTGTTGGCTTTTATTAAAAACTTTAAAGAAGCGTTCAAACTTACTCTAATTTAATATGAATAAGACAGTCAATCTTTAACATTATCCGATATATATGCTGGGGGCCTCATCTGAGATAATGTTTAAGATTTACGGTCTTATTTATGTTCACTTTAAAGAAAAAATGCAAATTACATTATTTAAATTTTAAATTATGTTTAAAATTGAAATAATCTATAGTTTTGTCGCAAAATCTAGAGGAACCTATGTTCCGGATATGGCTAATACCTAAATCAGAGCTTTTTCTTGTTGACCCAGGGGGAATGTCTTTTCTTGGGGCACCATCCTCGGGCCTGGGAGGCTTTACACCGAGGGCTGTTTGGGACTCTTGAACGGCCGTATGCCCAACGTGACCTCCAGCGGAGGCCCCGGGGACGTCGGCCGTCAAACTACCTACTAAACCTGAACCTGTGCCTCTGACTCATACGCTTCTACTGGGCGCTAAAGGAACTAGACCATTAGGCACTGCATCTTTGACGCCCCAACGCTTGTCGTCGAGCACAGGGTGTCCTGCGCGGGGGACACCTTCTTCAACAGCAGGGGGGGGGAGTTGTGGTGCGTAGCGGCGCCTCCGACCCCGAAGCCGATGTGACTTCTGCGGACATAGCACAGTCCATAAACGTCCCACTGCTGGGCTCGGATTTCCCAATTTTAGAGGAACGGGCAGTATACACCCGCCACACTTGTCAAATTTCATCCCGTTTTCCTTCATTGTCGTAGCACCTGTTAATTGTAACACTACGTAAATTTAGTCAGAAAACTACCTAAGAGGTATGCTTTTACCTGCCAGGATTCGAACCTGCGTTTTTTACGTTTGAGATACGAGCGAATTAACCATTAAACTACCACAACATTATTTTAATACAAGTTGAAAACGGATTGTGGTTATGTAGGTGCATAAACATTAGTAATAATATTTCCTGATATTGCGAAATACAGTTAAGTTTACTGGAGATACATTTTTGCTGTTTGTAAATTAGACATTGGCACAATTTTAACAAGCTTTTATTTAACTTGTAATTGATGTAAGTTCAGATGGAATCTTGTAAGTTAAATTTGACCAACTTCCCGGTTTCCGATTGGGCTGAAATTTTGCACGAATATGTATATCGCGTGACAATGCAATAATATGGTACCATGGAGCTGATCTGATGGTGGATTCGGAAGGTGGCTATCGGAACTCCTATACTAAACAAGACAAACCCGTCGTGTTTGGGCTCGTTTACTTGTCTTGGCTAGCACTCTGCTGCTACATGGTATCTAGGATCTCAAAAGCTTGAATTTAAAAACATTTTTAAAAAAGCTTTTAAATTTAAAAATGTCACAAAGCTCTAAGAAGGCTGTCGTTAACACAAATATTGTCAAATTTCAACCAATGGTAAAGTCAAATAATAACACAGGGACCGGCATCGATTTTCAATCAGGTTTCTATGTCTTACTCTCCATGCTTTCACATTATCATTGGCATTAAATTGGTAATAGTTGTATGGTGTTTATATGCTCGTACAAGTGTGGGTGTAGAGGGACCACAGCCCACAGCCACCGGTGCGCGGAGGCGGCCACGCGCCACAAATGTGCCGGTGGCCTTATGTGGCCTACAAAATGCATGAATTGGCCGGTGGTCGGCGCTGGGCCTAATCGAACCAGTATTGAGGTAAGTCGTTGGTGAGATATAGGAAGGTGTTTTGGGCGAGTTGGAGGGGCGGCGGAGTGTCCCGCGAAGAGCCACCACAGCCGTGGCAGTGGCGCGCGACTCGCCGACCACAACAACGGTTCGCGATATCTATATTATATTGGAAACATTTCGCACTTGAAGTGAGTTAACTGAACGCCGGCCGGCTTTCAGGTACGTTATATTTTCATACTAAAATTAATTACTAACAAAGTCTGCTCGGGCTGCACCGAATTTAGTTTATAGCTTTTTAAAGTGTATCCAGGTGAATTTCACAAGTGGACCTTCAGGGCAAAATCCTAAACTATACGAAAAAGCGAATAACTATTAAAATACAACTTTTCACAATAACATAATTATTTATTAATAATTTAATAATATACTCGTAATGTATAGTTTGCCCTAACGTCGCTCTAGGTTCAAGCGGAAGATCAGCGTTGGTCAAGCAGATCGACATTTTTGATGAGCTTGATCCAATTTTAAGGACTTAATACATCTTCTTGTACATCTTCTGATAATTTGTAGTTGTTTTCTCTTTATCTACTGTGCTTTATTTATTACTTCAAATGTGTTTGTTTTTCTTGTAAATGTACCAAAAATAAACCTGCTTTCTTTCTTTCTCCTTCTTTTATTCTAAAATGAGTTTCGAAACCGATTTTGATGATAACTAAAGTGGTATTGGTATAGTATTATTAGATTTTTTGAAAATTAATTACCCTTGTCAGGAGTCGAATCGACTAATTTTGAGAAAATAAACACAATCTGCATATCTGTCTTGTAAAGATCAATTTGTATGAAGGAATCTCAATCGGCAAACTAAGGTATGCTCACTTCAAGATGTTTTAGAAAATATTTGGTTTTTGTTTTTATCTAAAACTTGCAGTCCCAGCAGATGTCCAACGCCATCTACCTGGTCCCATTGTAAATCTAAACCATCCGGGGAGAGTTTGGGGGGGGGGGGCAAACTCACCCAAAAAAATGTGTCAACTGCGGAAGAAGGCAAAGTTCCAAATCTAATTTATTTAAAAATAACTCTTTAATTTTTTTTAAGCGAAACTTCTTTAAAATCCTTGTGATTTGAGACTCGATAAAACGAAAAAGCGACACAAAAAGATATAAACACATAAATCTATAGGAAGAATGAAATATCAGCCTTACGTTGTGCAGCATTAGAGAGTCAAAAGGACCAATGATTAAACATAGGTCCAATTTGGACTTAAACAAAACTTATATATTAATATTTTTCAGACTAAAACAGTGAAAATTGATTTGGAATTATAATATGTTGATGGAAGTAGGCTAAAGCAAATATATGTATATTAATAAAAATTAGAGAATAATTATCTGTGAGCATATTCCTTGAAGTTTCACCACTGCACTATGTGAACTGTACACACATTTTTATTTGCGATGTTTTTGTTGATATACCTACGTCTTTTTATATCTTGCATAGTTAGTCCGCTATTTGGGGTGGAGACAAACACATTAAAGATTATGAAAGTCTGTCCAGCCGTTCTTGTGTTGTAAATAGCGTAACTAGCCCCACTTTTTAATACAATGCAACCTGGATAAGTGGGTCCTTGATACGAGAAACCTTTTTTATTGATAATTTATTGCAATGAGGTCCAGCCACGTTTGTATTGAAATACCTCCTACCTGTCAGATTAGGTTAGCTATTCCTTAAGTTAGAGATTGCTTTAAGCGATATTGTGTTTACCATGACAATATTGTAATTGTATATTTTTGAAATTGTATATTTGGTGAGCAATAAAGTGTTATCTATCTATCTATCTACCTCTATTACTGAGAATTTTCATACTTTGTCAACTGAAACTTGATTCTTAGATGTTTTCAATTTTTATCTCCATAATTAAGACTTTGTGAGGCAATTCATCAGGTTTAGACAAATTATGACACGTTTACTTACTAAACGGTCTAATTCCTTCCATTTTACGTTTTCCATACTGACATTTTATCTCTTCTCATGAAAAAGGGAACATTTCGACATCTCATAACGGGATCTACAAATAAAGACAACTGTTACGTTGACCTGCCTATTTGGGAACTTGGGTAAATACCTTTGCGATAAAAGAGGTCCCTTTAGATCTCAGTTATACAGGTTTCAATGTACAGATCAAGGAACCTACAATGTGGTTTCACTTATAGTGATATTCCACTTACCCAGTGCCTCAGATATCCAGGTATAAATAAATGTCTGTCCCATTTACAGAGGGTCCCATTAATAGAGGTCAGAATACAGGTTACTTTAGTTATAGAGGTACCATTATTAAATAAAATAACGTGTTATGTAAACATTATAAATGAGTATTAATAGAAAAAACTTAATAAAAGTAATCATACAAATGTAATAAATAAAAATATTTAAGCACGTTTACGCGTATTACAAATATGGAAACAGAATGTATCAATTATAAATATCAGCTGTCATTTTAGTTTGTCTTTGGGAAGTATCAGCCATCATTTATATAGTAAGAAACGAAACGATTATCTCAGTTACAGAGGTGTATGTCGCTGTCTCAGTTATAGAGGCAATTATGACAGTGTTGGGGCCCAAGCATGAGTTCCACTTATGGAGGTTTCTCACTTATCTAGGTCTCATTTAACCAAGTTTCACTGTATATAAGTGTATATGATATTATTTTTTTTGTTATGGGTCAAATACTTTTTCAGAGGCAGAATTTGGAAGTTCTGAACGGGCAGGTGAAGGGGTCGCGTGGAAAGAATATAAGCGCGTGGGCGCTTCAACATCACCATGTTTTGCCGCTGCTGGCTCTTGTGGATGCTGGTGGTTAGTCTTGCAGGTGAGTCCTCACTCCATCTACCCTTCACAATGCGACGTCAGATGCCGTATTAATTCCTAACTGGCTATACAAAAGGTATTGAAATTTTCAAAAAACCTTTTTATTGTGTTTCACTTCTCTTAAATAACTAGTTCATCGGTATTCTATAAGATATACTTCGGAGAGAATTGCATGAATTCTTTCGTCCCTCACCTTTTTAGCACCAGACAAGCAGACGCACGAGCTCACCCGTATTTGGTGGAAATACCAACCGCACGGACGAATCGCCATACTTCCGCCTTTAAGCCTCGTTACACACACAGCGAATGTTGGCTGCAAATAATGCTCGCGGCGACAATTTGCTGCCTGCCTGTCACACATACTAAATATTACGCAAAACTTTTGAATGTTTATGCCTTAAATAAAAATATGTCGGCTATTCGTCGCACAATAAAACCAAATACTCATTAAGCTCACAACTCGCAACAAGCGAAAATGGCTTCGTAAATACTGTACTGTTACGAGTGGGGGACTCGAATTAAAATGTCGTTGGAATTACTGTAGAATTTATTAGAACTATACAAACACGTATAACATAAGCACAAATATAATTAGACGCTATTAGTACAAACTGCACGATTCAATAACACGCGCAAAGTCCGTCACTATATCGCTCATCGAATCTACGTCTTGCTCGTATCGTAATCCTCGCTTGGCTGCCCCACCCCTCCGTTCAGGCATTTTTTTATACTAAAGTGTATAATACAACAAAAGACCACGTTCACCGAGTTAATCCGCACACCTGGTTATTCCTGCTAACGGCCAACAAAGTCGAAAACTATAACAATAGGTTAAAAGTATAAACACAAAGTAAACAAAAGAATTCCAAATGCGGGAATGGTAATAAAGTAGATGCGCATTTCTTTGTCGGTATGTAACAATACATTCAACGCACAGAACAGTTTGGGGCTTCTACTACCCTTCTAAAAGAATTAACTGCAGGGGAGTAAGGATGAGTGCAACGGCAACTCGCAACGAGTATCCTGTCACTCGCAGCGAATAGTCGCTGCGACTTCGCTAAGTGTGACCGGGCCTTTATAATACGTACCACTGACGAGTGGGACTCTTTACCGTCTCTTTATCCTCAACCATACAAATTAGGTTTAGGTGTGTTCAAGTGTCGCGTGAAGGGGTGCCTTCCAGGTGAGCGGCCTCCATCTTAGACTGCATTTGTACCTGACATCAGGTGCATGGTGCAACATACTTCGGTCAAATGGGAACCTATCTACTACTACTACTATCTTGATAAATAAGTGTCTGTTTGCAACAAAATAAGAGCTTCCTACTAAATGCATATGAACGGTATTTATATCAAGAAAACAAGTTTTAATTTTTTTGTCTGTCTGTCTGGATGTTCGGATAATCACTGAAACGGCTGGACTGATATTAACAGAACTTTCACTGGCAGATAGTAAGTTATAAGGAGGCTTCTTTCGTTAACTTTTATTTTAGGTTCCAATACACACAGCTAGTACAAAAATAGCTTAATTAAGACCGTTAAACTTATGAGTACTTTCGGAACGACACTTGTTTGTCTGCGATTTCTTTTTTATATACTTAAACATCAGATCAGCGTTGGTGCAACAGACCAAGACCAATGATAATGCTGAACTGGATCCAATTTTTAGGCCTTACTATGACATGCCCGCGACTCCGTCGAAGCTTGATTTGGAATTTCCACGGGATTCCTGGGACATAAAAATATCACAACATTAAAAACATATATAAGCTATCCTTTTATAGAAAATTGTGCCGGAGTAAGCTAATTTTTATGCACCCGAACGACTACAAATCGCTCCCGGGAATATTCCCGCGGCATTCCCGGAATAAAAAAAACACACATTTTATTACATAAAATTTCCCATCGATCAGTGAGAAAATCGCATTGGACTTCCAATTCTTTTTTTAAATTGACCCTTTTAAATCATTCGCAGAAAAATTCCCGCGAGTTTCCCAGGCTAAAGTGTAGTGAGATTTTAAGTCTAAGAATTTGCTGTCGATCAGCGAAAATCGCATCGAAATCGGCCCAGTAGTTTCTACGTGAATCCCGAACAAACAGTAAAACCGACAACGAGACAATGAATATGCACTGTTTGCTACAACTCCATTAATTCTTCAAAAGTCATTCTGTAACATCCTTCTGTATAAAACTTAAAAAAATAGAACTGGAGATATAAATAGAATAAGAGAAATATAAAGGAAAACAATTTTTAATGAGACGTGTCGCTGGGGAGTTTCTTGCCGCTTCTTCTCCTTAACAGACATAACACGTTGCGAAGCGGTGTACATAGACTAGGAAGTAAAATTAAATGTTATTATTATTAATTAATATGTATGACCTTCAAAAAGTGTTCTCCAGTGGAACTTATTTTGAATAAAAACTTTTGAATTTGACAAGAAATCTAAAATGAAAATGCATCGTGTTCTATTCCATGTAGTCTATTCCAGTTATTTCTTAAATAGCTTAAATGTACAAACACGGCACGTTTTGAATTTTATAATATTGTTGATATAAGAGGTCTAATTAGTTTATGGTTGATTTCCGATTGATTTTGTTACCTTAGAAATGCTCGTTTTACTTGTGCATGTTCGTCCTAAAAATAAACCTGTTTTCTTTCTTTCCAAACTTGTGCACTGGGCCAAGCTAGAACCGATTTTATTAAGATATTACGAGTTAATTTGATCAGCGCTCATAGACCTTTCTATCAAAACATTTTGTTTATCCTCACTTATTAAACGCGATTGTGAAAAGAAACTTAACATCTAATATATACAATTCTCGTGCCGCGGTGTTTGTTACTCCAAACTCCTCCGAAACGGCTGAACCGATTTGTATGTAATTTTGTGTGTGTCTTTAAAATGTAGAATGTACAAAATTTACATAAATAAGGTTTATGTTTAAACTTTTCGATTATAAATTAATCTCTAGGTCACGTCCCTAATAAATATTTAAGCAAAAAAGCGTCGACGACCATAACATTTGCATTTCTAAAGAAATATGGTCTCTTAATTAGATATTTATTACTTAATCTGAATAAAACGAAATGAGTTAAGTTTGTTATGTCAACGTAAAACAATACGATGTTAATATCACTCTTAACGACACAAGACTTAACCAAGTAGATTCAACTGTATTTAGGCATTAACCTGGATCAGAAACTCATACATCTAGTCTCTTTGGTAAACTTAGTTCTGCTGCATATGCAGTCAGAAGAGTTAAGTAGTTCACTGACGAGGAGACTAAGAACTAGTTTATTTTCATACTATAGGTAACGTTGCTGACTTAGAGAGAGCACTAAGGTCAATTTACAACCTCGGATCTCTTAGGAAATCGGTATTATGTCGGTCGCCTGCCAAAGCATTTCTGATAATATTGTTACGACTTAGGCTCCGACAAAGACAATTTCCACCTACAGATCTGTAAAAGCACATTTTATTACCTGTCGGCATTTGAACTAATTGTAATCCTTTTATGATCGTCTTCTTTTGTTCACTTATTTATTGGCATACGTTTCTAATTATTGTGGAGAATAGCCTATTGTTCTATTGTACTCATTTACGGTCGCTTGCAGGCTGCATCATTAGCCAGGAGTTGTGGATTACAAATGCAAGCTAATTCTAGGAAATTGTGTCGCCTTTTCCGGGCGGGCACATTTGCATTTGTGAAGTATAAAACGAAGGCCTGATTGAGAGAGGGGGTCAGTTGAGCTACAACTGCGGTCAAGGGGTGACGTGTGGACATTCTGGGAATCTAATAGTGACGGACTTAGCACGTTTTATTGAATTAAGACCTTCTGCATTGCGTTTGGATTTGTTGCGTTCGGTTATATTTGTACCTGTGTTACACGTGTTTGTATAGTTCTAATAAGGTCTATAATAATTCTAACGGAATTTTAATTCGAGTCCCGCAAACTCATAACAATATAATTCATATTTTCGTAATCATTTGAGTGCCCAAAAACTGTATAAGGATGTTCACAATTTCAACACTAGGCATCGTAATAGACTGATATTGCCATCCTTTAGATAAAAAAGTATAGTCCTCTTTCTTGGGGGTTGGTATACGCTTCTCCAATAAGATTCCGAGTGAAATGTTAGATCTGCCTTTCACTAAATTAAAAACTAAATTAAAAAGTATCTTGATTAATAAGGGATACTACACTATTGAAGAATACTTAAATGACTAAACTTCATGTACATGGCAGCTCGCTCCAATCTCTTACATTATATTTTGTATAACGTTTTTATCTTGCCAAGCTTGTAAGGAATTTACGGAGATATGTTGTAGTATACACTTTAGTACGTCATGTCATTATTATAACGCCACTTACATTCTTCTTTCCTTCCATTGTTTCCTTGTCTTACTGAGCATGCACTATTTGCTACAACTCCATTAATTCTCCTAAAAGTAATTCTGAAACATACTTCTGTATAAGACTTATAAAAAAAGAGCTTGAGATCTTTTGAATAAGAAATATAAAGAAAAACAATTTTCAGCTAGACGTGTTGCTGGGGACTTTCTTGCCGCTTCTTCTCCTTAACAGCAATAACACGTTGCGAAACGGTGTACATAGACTAGAAAGTAAAATTAAATTTTATCCTATATGTATGACCTTCAAAAAGTGTTCTCCAGTGGAACTTATTTTGAATTTGAATTTGATATTAAATTATTTTGATATTATTTCAAAACGTCATTATTAAACTTCAAACGGGGCTTCTTCGAATGGCTCAACTATAATTTGGTATGTTTATGATTTTGTTCCGCGTTTAATGTTCTTTGTTGTACAACATATTATACCTGGTTCGATGTCTTCCAGACCAGCTTCACTAATGTAAAAAAAGTAGCAGATGCCAGTAAAACTTCGTTAGCGTTGCCTTGACGCCATTTGATAATGAATTACATCACTGGGAGGTACTTGCGGAAGATCAGCGCTAGTTGTGAAACTAGCATTATGCTGAGCAAGAGCCTTTTTAGGACATCACAATTAATTGTAATATATATTATCATGTAAGACTTTCTGTATCTTGTCCTAAATAAATACTTTTTCTTTCTTTCTTCTTTCGATTACAAGAGAAAAAAGTCTGTGTCAGATACGACGCACGAGTGGAGTTTATTACTCCATGAGTACAATTGTCTTTGAATATACACTGATGGACATTATTTGGGTACTGTGATTATACATACATACATAACTTCACGCCAGGTCCCTTGCGGGGTAGGCACGAACAACAGAGCGCCATTGCCATGCACGCTCGTCTGTTCTTGAGGCTCCTGCCAGGTACTCTGATTGCTCTATTCAAACAAGTAGATTACAATTATAAGTCACAATATCTAACTAAAAGTCACTTAAAAAATATAATTAAATACTAGAAATAAAATAACTTATAAATATAGATTAAAGACTATGTAACAAATGGCTGCCACAGGGGAGGGTGCCCAGAAGGCTCGCTCCGTTGTCGCGCTGTGTGGCGATGCTTATGCGGCGGGCGAAGTATGCGCCAGCCTTCTGGTCACGGGAACTCTTTGCCGATGGACCCCACGGACCTAATGTCTCAACTTCAAATTATGGATATTATTTTACATCTAATTGCATTGCATTAAAATTCGAAAGTATAAAAATCAAAAAGGTAGTGCTTTTGAATAGGCCTTATATAAAAATGGACTGTTAAGGAGTAAACTCCAAAAAACGCGATTGTAGCGCCATTTATTTTACTCATCCATTTATTCCATGAACGCAACGTTATTTATCGCAATAAAAAGTGTCCTAAGTGATCGAATCGGAATATAATCTAGTTTTCACGTCGTGCTCTAACAGAAGGACTGAAATTGTTAAGTTGTATTTTCGCAATGTGCTGGTCCGAATCAGCCCACTTCACTTTTTTGCATTTTGCCAAACAAATAAAATGTCAGGGCTGGAGGTGACTTACACCTCTTTAAAATGTTTCAGAGGTGAACCCTGGCCCAGTTCGAGTCTATAATTATAATCGAGGCGCTGTCGAATCGAGGATGATATTATGTTTTCTGAATTTTATAATTCGGATCTTTAAACCAATTCAATGGATATTTAGCACTTCGCAAGCTTTTCATAATTTATTGAAAGTTTTTTAATATATATTTGTATAGCGGGTAAGAGAACTTTGAACTTTAGTAATTACACAATTCAAGTCCAACAATACACATAAATCACTTGGAACAATTAAACGCTGTAATGAAAAAACAGTTGAAATAGCAAGTGTTCAAGATTTGGACAGAAAGCACAATTTATACCATTTGTTATCTTCAAACCTTCATATTTCGCATAACATGTAAGGAATCTATGGACATTTATCACGAAATGAATTCGTAGTAAGTCATTTGACGGCCTCTGTGGTTGAGTTGGCTAAGCTTTTGCTGGCCTACTTCACTGCAACGCAGAGGCTCCGGGTTCGATTCCTGGTATAGTACATTTCGGAAACATATTACCCATACCATACTTATATCCATCCGTTGTATATTACTCATAACACACACGTAACTTGCTTAATTTGGGGATAATACAATATGTGTGTTTGACTGCCGATTAAGAAAAAAAATATTGCGACGGTGACAATATTTTTGTTGTTTGTTATTTTTGTTGCTACATTCCTTCTTTGATCAGTAATTGTAATACAACTTCTATACGTATTAAAAAAAGAGCCTGAGATAATATAGAATATAATAGAATGTACTTTATTATACAAAAATGGTACATAAAATCAAGAAATTAAACACAAGTACAGTCGACGGTGTTATCGCCCATTACAGACAACCTTTGGATAAAGTATAGAAAGGACAAGTAATATATATACAAAAATAAATACGCATATTATATACATACAAAAGTAAACAATAACACTATAGTTTGAGGTAGTAATCTTTAACTAATCTATATAATATAATAATATAAATCTACCTATATAATATAAATAATAGTTATGACGAAAAATTCTTTTTTTAGCTAGACGTATTGCTGGGGAGTATAACAGCAATAACACGTTGCGAAGCGGTGTACATAGAATAGGACGTATATTTAAATTTTGACTTACATGTATGACCTTCAAAAAGTGTCCTCCATTGGAATTGATTTTGAATTTGAATGCCCCATTCTTAGGCGATTTATTGTGCTGTTGAAGTTTCGGAAGTTGATCTTCGTTGATCTGTAGTCGTTAAATCGGTCTAGGATGATAATTATCTTAGCTCACAGTAGTGATGCGGTTATGTATAATGGTTAATGAACCTATTATATTATGTTCTCATAAAACTTTTTTTATTTTTATTAAGGTCTTCAAAAGTGAACACATTCTGTCGTAAAGTGATTATTTTGTCATTACGATTTATCCTTCATTGCCCAGATTCGATATAAATAAATATAAGAGATAATAATGAGTTTATGTAGAGTGTAAGTGTAATTTTACATGGATATATTAATAAATACATACACAAGATATCAATCCTTATCAATGTTTCCACGAACTCATTTCTTTATTAGTAACCAATATGGAACTTAACTGTTCTCGTCATAGGTATAATATAGCACACAATATAAGAATGATCTTTGAATCATTCTTCTTTAATGACTTGTATTAATAAGTCCCTTTGAATGACCTCTCTTTACCTCCCCTGCAGTCATTCCCCGTCCACCGAGTGTGACAATAGAAATTCATAGAAGGCCAAATTAGCCCGTTTCGCCATCTTGTTTGTTAACAACTTTTTAGAAGCAAACGCTTCCTCAGCCCCGCTATCCTTTGCGTTCAGAAATGTATTAATCTTTTCGCATTTCGCGACACATTCAGAAACATGTTTAAATACATCAGTAATTTAATATTTTGTACTCTGTAGAATGTGATCTTTTAAATGAAGAGACAGCTTGCCTTAGTACGTATCTATTGCACTAAATGTTAAAAACTAACAGAAATCCTAGTAAGCCGGTGCGGACGGCCACATGGAATCGATCCGGGGTCAGTTCTCAGGGTCGGCTTGATAGGTGTGGTACCACGCTCTCACAGAATATCGGCGTCAAACAGTAGGCCTTGAACTAATCTCGTTTCGTACAATACCAAGTGAGCTCCGATGGCCCACTTATGCTGGTGTGCACCGACATTTAATCAACGGTTTAAATAAAATAACCACAGTTTAAGTGTACAATTTCATCGATTATTTTATTTTAACCACCGGTTAAATGTCGGTGCACACCAGCCTTAGTGTCGCAAACGTGTACACACGACGGTAACCAATTTTCGACAGTCTAGTGATTCGGCACTTGGTTAAGTGAGCCGTACACATCAATTAAGCATCACTTGCCGTGAATATTATCAGTTTTATTACAAAAACTAAATACATGTTTAACCGACTTCTTTCTGGAACATCTAGAAGTGTTAAGTAAAACATAAAAATGTCAATTTTTGTAAATTTGTTGTTGTTCTTTTATGTTTTACTTGACGCCGACTTCTAAATGTTGTAGAAAGTAGTCGGCTAAATATTTACTTTTTATTTTGTTTCATTAAAAAAGAAATTATTTCTTAGTTGCGCAAATACTTCCTTACAAATAATATATTAAGCACCTATAGAAATTGTGCAACTGGCACGCGTATACTCTTACTGTATACTCTTCAACAAGGGTTGCTCTCGATTTCCTGGCGATCCACAAATTAGACCCTGACTTGGTGACAATTGGACCAATTCGGGAGTATAACCTTTCGATTACAAGAATCTTGGATATCGGTTCAGAATTGACGGAGAAATCGAATAAAGATGAAACATAAAAAACTGAAGGATTTGAGAACCCTCCTCCTTTTTGAAGTCGGTTAAAAATACGGAACTTCGTGGGCGTTGAGCTGTCAGAACTATTATCTTCAATTTGGTAAACAATAGCGACGTTTCCTTCATATTAATTGGATAATAACTACAAGCTATATATTTCGTAAAACATAAACGTTTAATATTAAAATTTATTGGTTGTCCTTGTTATTAAAACGTGATGTTATTGCACTTTGAGGCCGGCCTTACACCTGTAAGTTTTGCTCGCGTAAGACTCATCTAAGGTTAATCTCGCATTACCATTGCCTATATCGGACTCATCCTTTCACAACTGAGTCCGGATTGATAAATCCGTACATCGCGATAAACTTTACAGGCTTACACAAGTAAAGCTTGCAGGTATGGCCGGCCTATATCAGGTCGGGGGTTGTACAAGACGTACAAATTAAATGCGTGTTTCAGTACAAAATGTTTATTCTATACTGAACCGAGAGCACGACCCTACGAATCCAGGGTCCAGTATTCAACAACCAATACAAATAAAATGTTTGCGCGATTCAATTGCGTACAGCGCCATCTATTACTAGTACAAAGAAACTTATACACACCGCCCACTAAGGACAAATGTAATTTGGCCTTATAAAAAACCGTCACCGCCCACTATGAGGCTACCGAGAATGATGTGTACAAGTAGTTGACCAAAATGTTTGTCCTTGGTTGGTGGGAGTTTACAACACAGCACTGCAAATAACAAATCTTAAATTTAAACGAGAGTAATAACAAAACAATATCTTAAAAGTTAAACATTTCTTTATTTAAGCGGCCACAGGTAAAATACATAATTTGGATGTCGGCCGTTTGATTTCACCTTTATTTTTTGTACGTAATGTAACAACCCGAGTGACGTTATCCGATCCTACATGTTTCGCAACCACTCGTCCAAGAAGCCATCTGCACGGTGGCACGTTCTCCTCTTTAATTAAAACTATATCTCCAATTCCAGGTTCAGGATGTTGGTATGCCCATTTATACCGATGCAGAAATTTTGTAAGATATTCTTGGGACCAACGCTTCCAAAAGTTCTGCATCATTCTTTGCGTAAGCTGCCACCGCCGAAGGCAAGATAAATTTGATTCCTCAAATTTATAATCTGGGGCTGTGATAAGAGGCTCACCTACTAGAAAATGCCCCGGTGTTAGAGCTTCAATCGCATCCGATTCCGTATCGAGACGAGCCAAAGGTCTCGAGTTCAAACAGGCCTCTATTTGGGTTAGAACTGTGGACAATTCTTCATAAGTTAGCGTAGCTTCACCAATTACTCTTTTCAGATGAAACTTTACCGATTTGATTCCAGCTTCCCATAGTCCACCAAAGTTCGGCGAGTGTGGTGGGATAAAGTGCCAAGATGTCCCAGTAGTGGCTAAAGCCTTCGAAAGTTCCTCTCGAAGAGTTGAATTTTCTGAAGTCAGCAAAATCTTTAGTTCGCGAGCTGCTCCCACAAAATTAGTCCCGTTATCGCTCCAAAGGTCTGTGCAAGGACCTCGGCGAGCAACAAACCGTTTAAACGCAGTTAGAAACCCCTGTGATGTTAAATCACTTACCAGTTCTATGTGTACTGCCTTACTCACCATGCAGACGAATAAGCAGATATAGCCTTTATATGCATGATGACCTCTTCCTTTTGTTGTCCTTATGTTTATGGGACCTGCGTAATCCACTCCACTGCTTTTAAAAGGTCTGGCTGGTGTGACTCTTACAGCTGGCAATTGTCCCATCAACTGATTTGATGTTGTTGCGTTATACCTTATACATGTGACACACTTTCGAACAAATGCTTTAACGATCGACTTTGCCCCTAGTATAAAGAACTTAGTACCCAGATATGTCAACATGAGTTGAATACCGCCATGTAAAGTCTTAACATGCGCATCAGCGATAACTAGCCCAGTAAGAGTAGACCTTTTTGGTAGTAAGATTGGATGCCTAGCATTCAAGCTAAGAGGCATATTGTCCAGTCGTCCTCCAATGCGTAACAAACCTTTCTCATCAACATAAGGGTTCAGAGATTTGAGACGGCCTTTAATTTTACTAAACTTGCCATCCTTTCGTATAAGCTCCAGCTCTTCTTGAAAATGTTCGACTTGACATTGTTTTATACATGCCTCCAGCGCCTGTGCAAGTTCTGACGCCGTCAGATATTCTCCCCGATTTCGTTCACTTGCTGGCCTTTTTAGATCCAGAAAACGACGACAGTATGCTACAATTCGAATCAACTTTGTAAGTGATGAATACCGGTTCCAGATTGGCACCTCAGGTACCACTAAGTGCACCTTAATTTCTTCTAAATGAGTTTCAACATTTGTAGGCTTGCTGTATTTGATATTCTTATTGCGTAAGAACTCTGGACCGTTGAACCACATTGGATTGTTGAGCAGCTCCACAGAGGTAACACCTCTGGAGGCACAGTCAGCTGGATTCTGGCTAGTCCTTACATGTGACCATTGGTTTGAATCCAGCGTAGTTAATATTTCCGAGACCCGATTTGCAACAAAAGTTTGCCAACGACCAGGGTGACTATTGATCCAGGCTAGAACAACGGTCGAATCTGTCCATGCTCGAAGGTTAGTCTTTTGTATTTTCAGAGTTTCTGCAACCTCCATAAGCAGTCTAGTCACCAGGACGGCTCCACAAAGTTCCAATCTGGGGATGGACACTTGTTTAATTGGTGCAACTTTAGTTTTAGCCGTAACCAAAGCCACCTGAATATTTCCAGCTGCATCAATTCTCCGCAAATAAATTGCTGCTGCATATGCCACCTTGGACGCATCGCAAAACCCATGCAGTTCTACAAGGGAGTCATGGAGGCGTGTTCCGAGCCATCGAGGTATGTTGATTTGTGTCAAAACACCCAGCCCTTCCCGGTAAGTGTTCCATTCCCCTAATAGTTTTCCTGTAACTTCATCATCCCATCCCATTCCAGATATCCACAGCTTCTGTATCAATATTTTAGCTACTATTACACAAGGTGTTGCCCATCCTAACGGATCATACAACCGTGCGATCTGTGATATAATTTTTCTTTTTGTTACAGGCTCAGTTTCCTCAGGCAGTGTTACCGAGTAACGGAATTCATCTGTTCTTCGATTCCAGGTTAGTCCCAAAAGCTTCACTACTTCGTCCGTTTTTAGATTTAGTTCTTCACAAATCTCATCCTTGCTTAATGATGTTTCTTTGATTGCTTGCAACAACTCCTTGCTATTACTCATCCATTTTTGTAATTCAAATCCTCCCTTTTTTAGTAACTCATTCATCTGTTGATATACCTCAACTCCTTCCCTTACGGTGTTGCATCCAGTTAACAAGTCATCCATATAATAATCATTTATTACCCTTACAGATGCTGCGGGAAATTTTGCACCTTCATCATGTGCTGTCTGCTGCAAGCTCTTAACTGCCAAGTACGGTGCTGCTGCTGTACCGAATGTTACCCTTAGCAACCTATAATCTTCCACTTTAGAGTTTCCGTCATCTTGCCACAAAAGTCTCTGATAGTTAGTATCCTCTTCCGCTACCTTTACTTGACAATACATTTTAACTATATCAGCTGATATGCATATGGGCTGTTGTCGCCACCGCATCAACAAGTGTCTCAGCTCTGGTTGTAAGGTAGGTCCAACCATTAACGTATCGTTTAAGGATACTCCATTTTTATATTTGCAGGACGCATCATAAACGACCCTGACTTTCGTAGTGTCTTTATCATTCCTAATAACGGCATGATGAGGTAAGTAGACAGCAACAGAATTTTCCTTTTCTGTTTCAGGAATCTTCTCCATGAACCCTAAGTCTAAGTATTCATTTATGACCCGTTTGTATTTATCTTTTAATTCTTTATTTTTCTTAAAACGCACTTGTAATCCATTTAGTCTTTTTTCAGCGATTGCTCTTGAGTCACCGTCCACACATTCAGGTCTCTCCGTTTTGAATGGAAGTCTGACTACATATCTTCCCTCTGAATCCCTTCTTGTTGTATCTGCGAAGAATTTTTCGCAGCGAGCTTCTTCTTCTGTCATCATTCTTTTTTGACATTTTGGCTCAGCTTCAATTTCCCAAAATTTCTTTAGCATTTCATTATCTTCAACGCAGACATGCATTGCCACGACTCTTGACGTAGGAGCGGATTCTTTGCATGTACCAGATAATATCCATCCTAGTGATGTCGCTTGAGCTAATGGATATCCCTGTGGACCCTTCCGTATTCCTTCCTGTATGATTGTTCCGTATATATCTGCTCCTAGCAAAATATCAATTTTGCTAGGTGTATGATATTGAGGATCTGCTAAACACATATCCTCTTCTAACCAGTCCAGTTTGTCCACAGTACAGTTTGGAAGCGATGTGGTGATTGATTTCAGTACGTAAGCTTGTACCGTGATAACAATATTGCTATCTATCCTCGACTGAATGTTCAATTCCACCATGTTCTTCGATACCGTAGTGCTATTACCTTCCAATCCTGAAATTATTCCCTTAACTGGACGTTTCTTAATACCCAAGTATTGAACTGTCGCTTCTGTTACAAAAGAGGCTTGAGAACCCTGATCTAATAAAGCCCTAATATAATGCCTTTGACCTCTATGTGACTTCGCCCAGACGACAGCTGTTGCCAAAAATACTTGTTTCTTCATAGATACCTGGCCAAAACATGAGACCACTGGCGCCTCTTCGACCAATTCTGAGGAAGCCGCTGTTGTCCCAGCGGATGTGCCGACCGTACCCGCCCCAGATGTCGAGGCACCAATGTATGCATGATGTGACTTACCAACCCCCGAACCGCTTGGGTGGATCACCGAATGATGTTTCCCGTTGCACACCCTGCAAGATGTTTTACTTGGACAGAACTTAGCCGAGTGGTTGCTGCCCAAACAATTGAAACATAATCGTCTCTCAATTATGAACTTACGCCTATTATCTATGTTTTTCTTCATAAATTCCTTACATGTGTATAATTTATGTTCATTGCCACAAAACTCACAAACTACTTTAACAACGTGTAAAACTCTATGCCTGAGTGGTTTATTAAATGTGACAGTTGAAGGTCGAGGTTCAATGAATTCCAGAGCTCGGAATCTGCTTTCCAAAAATTCTCTAAACTGATTAAATGTAGGTAATTCATTCACATTCCCATCTGCGACTTTCAACTCCCACTGCTTCCGTGTTTCCGCATCTAATTTATTTGACACTATATAAATTATAATTATGTCCCATGTACTTACATCTATCCCTATGTTCTTAAGCGCATGTAAACAGTCTGTGGTGGTATCAGCTAGTTCCTTGAGGAACACTGAAGATTCTTTACAAGCTGATTTTTGATTAATCAGGCGTTTCAAAACCGAATTAGCAAGGTAAATTTTGTTATCATATCTTGCCTTCAATTGGTTCCAGCATTCCACATAATTTGCAGCAGTGATGGGTAACTGCCTTATCAACTGCTCGGCCTCACCGGTTAAGTGTCCTTTGAGATAGTGCAACCGCTGCACATCATCTAGCGTTCCATTAGAATGGACCAACGAAACGAACATGTCCCGAAATGTGATCCATTCTTCGTACTTTCCCGAAAAAGTGGGTATAGTTATTTTGGGCAATTTCAAATTTGCCCCAACGCTATCACCATTCCCAGTGCCCTGGCCATTTGATTGTTGTGCTGGTTTAGGCTTGCATCGTAACATATCCGTTTTATAATTAATGTACAAATCTTCAGTGTTCTCATAGATTTCATTTTTTACATATGCACTTGATTGAAAATCAGACCAACTTTCTACACTATTAACTATTTCTTGATGCACTTTAGTAAATCGAGCCCACAAATCTTCTAAAATATCAAGTCTAGTTTGTATATACCCTTCAGATCCTAACCGCTCTTTAGAAGACTTTTTAAAATTTACATGCGCCTTATTAATTTTCTCCTGAACATCCCTTTGTAAATTAACATATTTCTGCATTTTGAATATTTTAAATTATATAACTAAACAAACAATGTAACTATAAACAAAGCAAAAAACTTAAATTCATCAACCGTTTTATCAATACAAAATTCGATAAATTTTACCAAGTCCCAAATGGACACAAGAATTTTACAAGTGTTTAAACCAATACAGTCACTTATAAGGAAACAAAATTAAATACAAAACAACTGCATAAAAATTTACAACTGTTTGACCAATGCAAATTTTGACGAAATTTTTCTAAGTCCCAAAAAATGCTTAAAATTTTACAAGTGTTTGAAAAATATTGACTTAGAAAAAAAATCGGGCATAGGTTCCCCGTATGAACCAAATTTACCTAATTATTCTAAGTCCCTGATTACATGCAAGAATTCTAAGTCCCTAATTTACAAGTAAGAAATATTCTAAGTTAATATAATCTAATCATTAAAGTCCAAATTAGCACAAAATTAATCACAATTATTTAAATGTACTCACAGTTAAAAATTCACTCACACTTGACCGTTTTGTGACGTCACTCCGGATGTTGCTTGCGGGCTGTCCCCCCGCTGTTACCTCAGGTGTCGCCTGCGGGGATCCCCCCGCTGTACCGCCGTCACGGACACCAAGCTGGCTCCCTGCGCCGTCTGTATATACCTTCCTCTTCAGCACCAGATGAGGAGCTGTTCCACTTTTGACGTGAAACCCCTCCCCCGACTCGCCCCGAACAGCGAACCACTGCCCATAGGTGCGAAGCGTAGACAAAAACCGTAGTCTACTGTATAGCCGATCCGACTCGTACAGGACCAAAATTTGTACAAGACGTACAAATTAAATGCGTGTTTCAGTACAAAATGTTTATTCTATACTGAACCGAGAGCACGACCCTACGAATCCAGGGTCCAGTATTCAACAACCAATACAAATAAAATGTTTGCGCGATTCAATTGCGTACAGCGCCATCTATTACTAGTACAAAGAAACTTATACAGGGGTCATAAACAAAAACAACATTTAATTGTGCATAGAATATGCACATTTAAAAGTTTAGTAAAAGTCAAATATGCGTATTTTGTTCGCTGAGATAAACCTTCAAATTCTTCAATTAATTTCTATTGAATATTAAAATAAAATATTTTTTTTTATGAATATTTGTATATATTATATTTAATATGCAGTAACGTAGTATGTCTCCTAGGAACCCTACCCATTGACTCCGATGACCTTGGCTCAATATTATTTTGAATAAATTATGTATTCTTTAACAAATTACATACGTTTATTTATTACTAAAGCTTTCTACTAGAGCTATGAATGTCAAAGAAGCAAGTGAGGTGTGTATGGCGCTCTGTTGTTCGTGCCTACCCCGCAAGGGACCTGGCGTGAAGTTATGTATCTATGTATGTACTAAAGCTTTCCCCGTAAGTCAAACTCTAGCTTTATTTTAATTACATAAAAACCTAATTATGTGTTTTATATATATAAACCTTCAATAAAAAAATTCTAACTGATGTTGAAAACCGCTTAAACTCCATTGCGTGCTAAGTTTTTAAGTATTTAAGTATTTTATAACATTTAATAGAATAGAAAAACATTTATTGTATGAACTGTCACACAACGTGTTGAGTTCTTTGTTGGAACGACCAACACAGAAAATTGTAATAATGCCTGGCCATTATTACATTAATTAATCAATAAATAAATTGACTAAAACTATAGCATTGCAGAAACACAAAACAATGTCACATTACTACAAATTAATTAATCAATAGTGCGCTAGGTTGAAATCTTTACAGTACAATACAAAATTACTCTTTATTATACATCCAGGTAATACAAGTAATAGAGTTTATTATACAAGTTTAAAGCTATTTAATTGTGTATATTTATAACACTAATTTGATTTAATCCTAATTGTGTACGCTGTCTTGAAACCGTAGCGTCACATAATTTTGTATTGAGGTCAGCATCTCATGCATCCCATCAAAGAGGTCAAACCTACCCCCTTGAAATCCAACAAAAGTATAAATGGCATTCGCCCATGACCAACTGTGGGCAACTTTCCAAAAACAGAGTTTTATACAACGACGTAAGGCGTGGGTGGGGATGAGAGCGTTTCTGGGTGTTGCGAAAGCGATTAAGCAGGGCCACGACAAGGCGACAGCAGCCCACATTCTATATTACACTTTTATTGTATTTTTAACATAAACAATCGTCGTCGTTAATCTCGGTTGCGTTCTAAGATTAAAAAAAGGTTACTGAACACATGGACATTTGCAACAACACTAAGGGTGCTAAAAAAATATGCTGCTGCTCTCTAAAAGGAGACTGGAATCTGGCCACTAATGCCAGAACACAACTCTAGACTACGGGTGGATGGTAGGGCATTTGCCCGACTGGATGGCTACCACCCCTGGTCTAAATATGTCGCCATAACAACCTTGAGTTGTATTCCTCCATTAGTGACCAGGTTCCAGCATATTTGTAGCACCTTCGGTGTTGCAAATGTCCTAGGCGATGGTAACCGCTCCCCATCACGTGGGACGTCTCTGCCTGTCTGCTGAACTCCTGCAATAAAAAATTAAAAAATACCCTACCACCTGACTGTGGGTTGCTTTGATGCCTCTTACGACAGGCCGCCCCAACGCACGAAATTATATTCCTTATCTCCGGGTATTTATCATTAAGTACTTTTCCGTATAAATCATGTTCGGCATTACATACAAAGCTTACAGCTTCAATTCATAAAATGTTAATTGAAATTCGTCGGAATGTTTTAGACTTTATTCAATGCAAACTTTCAGATAGAAAGGTCATTGAAAATCAGACATCGTATGAATTGCACCTTTAATACAAACATCAATTTTGAAATCACAGAGAGATCTTCGATTATTTTACGACGACATTATTACAAACTTACAATAGCAACGGCAAGTTTTTTGTTGAATATAATGACCTACTAAGCGAATTCAAAATATCACCTCATCTCGTATTGCTCGTGCCCCAGTGACGCTTACAGCGCATAAGCCTATCTAGCAGATTAGAGTGAGCGGCGACCACGCAACTTTTTTCAAATACTTACATTTTTAAACTCGTGATATCTTTCGAATGGAATGTCCGAATTGAATAATTCAAAAAGTTATATAAAGGTATTGAAGCACTCTTGAATATGAAGTAATTTATTTTGATATGAATGAATACTAATATACAAATACAGAGCCTTTTATAGCGGCGGCATTTCAATTCAATTTTTAAAATAAAAGAACACTTATCGTGGCATAACTATAATAGTTAGACATATGCTGTCCTAACGCTTTTTGTAAAAAAAGCTTCGTTGAGCTTTACATAGGCTGAAGAAAATGAAGAAACTATATTGTAATCTAAGATATAGCTTAAAGGCCTAGCTGCCAAGCCATAAACCGAAATAAAAAAATTATTATGAACGTTCTGGTTTACAATTTTGTGGTTAAAAGTTTGGACAGCATTTGCCAATGGCATTACGTGTCACCAATCTAGTTTTAGGTACATACACTAATTCATTATACTTGTTTGTATGTTAATGAATAATGAATTGAGGCGTTTGTTGATGGTTGCCAAGACATATTACACAGCGCTACAATATAACTGATTGATATGTCGAAAATAACCGGAATCGAAAGAATATTAGCGACGGTATAATAATATACATTACTACTAGCCCATGATCGTCCCGCTGTTAGACTTCGGTTTCCGTATTTTTAGGAGAACCAACTAAATACAAATAAGTTTACTCGCTTGCTCTCGCCATACGCCACTTTTCCAAAGAACACTCCTCACCATCTCTAGTAGTAAGTAGTATTGGGTGTGGACATAATTAACGATGTGTAGTTTTTGAGTCACCTAGAAGGCTACGCCTTGCCAGAAAAGCTTGATGTGCTAAACCGGATCAAGCAATACTTCTTAAAGACTTGCGCTTTATTAAGCGCAAATTAGACCACATGTGGAGTACTACTCACACCGACAAACCGCAACATCTCTTTACCAGACTGAACCCCTTGACTTCGTCCAGCGTCAAGTGACTTTGCGCATCCTACCGCCTGTATAACTGGGAGTGTTCCGAGGAATTGTTTATCTTGTACAAAATGCCTCATTTTCACAACCACCCCGCTCGTCATCGACACGATGGTGATATCCCATGTCCTGGAGCCCCCACGCTAGCCACGCAACGGTTCTCTAGATCGTTTGTTCCGCGGACGAAAATTATTTGAAGGCAACCTCCCGCCGAGGTCTTCCCTCTGCGCTATGACATGGGATTGTTTAAGAAGGTTGTTATTAATTTCTTAGAGACTGGCAACGCCTCTTGTGTTGCAAACGTCCATAGGCGATGGTATCCACTTCCATCGAGTGGTCCGTCTGCCGGTTTGCATGCTTTAACCAAATAAAATAACTCTTGTTTTATTACAGTCCTTAGCCACAGGTAGCAAATGTTTTTAACAAGATCTATATCAATTATTATAGTACAACAACAAGCATTCGTAATTTGCCCACATCCTGCAATAAGACTGAAACAGCTTTATTTATAATATAAGGTGACCTATCGTCGTGTTTTTATTTAACTTCATTCTGCCTTTCATGTGCATAATTATAATAATAAGAAATAAAAGTAAAACCCCTTCACTTGTGCGGTTTGTAGGCGATGAATCATCCACAGGTTAATAAAGTCTATTTTGAAATAAGACTGTATGTGTTTATTATTTAAGCGGGAATTTTAAGCATGGTTGCCAGCCTTACACATTCATACATTACATAGCATACTCTTCTCTCTCTACTATAGCAATGTGTATATATATCTATCTCCCTCCCCCCCAACACCGAGTACGCGCGAAATGCAGCGGCGACGGCGCGGCTGCAACACTTCACTTCTCTTCGAACCCTGTACTCTAAACTTCTCAACATACTTTTAAAACAAATACAATATCAAAGGCCGGCCCAGTGAACTTATATTTTCTGTGATTGTATAAAGTGCAGCGTGCTATCGGACGTAAACTACGTGCTATGTAAGTTATATGTATTCATATTTATTACTTTTTTAAATACACAGCAGCGGACGCGCAAAGTTGAGCTATTTGCTAACCAGCGGTTTTACTCGGATGCCCGGATACATTCACAAAGTATTCTTTTGAAATCTGGGCATAATACAGTATGGCTGACACATACTTGTAGCGCTACCGGAAATGGATTTCCTACGAAATAAACAAATACTTGAAAATCCTGATAATAATTCTACAGAATTGTCATTTTTGTCATTATTTGGATTAGCTATTCTTCATCATAACTAACTCTTGATTAACATTGCAATTCGAAGGGTTGATAAGATGCGGGATCTTGGAGTACATCTTAATCACGATAAACAAACTTAGCATTTGTTAGAAAGCTTATCGAAATGCAGGATTTGTATTAAGTCAAGTAGAAGGTATTAAAAGCAATGTCGATAAAACATTATTTAACGCTTTAGCAAAAAACCACTTAGAAAGCAATGATCTAGGCTTTAAGTGAAACTAAATATATTCTCATCTTAGAGCGTACACAAAATGAATTAATTAGATATTTATACCTACAACTTTATTGGGTTTACCTTTATTTAAGATGTTTTGAGGTAAATTGTTTAATCCAGGTGTATTGGCTGAAATCAAATTGAACATGACGTAGGCAGCCACTGACTTTTATACTGGATAAATAGTTATGTCTGTCTGTATGTTTTGTAACCATCCTTATTCGGCGGCTGTCGCCACTTACGTCCAAATATTTTTAAATGTGGGAGTAAACTCCTGTCGTGCGTCGAACCTGTAACCTGACACATGTAACTTTTTAACAAAACAAAATTGACTACAAACTATTCGCCGTTCACGATATGTTGACGCGCAGGGTTATTAAATTCTAAAACTTAACAGCACTTATATGATGTTATTAAATAAATTATAAATAGAGATTATTATAAAACATACATTATTTCTAATTTTTGTTGAAGTATTCTGGTAATCATCGCGATTTTAGGTCTTATTGACTCTAGCTTTAGGTTTTAATATTTTTGCTTATGGGTAACCCTGCGCGTCTACATATCGTGAACGGGGCATACATTCTGTTGACGATAACTTGACGCGCAGGGTTACCGGCAATCAAAAATATTAATACCTAAAGCTGGAGTCAAAACACCTAAAGTCGCGATGATTACTAGAAAATTGTAACGCAAATTATGAATGATTTACTATTTCTAATAACTCCTATTTATAACCTATTTAATAACATTATATTTATGGATGATAATATTGAGAATTTAGTAACCCTACATGTCAAGTTATCGTGAACGGGGTATAATTAGAGTGGCGATTTTCACCCGTCAGTTGTCAATGTCAGTCTGACACTAATCCGCGCTAGTGTGCATTATATAATGTCATAAAGACAAAGTGCGTTCCCATTAGTTTTTGAGGGGGAAATCCGTTAATATCTTACTCGCGCATCACGTGTCCAGTGGAGTCTCGGTATAGATTGGATAATTAAATCACTATACGCACTTGCATCATTGTATTTCGTCATTTAGTTGAAGATAAACATTGTGTGATTGTCTCTTTGTCCGACTACCCTACGCCCTTACGCATTCACGAACTAACTGAGCATAATAATTCTTAAACTCCTATAAAACCTATATCTGCTTTGCTGGCGAGATAGAGAAAATTTTGAAATATATGTTATTATTATATATATTTGGAAGTTTATGTTTGGAACGCTGTGACAAATATGTCAATTGTAAAATCTGTACTAGAAATTTAACCAAAATATATCAATGGCTGAAATTTAAAACCCGGAGTTTCCTTGAAAGACCACGAGACCTTGCTACCTATTAGCTTTTTCCCCAATAATGTAGTGCATTATCTATGAACTGAGCCTTTCGACACACAAACACACAATGGATTGCCGAAATATAAATTTTATTTATATAAAAATAGAACTAATTTATTAATATTCTTAGAATCACGTTGTTTATTTATCTATTTGCGTGTGCATGGAAATAGCTTTATAAGAAAAAACAAGACAAATGCTGTAATTACTTATAAGTAAACTCTACATATAATTAGAAATTTTTCAAATTGAAAAGTTATACTTAATCTAAAGCAATATGAATATGAAAGCTTTTATAGTTTTTAAATTTCAAACATATAAACTATAAAAAAATATTTTTTATTAAAAGGGTTATGGGCCCCTAAAAAATTAGAACTTTTGGCCAAACAGTTACGATGGTCTGCTTATGTAATAAAACTAACGGCCGGTTCTTAATATATACGCGAAGGCGGCCATCGAAGTACATTCTGTTGAGAAACTACAGTTTAGACGGGTGATTTGCATAATTGGCCACGTCGCGCGTCGTCCCCATTGTCCGGTGTTCCGTATGCCCAAAGAGCGCCTCAACGGGCGTATAGTAACAGGCCAGAAACGTCCCTCTGCTGGGCTCGAACCTCCCACTACTACGCCACGCTTTTCCAAGGCGGCTTGCCAGATTTCACGCATCAGTTATCCTTCACCGTTGTTGGCACGTGGTAATTGTAACAATATGCGCATTAGGTCTGAAAACTGTCTAAAGTGTATGCGTTCCAGCCAGGCATTGAACCCACGTCCTATGAGATTGGGACGCATGCGCTGGCCTAAAGGTCACACGCTACCATAACTTCTAACGGACGACTCCACTCATATCACACTCAATGTGCAAATTAAACAACTGCAATACGCTGTGGACGCAGGGTCTTCAGGTTGGGGTGTAAAATCTTGTTTCTGGGATGAAAATAAAAATGGTATCTAACTAAAATATATATGTAACATGACGACGGTTAGGATGCTATGTTATTTCTGGCATAGGTCATCACTTCTTTAGGGGCTAGTCGCGTGGTACACTGGCGCCGTGGTATATGCCAATGACTGAGTTAGGAGCTGGCAACACTGCTTCAAAAGCTGAAGCTTTCAAACGGTACAAATACGGAACATTTAGTCCGTAGGGAGCAGCGGCAAAGAGTTTCTTCAAAGAGCTTTGCAAGAAACTGTTCGATGCCACCCGTGACGAGAAGACTGGCGCATACTTCAAATAAGCATCGCTCCTGTGGCAGCGATTTGTTACATAGTCTTTATTATTATCTATATTTATAACTTACTTTATTTTTAATATTTAACTATATTTTTAAGTGAGTTTTAGTTTGATATTGTAAGTTATAATCTATTTGTTTAGTAGTTTATGTACAAATTAGTTGCGCCTACGGTTTCACCCGTGTGGTGATGGAAAATTGTTATATTTTGGATAATTCACACTATATCTTTACAAATTATAGCCCATGTGCTATTCTGATGTGTAAGCTATATTACTGTAAAGTTTGATCAAAATCCATTCTGTAGTTTTTGCGTGAAAGAGTAACAAAGATACGTCTATGCATGAACATCGATACATATACATTCTTACAAACTTTCACGTTTATAATATTTATAGGATTTGTTTAGTAGTTCATGTGTAAACATGAGCCAATTCGATTCCTGGCTATTGTTAGAGTATGCTACCTATTCGAACTTTTTGATAACCACCAGTTTTTATTCTTTATTATTTACTCTACTGACATGTTCCATTTTTATACATATTTGCTTCTGTCATATTTTTTTCCTTTACCGTGTCAATATAATATTTATGACAAAATTATATTTTATTTTTTTGTATGGCTGTAATCTATGATCAGCACCTACACATATGATTTACCCGGCTTAAAAAGGAGGTTCGAGTTTATTTAAAAACGAGTTTTTATAAATATTTATTGTTTGTTTATGTTGAATAACATTGTAATTTAATATTCGTGTCACTTATATAATGAATGTTATTTTGTTCTATTTACTTTGTGCTACATTTTAATATGTAACTATAATATGTAGCGAAAGCAATTTCGTTCCAATCAGGTGTCCCAAAGAGACCCCATTAGGTTTTTAATTAAAATATTGTGAAATTAGTATTTATGGTCTGCAGGGATGGATGCAGGAGATCGCCTGTGGGGAGAAGAGTGCCTACTGTCTTTTAAGGGGTATCAGTAGCAGCGCTAATGTATGGCAGTGAAAGTTAGGTGAGGCGGCGGCGGAAGAAGCATTAAAGTAGGATAAATGCAATTGAAATGAGAGCTTTGAGAAGTATATGTAAGTAATATGATAAGAAACGGTGTGATAAGGGAGCGTTGTGGATTGAAAGAGGATGTAGTGGCAAGAGTTGAGAAAGGAATGTTAAGGTGGTTTGGGCATGTAGAGAGAATGAATGAAAGCAGAATCACAAAACAAGTATATGACAGCAATGTGATCGGTAGAGTCGGTGCCGGTAGACCGAGACGTACTCAGCATGATCAAATAGAAAATATTTTGAAGAAAGGTCAGATAAAGAGCGGTTTAAATAAGCGTGTATCTATGAAAAGTTTAATGAAAGTTGATGAAGCGAAAAGTGTTTGTCAGGATCGTAGCAGGTGGAGATCCATCGTCTCTGCCTCCCCCAATGGGAAACAGGCGTCACAATATGGACGTATATATGCAATAAATTTATTCATTAATTTATTGTTCTTCGGCACGTGTCGGATGTAGTCGTCCTTGACATATGCATCCACGTCGAGGAAGACGAAAATCCTAATTGTGTGATATTTTTTATTTATTGATGCTACACGCAATGCCAAGGCTATTATATTATTACTAACAAGTTCTAGATTCGCTAATCTATTATTTGAACAATTTGCATGAATATTTATGATGTGTTTGATATAATAACTCTGCAAAGGAGTTCAGTCTATCTATAATATTGTGGCGACCGAAAACTGCCCAGCAGCGTAAATCAGTTTTAGAACTTTTAGAAAGAACTAGAAATTTCTGGAAGGAAAAGACAAGGACGGATATATTTGGAAAGAGATAGACGATAAACGAAAGAAAGAGATAGATAGATGTTAGAAAGGGATAGATGTATAAACGAAAGTTCCCGAACAGAAGGTTCGGGAAGGAAGAGACAGAGATAGATAGAGGGGTTCTAGAAAATTCTTTCAGGTATATAAACAGCGTAAGGCGCGCCTACCGACCAGTTTTAAGTTGAGTTCAGTCCAAGACGGTGAAACGACAAGTGCGATACTAAAGAGTTATCAGAGAAGGTTAATAGAGTACAGAGATGGATTAAGTGGTGAATTTAGTGTCAAGTTTGGTGGACAGATACGTGAAGGAGGTGTGTAGCGTAGTTCGAGAGAGGAACCAGAAGCGAGCTACACGCAATAATATTGGAGGTGGTCCGCGCAATATCGGCGACGGTATTGAGGGTGTGACAACTTATCGTCGGGACTGTGCATCGTTGGTCGTGTGTTTAAGGACAGCAACCCTACAGGGAGGTACTGCGCGCGGCTTTGTAAGACAATAAAAGCTCTTAGTTAAAAAGTGGTGTTTTCTTCCAATCCATAAGAGCGTACCCCCGCTCGCACGTAACAATATATCTAGCTGACCCGGCGAACTTCGTACCGCCATATTTTTTGAATTCCTAAAAGACTTTGTTTCATGACACAAATACAAAATCATCATAATCGGTCCAGGTGATTAGGACGATTTTAGAACCCGATGTCAACGCCACCTACCGGTTCTAATTGCGAATCAAAACCATCCGGGAACACACTCAAACACACAAAAAGAAAATCGCTCCCGGTGATTAGGAGGATTCTAGAACCCGATCTCAGCGCCACCTACCGGTTCCAACGGTATAAAAAGTATCCTATCTTTTAAGTTGGATCAAACTGCACACGGTGTGCAAATTTGATTAAAATCGGTTCAGTAGTTTTGGAGTTTATCGGCAACATCATCGTGACACAAGATTTTTATATATATAAGATGAAATTCTAAACATGCCGCGTCTTTACATAGAAGCTATTAAAACAAAACTGCAATAGACTTTATAAACGATGGAGAACACGACGCATGTTTTTTATTTCTTCTCTGTTGGCCTGTTGGTTGACTTCGATGCGGTTTTCGCTGATCGACATCAAATTGTTGGACTTTAAACCTGCGCTACTTTTTATCCTGACAGTCCTGCGGGAATTTCCCTGGGAACGATTTAAAATGATCAGATTAATAAAATAGCATTCCATTGTGATTTTTCCACTGATCGGTAGCAAGTTTCATGTGTCATATTTTATATCCTTGTAATCCAGCGGGAAATTTTCTGGGTTTGATTTTTTTCGAGTGAACAAAAATAATCTTATTTTAACACAGTTTTTACTAAAACTACAGTTTTCATCCTTTTTGTAATGCTATAATACCCCGGGAATTCTGTAGGAATTTCAAATCAACCGTGAATAAAGTCGCGGGCAAATCCTAGTTATTATAAAACTTGTTAATTGTCTTACATATATATACATATATGCGTACAAATTCACACTATAGCCCAATTTCTTTATTTCTGTCCATAGGCGATGGTAACAGCTTTCCATCAAGTGGCAGGACGCCTGTCTGCTGAATTCATGAAATACAAAAAAGTACCTTAGGAAACCACCAATTGTTCCCTTCGCCATTAGACTCCAATATCTTACCCGGAGTTGACTATAAGCTCCATCTGTAGTCCTGTGGCCAAAACATCAGGTGGTCTGGCCGCTGCGGTTGAGAGGGCGAAGCCTTTGCCGGACAACCTCACTACGACGCAGAGGCTCCGAGTTCCAATCCTGGCATTGTAAATTTCGTAAATGAACTTTCCGTTTTTTACTATGGTCTGAGATGGGCATCAGTGTGGTCCGTTGAGTATCATCCATAACACAAGCGTAACTTATTTATGTTGGGGATGTACAATGTAACACAGACAGACTGCCTGTTATATTATATTGTGTAAGGCTACCTACACTATAAGTAAATGAAAATTAATTTACATGTATAATGGTTATTTATTACTACTAAAATGTCATAATTTAAATATATAATTAGATGCAATAATTAACCTTATATTATTATTTTTACTGGCAAAAACTAGCAGACAGGCACAATGCCCCCACCTGGTGCATAAACATGTTAGTTGAAATAATAATATCGAACTTTAGAATATTAATTGAGTTAATATGAATCCGGGCACGTGCTGCAATAAATATTATCTTGGACACGTTCCCGCCCGACAACGACTTGGGATCTATATATTATGTACTAGAAGTTGGCTAGGCCGCGTGTCAGGCGCCGGCTACTGTCGCCTATGGACCTGATCACTGATGCCGAACACAACTCAATGTTGTCATGGCGACATACTCTAGACCAGAGGTGGTAGCTAGCCAGACGGGCAAATGCCCTACCCCTGGCTGTGGGTTGTACAAAATAATTACGTATAAGAAAAAATACAAACTAAGTACATATTTATTTATATAAATTAAATAACAAAAATATTTTGTGTCTGAATTTAAATACGTAGTACACACTGCACGATTCAATGTAATACAACACGCGCAAAGTCCGTCACTATATCGCTAATCACTAAAAGTACTACACACATCTTACTCGTATCGTAGTCGTCGCTTGACTGCCCCCACCCCTCCGTTCACAAACAGACGAAGTGCTGTTGTATCTGTTGATAGTACGATATACGGCTGATACCAAGCTTTTGAAGCGTCTGGTATATGACCGACGGCTCCATACCGACTTTGTGCAACGCGATCACTGCAATCCTATTTTCTTTATCACCCCATTCCATTGAAGTTTTTAAAATAATAAGTATACGTGTTTCAAATTCAAAATAATATATATGAAATATTTTTTCTATCATGTTGATGGACACTCAAGAACATTATATTGTATTGAATAAATAAATTAAGTTTTAATTTTTGTGTATTTACCAGTCGCGAATACTTAGTAAAATACTAACTATCCTAATAGAGTAGTAAACGCGAATGTGAGTTTTGATTGTGTGTTTTCGTTGGGCAGGAGCGGCGCGTGAGCAGGGCGAGGAGGCGGGGGGCGCGGGGCAAGCGCCGGCGCGCCGCGTGCGCAGGCGTCGTCTCGTCAGCGTCTCCCCAGTTCGCACGTGGAACAAAGACCTTTCAGGTGAGTTGCCTTCAATGACAACGAATCTTGCAGATTACTTGTTGAAAGTCACGAGTCTACCACCGCTTCCAAAGCTATTTTCGTTACTGTGGAAGGCGAAGACGCGGCGCAACAAACTCCTCGCCAACACATCTTTATTGTATTACTAAAGTTTGCCCCGGGAGTAAAACCTTTATAAGAAGGTGTTTTTACTTACATAAAAACTAAATTGGGATTACTATAAATTGCAAGTCAAGCCACAGGCGAAATTCTAGTATATACATGAACAAATCTTCATTGAAAACATATCTGATTGGTGGTAAAAACCGCTTAAGAATCCGTTGCGTAGTGTAGAAGGAGTTAGAAGATATACAGATATACAGACAGACAGACAGACAGACAGACAGACAGACAGACAGACAGACAGACAGACAGACAGACAGACAGACATCAAAAGCGACTTGTTACACAAGCTTTTATTTAACTTGCAATGGAAGTATGTAAGTAAGTTCGGGTGGAATAAATTTGAACAACTTCCCGGTTTGTGATGAAGCTGCCATTATGTATATCGCGTGACAATGCAATAATATGGTACCATGGAGCTGATCTGATGATGGAGTGGGAAGGTGGATAGACCCGTCGTGTTTGGGCTCGTTTTACTTGTCTTGACTAGCACTCTGCTGCTACATGATATCCAGGACCTCAAAAGCTTGTATTCAAAATGATTTTTTCATTTTTTATTTAAATGTGTTTTGAACTATTTTAAAGTGAATGGAGCCTAAACGTGGAAGTTTTTTCTATTTAAACTCATCTCATCCCCAAAGCGTCAGGAACCCACAGTCTTAACTTTTTAACAGCAAAATGAATATAAAAATAGATATCTTCATACAAGTAATGTGTACTTTAATGAGAAGTTTAAGTAAAGACAAAAAAAAAAGGTTGCTATCAAACTGAGGAAGTAATTAAAACATTTTTTTTTCATCTTTCTCTTTTTCTTACTATTCTAAATATAATGGTACATTATGGTACTAGTGTGTAACATTGGTGATTACCGCCGAGGCGCAATTGAGACTCGAGCCGTAGGCGAGAGGGTCTTAAGAGAGCCGAGGACGGTAATCATCAATACACACGTGTATCATACGACGTTTTTCAACACACTTGTGAATAAAATAACAACAAAAACTCATTTTGTTGTTTAGAACACGATCTTTTTTTTTGAATAAAAACTTTTTTAAGAACAAAGCAACTAAACCAATAAAATTTTAAAAAAAATCTATAACTCACTAGTGAGTTATATTTTTTTTAGTCACAGTTTGATTATGGGTGTCATTCTGTGCCTAATTGCGGTGACCATAGAGCCACTTTATGAGCAAGTGTGTTGAAAAATAACATAATACAAAGCAGTTGTACAACAAGTTAAAACGCCAATTAGTACTTAAGGGGAGTGGTAAGCAGAATTTACGAAACGACGTTATCTTACGAGAATATTTTAGTTAGCTTGTATGTTTGGTGGTTAATTGATAACTAAATATTTAATGCTAGATATTCCTTAAGTTGATGAAGACACATAAACATAATTAAATAGCGTAATTGATTGCAAAAGTCGTGTACAAAAATGATCTTCTAACGAAGGACAATGTATAGTCAAGTGTCAATTTCAGGTTGCCTGGAAGAGATCGCATTAAGCGATAAGGCCGCCTTTTGTTCTGCCGTTAAATTATCATAATTGTTTGTTCTGTAATTGTTTATTTTGGTGAACAATAAAGTGTTTTCTATTCTATTCTATTCAATTTCACGAAGCTCTTATTCCGTTGCAGAGGCTACGTCGCGGCAGCTCCCAGTCGACTGGAGCCCGGCAAACCTCAGGCTCCCGGTGGGTTCGAGCCGCGTCGCATACGGTAAGTCTTTTTTAAGCCCACACCTCACTCCCCACTCCTTATTCCGCACTCGCCAATCCCTACACTCCCCCCTTACTTCCCAATCCTCTCTCTACTTGCCATTTCCCACTCCCCATTCTCTACCCTGAATACCTTGATACTGTCCACGCCAACACTTGAACTTCTAAAACACATCTATGATGTTTGAGAAAGTTGAAAGAATGTCATTAGTGTATTTCGTGACCTGCCCAAGGCATTCAATTGGGTTAAACATATGACCATGATAAAAAGCTCAATTATTATGGTATTCATGGCAAATCTCAACTGTATAGTGTATATGTAATCTCAATAGGCACTCAAACTATTTGAGTGCCTATAAACAATATAAAGATATTCACAATTTCATCTTTTACTTTGCATAAAGTATTCTCCTTTTTCTTTATCTTTCTTTCTTTTAATAGAGAATGCTGCAGATAAAATTTAAGGGCGGTTATTTATTTTATTTTTATTATTCCGACGTTTCGGCTACTTTTCAATAGCCGTGATCACAGACAGTGGTGTCTATCTCAATATAGAAAGCTGGTTTAGGCTCCCATAGAGTAAATAATAACCATAAACAAAATGAAAACTAAATAATTAAAATGAACAAGTTGGCGGTAGGCTAAATAAAACTTAACAATACTCATTGACACTATACATCTTTGCCTTCCGTGATCATGGCTACTGAAAAGTGGCCAAAATGTCGGAATAATAAGAATCAAATAATTTTATGTATTACTAGTCGCGAAAACTTAAGAAACAATCATTGTAAGTGAATCGTTAATTACAGCTTCTAAGACTGATTTTAATTTTGCATATTATTTGTTGGCCTTGGTGCCAACATTTGACAAGTTGCAAGTCCACTCTTGGAGCGAATGTCGACTGCATGACCTTCGCGTCTTGTCAACGAACATAAAAAAAGCTCATAAAGTGCGATCGAACTTGTTTTGATCACTGGTGTCTTCTTTTTGTATCGAAATTAATTTTATGCATAGTTTAGGTATCATTATATATTATTTTTCCTTCTGGACATTAAGCAACAGAAACCATGTTGTTGCTATTTTTAACAGAGGGAACGAGGAGGTTCTTAATTCGTCATGATTTTTTTTTAATGTAAGGTCAGTCATAACTTTTTTGTTTCTGAATCAATTTTGATGATTCTTTTCGTGTAAGATTCAGTAAAGCTTCAAAATGATCCCATATAGTTTTTTTTTATTTTGCATTTGGGTTTCGAAGTAGAACATTCATTAAAATAAGGCAGAAATGTACCTAACTATTGCGGTTTTTCAGCTATAAATTCTTTGTTTCCGAACCAATGTTGATATTTTATTGCGGTAGCGTCAGTACAGCTTCAGAATAACTTCATTGGTATTGGATATCATATACGTGTGAAAACTAAAAAAGAATAAAACAAACCGACTTCAGGAGTAACCAAAAAAGCAAAAGTTAAGTAAAAATTTCTAGTCGGCGCCAATTCAAATATAAAGAAGTAACAACGAATTTACAAAATATAGAATTTTTTATGTCTTTTCTCCTGATTTATTTGATTAATTGCGGAGGTGGCAAAGGGACGGCCCACCTTGTAGAAAAATTTTCACCGCCTATAGGCATTAGCAACAACAGGGTCGAAGCCACATTGTTCTCAGCATTTAGTATGGTGTAGAACGCAGAGGGGTGGGATAAGAAAATGAATAAGTAGACAGGATAGGGAGAGGCGAAGTGGAATTCTCGATCAGCATACGAAACATTCTGCTTGACGCCAATATTCTATAACGATTGTTAGCTTGCATCCAACAATAGCCTTCAGTTTCTTTTTAACCGACTTCGAAAAAAGGAGGAGGTTCTCAATTCGTCGGGATCTTTTTTTGTTTTTTTTTGTTGCTTTTTTTTATGTATGTTCGCCGATTACTCCGTGATTTATGATCCGATTTACGTGATTTTTTTTTGTTCGACGCGGAATAGCTGCCATGTAGTCTCCTAAAAATTTGACATAGTTTGGCCCAGTAGTTTTCATTTTACGAACATTTTTTTGTTCCCGGTTCTTGGGACCTATATTTTTTAAGAAGGGCGGCACCATTCGTAGGTCCACCCATACATAGCTAGACACTAAAAAGTAACAAATAAAATTAAAAACTTCGTTTAAAAAAACCGACTTCAAAAACAAAAAAACTAAAATGTATAAAATAACGTATTTCTCAAGCTATTATTATTAATATATATTATCTAAAACATCTTGAAGTCGGTGCAAAGTAAAACATAAAAATTACTATATTTTGAAAATTACTAAGCACCGACTTTAAGATGTTTTAGATAATATATATTAATAATAATAGCTTGAGAAATACGTTATTTTATACATTTTAGTTTTTTAGTTTTTGAAGTCGGTTTTTTTTATCAGTAAATAATAGCCTGTGTTTGACGGCTGGTAACGCTGTCTTTATTTTTAATAGAGGGTAGCAAAAATATAATTCAAACGATTCCGTCAGTTACATGTTTTCATTGCTGCTGCGACGTGAAAACCACAAAAGAGTTATTGTCCTGTTCGGAACGCCGAATTAGAGATTAGTGTCCTGAAATTACGTAGCAGTTACATTGGATATGAAAGAATTAGAACAGAAAGTGGATAAAGAGTCCGTGACAAAGTTGTTGGAATTACAGTGTGTACCGTTTATTAAAATGTAAGTGAAAGCCTTGCTAACTGTTTTGTTATATATAAGGGTAAAGGAAATAGATAATTATGTTCGTAAATTTTATAACGTTGTTTTTCTATTGCGAACCATTAAAGTCGGGATTGTGGACTACACGATAGACTTGCTTCTTAGGGCTGTAATCAATAGAATGATTCCGGCTCCACGACATTGCGATACCATTGACATTCATATCAACTCCTTTGACGTCGTATCAGCAAGGCTTACAATTACATGACAATGCCAAAACAAACGTAGCCTATCGTAAAACAGAACTTCCGCCTTGATTTAATTTGATCGAAGGATCTAGATAAGGAATCGATCTGTCACAGAATAAAGTTTTTCGAAACTGGTTTCTCAGAATGAGAACACAATAATATCCGAGAGCAGTTTCCTTGTTCTGTAGCCACAGAATGGAACCAGACGCTCCACTCGGTATGCACTTATCTACGCACAAACGTGGTACTTTCGCACGTGGTAAAATCAAATTGGAATCATTATTACGATGTCAGCTCTTAGGGCCGCGGTTCGATCGGTGTGATACTACCTATTACAGCATAACGGCGTGAAACGGCAATCCATGAATTGATCGTGTTTCGTGCGCTGAGTGAGAGTCCCGATGTCCCACAGGAAAGTGGGGTGTACGGAGATGGGATAGCAAGACGGGAACGTCACCCTCTATTCTATTTCTGCCGTCTGATCCCTCTGTCTCAGCCTATCCTATCCGAAATCCGTTTGAGATCCATCCCCCGCGGGGGAATCGCGGTAGGGAGTGTGGAATTCGCCACGTTAGGGTGTACCACAGGGTAAGACCAGAAGCAAAAAGTGCTATTACTACGCGAAAACCCTTCGGTGTTCCCTGTTTTACCTGCCTAGCCATTTCCCAGGCCCTTGCAGGCGGCTGCCCATAAGCCCTCTTCCACAGCAGGGGGGAGACAAGCCCCCGGCGATCCTATTATCCTATCCTATCTTGTCTTGGTGTTGCCAATATCTGCAGGCTACGGTCACCATTTTCCCTGAGCTGAGCGGTCTGCAATACAGCTTATAACAATAGTCAATTTTGACGAAAATATCGAGCTATTGAACATATATATATTTTTTATTTATTTACACTATTAAACAGTTATCCTACTAACCGATTTTGTGGTATGAATTTAACTAGGTCATTGAATTAATTTGGTTTTTATATGATTATAAACCTCATGTGTAAATATAGCACTGCTTTTGTGAAGTCGTCGTATTAAATATTTTTTGACTACGTACTACCATCAGGATTTCTATCGTTTTTGGGTAAATTTCTTTTACTCTTGTGTATAATTCCGAACTACCTCGGACTCGCGGATTCTATAATATTCGTGATTAGCAATTATAATAATTTTGCTTTGCTTGAACACCTCAACAGTACATAGTATAGTATGTCTATAATGCGTTTTTTGTTTGTGCTCTAGTGCGTGCTTCTTATTTAAAGACCAGGCGTTAATACAGGTTACATTGTATTAAATTTTTATGTTAGTGCTATAAAGTGACCAAATTGGCCAAAATGACCTAAATAATTTGATTATTGAATGACGAAAATAGCAAATCACAAAAAAACAAAACCACTTTTTGAGATAACTTTTAAATAAATCTATCCCATCATCTGGGATGAAAAGTATCCCTTGTTCACCCCCGCTATTAAAATTGCACTTATACTGAATTTCAGCCCAATCAGTCCAATAGTTTTTGGATAATAGCATAACAAACTGGGAGACAAATATATTTTCATCCGCAAACTATCCCATTTTTTGGGATAAAAAGTAGTTTTTTCGTGAAAACGGAACAGACAGACGGACAGACTTTCGTATTTATATTGTTAATAACATGGATTATATTATTTAATCACATAAATATGTCTTGAAATTTAGATCCAGAGTATATTTTCCTAATTTATATAAAAACAATTTATTCGCGTCAGAATCGAATTCTTTAGACTAGTTTTGGCATATCCTAATTATATAAAGAACTTGTTACAACTGATCTGTTAATATTGAGGGATTTTGTTTCAGCCGATATTGACGATGCCATGGGTGTATTGACGGTGCCTGTCCTTGTGCTACCGGTATCTGTCGACAAGAAACACACACAAGGTGACTCTCCTTTCATGAGCACGTCCATTTGCCACAGATCAGCCCCCTTCGGCTGCGAGCCCACGTCAAATATTATTCATTTGTAGGATTATGGCTTTGCTGGTGTCAGCGGCTAGCTTGTCCTAGATGCGTTTAGTGTCATTATCATTTATGAAACCACAGAATATCAACTTGTGAATATCATTAGAAGACATCGTGATGAAACCTGCACATCGAGATAACTGATGTGTCAAACCTGCCAAGCCGCCTTGGACAAGCGTGGTATACTGTATGTTTACCCATAACGGGACGCCCGAGCCCTGCAGTGGGGCGTTTCTGGACTGCTAATATTTTATTTTTACATCTTAGTTGAATTCATTTTTATTTCCAAGCAACAGTTTTAAGAAAAGCATATACTGATCATCGATCTTTACTTCTGTTAAGAGCAGCGTGATTATTGTTATGTTATCAGGACGTACGAGTGTAGTGAGCAGGGACTACATCAGCACGAATAAGATAGATCTGGGTGGTGCGAAAAGTAGAAACACCAATTCGGGTGGTTCGCGTACCTTGCTGCCTGGGTTGCAGCCGTTGGAGCTGCAGCCAACCGGAGTGCCGCGGCCCAAGACGCCGCCTGTTCCACGGACTGCAGCGCAGCAAGCTGGAGTGAGCCAGGCCGGAGTGCTGCAGGCCACGGGCGGGCAATCGGCGACGGCGGCGCAGTGCGGCGCGCGCTACCGCATGCGGCGACGGTCCAACGACATGCCTTACACCCACATATCTCGTAAGTTTACCATTTTGTCTTTCACGATTTGCGTATTTCAGCTGAAATGAAGACGCCTTCTTCCAATCTCAATATACCTATCATCGTCTCGAAGCAAAGTGGAAAACGCCCTTAAATATCCACGTCTATTTGGAAAAGGTCCACGAACAGAGATGAAAATATTGTCAAATAAATACGAAAGCAGGAAAAATAATGCTGAGAATCCGAAGATAATAGAATGTGACAAAATATTTTTAACATGCTTGCTTTTTAAAAATGCAATTAGTAGGTGGGATTTTACTATTGAATTATGTGTACTGCTTCTGATTAGGATCGATGTAATTGTAAATACTTTTTATGTTAATTTAGTCGATATTTTTATTCTTTCTGAAGAATTAAAAATCAAGAAAGAATCCAACAGTAAAAAAGATAGATATATAACACTTTAATGTACACCATTACAGAAAACTTACGAACTACTATAGTTCTATGCAAAATTATGCCGGCTCAGAACATCGCACTTTCCGATGCGCAGGACGCGATGTTAGGTGTTAGGATCATGAGGTCGTTGGAAAACGAAGTATATCCTCGCTCGCCCGTGGTCTGGTTTACTGCCAGGCCGAGCTTCAAGCGATTAGGACGCGGAAAACAGCGTCTATGGTCCAGTCGTGGTTGAAAAAGTTGGAAAATCTTGTGGCTGGCATTCAGACAGTGGAACCGGTGTGCCCGCATCTGTTGTTGCGATGGCAAACAAATTTTTATCTGTTTGTTCGGGATTCACATAAAAACTACTGGCCCGATTTCGATGCGGTTTTCGATGATCCCGTGGGAAATTTCCTGGACGCGGTTTGAAGTTGTTACAGTGCATAAAAATTAGCTTATCATATCATATATCTTAGCGATATAATATGAACCATCTCTCTGTACTCTCGTGATGGTCATGAAACAAGACGTCGTGTTGGACCGACAATGATCACGTACGATGTGTGCAGCGCCGTCGGCGTCGCTGGTGCGCTTGTTCCAAGAGCAGAAGCCGACCGCGCCAGAGCTGCCTCCGGCGCTGATCCCGGACTACGGCGACGCGCAGCGGGTGCCGGGCGACGGGGCCGCGGAGGAGCCGCTCCCCAGCTCCAACGACAGTGACAAGGTAAACCCTAAGTCTCTTTCTGTCCCGTAAAATGTGTAGTAGTCAGTAGACAATTCGAGTTTTGCCGTTTCTACCGACCTCAACAGCTTGTTACCCTACTTTTATTTTGTCAATGAAATTGCAACTTTATGATTAGTTCACTATGGTCCTTTTATCCCGTGAAAATGTTACCCAAGTGGTGAAACATATCTACATGTTGAATTGTTTTTGTCGACTAGTCACATTTTAGTCCATTAATATTAATCTTTTGTTAAAAATATTATCTACAAATTTGTCGTCTCCTAAACCTTGCTGCATTATACGTCAACCTTGTCAGCCTTTTGGTAAATCCGTTACTGAGCTACGGAAAAAGGCCTATGACTATTAAAGAACTAGAAAATATCAATTTTAAGGCAAACGTCATGTTGAGGGTATTGCTCGCAGGCAGCGCAGCAGGAAGCGCAGCCGCAGCCCTCGAGAGCAGCGCAACCCCCGTGGCAGACGGCGAAGGCGCAACCGCAGCCCGCGTGGCAGACGCCGCAGACGCCGCAGACGGCGCAGACGAGAGCGCAGACGCCGCCGCGGCCGCGTTTCGAGCGCTCGTTCTCGATGCGCGGCAGGCTGACCGTGCCCCGCGCCGACTACACGGAGCCCTACAGAGTATGGTACTGACCGTGCTACTACTAATTGGTCCCCGGTCGAACCAGATTTACGTTTTGGACTAAATGTACAATAGTCGGCATTTTACAAACAAACAACTGCGGCCTAATCCTTAACAATACATTTATATTCGGATATTTTCACTAATAAAATCAGAGTCATTACAGCGCTCGTTGGGTTTATTTCGTACATTTTAACCTTCCCTCCTAAATGAATGAAATACACAGTACAATAAGTGTGGGACTTGTTCCTCTACAAGTCAACACACAGCATCGACGGTAAGAATGATTACCGCCAAGCGCGGCCTGGGTTACTGTGGAGTCTGGCTCGTAGGGGCTTTAACAGGGAATAGATGACGAAAGTAAATATATAAAAATAATAATATAATAATTAATAAATAAGACGGGACGTGAGATTGAGTCTATAATTTAGACTAACTAACTAAATTAATTAAATTATATTGCAAGTTGCAATACATGTTAAATGTTAGTACGTACAGATAAAAATATATCAATACAAAAAATCTTACTCAAAAACAAAATTAAATTAATTAATTATAGATAAATAATTATATCATAATTTATGACGTATAATGAAATTTGTTTAGACATTTGATTTTTTAGATAACTAGTGATAGATTTATATAAGTATTTTTAATAACGTGATATTTTTTTGGTTTTTTTTATGAATAACAGAAAAAAAAATTATAACATGATAATAATATATTATTAATATATAATATATAATTTTTTTCATGTTATTATTATTATTATATAATGGTCAGGCAACATTATATTGCACGTTCGTGAGGACAAACTGTCGTTTCTACAAATAACACATCTTTATCTTTTAATTATATGTACGTGGCAGTTTATGCAATAAATGATATTCTATTCTATTCTATTCTACGGATCTATAAGATGGGAAATACTGATGATGACTTTTCATATATGAACCCAACACGAAAAGGTTCAACCTGGTGGTAATATATCGAAATTAGCATCGATTGGTGTTTGCAGGTGGAACGCCACCACCGGCGCCGCGCGCGTGGACCTGCACGGCGGCGCCACCTCCGCCTACCGGCTCATCTTGGCCGACAGCCTGCTGCAGAACGTCGAGGTATTCATCAGCATCCTTCTAAGCTCACACTTATGATAGCCCATACGCCCATCAGAAACCCACCAGAACGACATCTCGTTGAATAATTTTAATCCACTATGAACTTATTTTTCCAACTTTATATGACATGTTATTTCTTACTTTTTTATTGCAGCAGACAGGCAGACAGGCAGACGGCCCACTCGATGGAAAGCGGTTACCATCGCCTATGGACATTTGTAACACCAAAGATGCTACAGATGCACTGCAACTCTCTTAAGGGAAACTGGAACCTGGTCACTAATGCCGGAACACAACTCGAGGTTATTATGGCTCTAGTGAAGTCGCTTCTTACGACAGGCCGCCCCAACGCAGGAAATTGTATTCTTTCTGCGTTCCTGCACGGTATAAACTGCTACTTACTTACTAGAGTTGATCTCATCCAGTTTAAGAGTGGTCTACTCCAAGTTGCTCAAGTACAAATTCAATCCTGATAAGCTTAATAGGTAGGTACTTCTGCTAACTACAGTTACACTAGCACTGAAGCGGATCGTGATGGTAAAACAAAATCACAGGACGGTGGCACTGTCAGCGCGGAGCCGGTACTCCATAATACCTAAACAAAAAAGTAGACAATTTACGACTGACACTCGCTAAAATGTCAATGGCTAAGGAACAAGGATAAGATACTAAAGGTCTTATTCATATAGAATTAACCAACGATAAAGGAACGCTTTTTTATGGTTCTTAAAGAATCATTCAAACCTAGTCTACCTCTCTATGAATAAGACCGTTTACTTTCAACAAGTACAGCCCTGTAATACAACGAGCATTATTCGCAGGTGAAAATAGATCGTGTGAGTGAACCGGAGAAGGTGAGGTGCGCCATGACGATACCTCGGCCTCCGCAGCCCTCGGACCGCGCCCCCCCCGGCCTCCCCAACACCGAGCCGTTCAGCTTCGCAGGTGAGCCATACACAATTACAGTGAAATCGTTACAAGTAAATCTGTTGAAAAATGTTTGAGTTTTGTTACCGGCCAACTTGAAAAATTCCGTTTGAGATAATCGCATAGGAAGACTTGAGTAGCAGAAAATTATCAAATAATCTGCACCATACAATTGGCCACCAAGTCATTTTTTTTAACTTTTCGAAAATTCTAGAGTTGACTAACCCCTTAACTACCAGTTATTGCCGTTGAAGGTTGAGCTTGTGTAACATATGTGAACAGGTTTTTTTTATTACTTCCACCGGACGGACAAGGTAACCCGGCTTTCGGTATCTTTAGGGGTTTTTTATGTTTAATATTTTATTTTTCAACTTATTTTCTCATGTTATTATTTTTATGAAAAACTTACTTGCATTACATCGGGTCGTAATGTTCCAATATGTGGACAGGCTACCAGGGCTCGGGTCCGAGCCCCGCGGAGCGGTGGACGTACACGTTCGCGGGCGAGCCGGGGAAGGACGGCGGCGCGCCCGGCGAGGCGCTCGTCTTCCACCACGAGCTGCTGGTCGCCAGGCCCTCGGACAATGAAATGGTCATTCCTCTCAGGTTAGTGCACTCGTAAAGTCTTTGCGCATCAACGAACGACATCTCCTGGTCTATGACAAAAGTCTAGGAGAAGAAGTTATGTCTATTTTTTTTCTTTAATTTCATTTTTCTCAGTATTATTAAAAAAAGTGTTAGGTCTGTCCTAAACTGTTTAAAGTGTGTGTTGTTGTGCGCAACATACATACCAGCATGTTCAAATATAGACAGGCACGAGTAATTTTTTATTTATTTAAATCATAATGTTAACAAAGTTACTGCTTATTCTATCTAGGTATATATTATTATTTACAAATTATTATATTTTAAACCAAATTCATAAAATATTCAGGTCGTTTAAGTATTCCGCCAAAAGGAAGGGTTGCATTGAAAATCAGCGTTGTGTCGGATATTATGTCGGCACAGCTATAAGCTGAGCTACTATAACACAAGCAGCGTACAAATTCTCAAAATAGGTTTTTATTTTTAAGATACATGTCAACAATGTAAGTCGCTATTTCTTCAAATATTTTTTTCTTTCTTCTAAATAAAAACATCTTTCTAAGTTACAATTGAAACACAATAAAGTGAAATATAAATACGTTGAATTCAAATTACCTGATTCAATGCTACAGAGCATAGTGGTATGGAGAAGAATAAAAGTAGTAAAGAGGACAGAGGCAGCCATGTGACAAACAAATACCATTGAAACTGCAAGGCCAAATATCAGGGTGTTCAGCAAACGGAACACCTGCTTGAAACCGTTATAGTATACCTACCGGGAATATATCTAGATTAAGATGCATTATAATTTTAAAAGATACAGGAAAAAAAAAATAGCTCCGTAACATTGTACACTAAGAATGATTGAACTTTGCATAAAACATTTGGTAAGTTCGTTGCCCGTAAATAATGCCGCCAAACACACGACGCCGACAGTCGGCATTTTTATAAAGTGCAGCTGACAGTTCATAACCTCAACGATCTGTAAACATTGTTAAGGGGGTTCCTATCAAAAGTACGTCGCTGCTGAAGTTAGTTTTCATGCGTTTTTTCAATGCCGGATGAATAAATTTGATAAGAAAAAAATATGTTCGATTGAAAATCTTTTAGTGTACATGTTCCACCTGGTTTTATGTTAAAATTATGGTGATAAGAAGTGAAACTTTAAACGGTTATAACTCTAAAACTATTTTTTTAAGATTTTTTACTTTTTGTAAGTGTACGCTACTGTGATGCCCTTTCATTCATTTAAGTAGGTGTTCCGTTTGCTGAAACACCCGATATAAAAGCTTTAATACAACTGGTCATGTTATACGGGTGCGAATGAATGCGAACTGATAGACCAAAAAAGTTTCCACGCAGTCGGTATGGAGAATGTTCAGATAGATGGATGTGTGGTGATGGTGTGGTGTAGATAACGTACATATAGTACATAAGGAGGTTATTGAACGCTGCAATCGTGATTGGAAAATTTGAGAGGATGAAGATTAAGACCGTAGGACATGTAATGTTGAGAGATAAGTCTTAAGATATAAAGAATGTTAAGTTGGGCGATGACGTGATTTTAAGATATTGTAAATATAATGGAAACACACTTAGCTTATGGTTCTTCGGTTTAAAGTGTGTGCAGTGGTTGCATTGCAGTACTGGTTTGAGGGTTGAGGGCGCGCAGCAAAGCAATCTTTGGCTCACAGAGTTTCTTCCCTCGCATTGTCCATATCTTTCCCGCGAGTGTTGTATAGATAGGATGGAAAGGGAGAGAGAACAATGGTGTGAGAGACTACGTATGTCAGAACAAAGCAGTGTGGATGGCAAATACGTACGTACGGATGGTAAATAAATTTCAAACACAGCCCTATCCAGTCAGTTCCGGCCAGGCATTGGTGCGAGGCGGTCGCAGATGCCCTGTTCTCCTGGATTTTGCAGTTTTTGTCGCGCCTTTTCTTTCCAAAAAGGCGATAAATTGCGAATATAGTTGTGTAGTGTCAGTGTACAGTGATATCTAGTTCGATTCCGGCGCGAATCGCAGTTTTTTTGGCTCGGGTGAGTGATTTACTCTCTTCGCTTGCTTTCGCGCGCTTTGGCGCATATTGCGCAACATTTAACGACTTATTTTGTACATTAAGTGCACCCGCGCGCGTCGCTGGTTTCGCACGGGGAGCGGGCATCCAGCAATGGATGCCCAGGACCCAAAACCACCCCCTGGGCTTTCAGGTGCGCCTTGTAAGAGAGGCCACCTGGAGGCCAAGGACGGTTGGCACGCTGCGGAGATCGGCGAGACGCGTAGGAAGAAGGTCCCGTCAGCATCGTTCGCCCGGCGCAGCAAATCTGCCGCCGGGCCACGTCCAGGCTGCCCGGCTGCTGCCGTTATCACGGCGGCACCTGAGGCGCCTGTCTTGTTAGGCAGGGCGGCGTCCGTGGTGGATCTCACCGTGGATGCCCCCGCTCGTAGGACTAACGTTATGGGGCCACCGGAAGGTCCCGTGACGCGTAGGCCCCCATCCAGCCGTGCGGCAAGTAGGGCCGCACACCTGGATATAGCTAGGAGCTCGTCGCTCGGGTCGCACTCGGCTATCTACCTGGCCGTGAGCGACGCGAGCGACATAGACGTAGGTGCCTTCGGGACGCCGTCGACCTCTGCATGGGCCTCACCTGTGCAGGGGAGCGACGGGCACGAAGGCGGCTTTCGTACGCCGCTGTCAGGTAGCACTCCAGAGTCTCTGGATAGTGCGCTTGACGGTGCCGTTCGCGCGTTCGATTATTCCCGCCCTGCTTCGCCTGCCTGTGGACAAATCGTCTACACGGCGGCCGGAACAGCGACGGTGGGGGGCGGTCGCCCCACGACGACGGTGGCCTATAGCGCGCAGGCCTCACCTGCGCCTCTGCCACTGGCTTGCGACCTAGCGGTTCGCAACGTCGGGGACGGCCGTCCCACGACCCCGGTCGTCGCGCGAGCTTCACTCGCGCTATCGACCGAGGTCGCGAATAGGGAGTTTGTAGGCGCGGCAGCGGCGACCCCTTCGTCTTCCTTCCCTACTGGGATGGGAGTCGCTGTCGCGGCGTCGGCGCCTGCGTGTGCAGCGACTGCGGGGACGGCGGCGACGGCGGCGGCGTCAACGTCTTCGTCTTCGGCGACTGCAACTTCGTCCGCGTTCGCGTCCACAGGTTCGTCGTCTTCGGCGGCGGGTCCAGCGATGCGAGCTTCGTCTTCGGGGACATTTGTGCCCCCCGTATCGTGCGCACCGGTATTCGCGGCCGGATCGAGGTCACGGTTCTGGGACCGGTCCCGGAGCAGCGACGCCGATTCGGCCCCTACGTCGGGTGCGTCCACCCCAGCGCGTGCGCGCTCGCCTTTGCGCCCCACGTGGGGCGCAACCGAATCGACCGCGTCGGCCGCGTCGGTTCTCGCGGGTGCGGAGGCCTTCCTCCGCACTGAGGGGGGGGAAAAGGGGCGCAAGGCGCGCAAGGCAACCAACGCCAAATTGGCCGCGGCTAGCCAGTGCGCCGCCCTCGTAGAAGACATCACGGCCCTCGGCCCCGGGGAACTGCGCCTAGCGGCGAGCGCCCAGGTGGCCGAGATCCTTCAGATCGCCCAGACGTCGGGCAATCTGAAGGGTGGCTACGTGCGTCGGCTGAAGGATGCCGCGAACAGAGTGTCGGACATTGTCGACACGCTGGTCACGCGGAATCCGGAAACCGAGGCGTGGAAGCTCGGCAACGAGAATGCGCGTTTGCGCATGGAAGTAAACTCTTTGCGGGAGGAAAATCTCTCCTATCGCAAAGAGTTTGAAGAAATGCGCAAGGCCCTTAAGGCCTCCGCTCCGGCCGTGGAGCCGGCGCCTGCCGTCGTGGCGGCGCCGCCCCCCGTGCCCGTCAAGCGGAAGGCACGGGCGGTCGCGGTGGAGGTGGCGGCGATTTCGGAATCGCCCGCCGCGCCCGTCGCGACTAAAAAATCGCGTCCGACCCCCGCCGCGGTGGCGGGGTCGATACCGGTTCCCGCCGACGGGGCGGAGCCGGCCGCGGCGCCCGCCGACGGGGCGGCGCCGCCGTCCGTCCCACTCGGGCGCGGCGGCGTTGAGTACGATGCGTTCGTGCGCGTCGTGCTCGATGCCGTGGCGCCACTTATCAACGCGAGGTTCGCCGCCATAGAGGACAGGCTGGGCCCCGCGCCGACCCTCCGTCCACCGCTTGCGGCCGACGGAGGCAAGGCGCCGGCGCCCAGGCCGACTCCCCGCGCGTCCGTCGCGAAGCCCACCGGAGGGCCCAAACCGGCCACGGCTGCCGCTGCAGTCCGCCGGGGTCTGGGGGAAGCAAGTACCCCGGTCCCGATGGAGGTAGTGGCGGCCCCGGCCGCCGGGGTGGCAGACTCCCCACTGCCACCGACCCCCCCCGCGAGGAAAAAACACAGGGGGGGCGTGAAGCGAACGCTCCGAAAGCGGAGAAAGGCGGCCCGCGCCGCCGCCGCTGCCTCGGCGGCCTTCGCTTCGGCGCCCGCCCCAATCGTTTCGGCCTCAGGGCGGCAAATGGCCCCCGCGTCTGCGCCATCGGTGGCGCCCGTCCCGCGCGCCCGACGTGCCGCCCCGTATGTGGCGCCGTCGCCGGCGCCCGTGGCGCGCGCCCCTCACGCCGCCCCGTACGTCGCGCCGCCGCCGACGCCCGTGGCCCCCGCCCCCGCCCCCGTTCCCGAGGGGGGGGCGTGGTCCACGGTCGTGGGGCGGAAAAAGGGTAAGGGGGCGAGGGCCAACGGGCCCCCTCCCCCCCCCCAGGCGCAAGCTGCTGCCCCACCGACGGGGTGGAGGCAGCAACCGCGGAAGCAGGCCGCGAGGCCTGCCGTCGTTCTCCGCGAGCCGAAGTCGGCCGCAGTCATTATTAGACTGCTGCCGGCAGCGGCCGCGAAGGGTGTCGGCTATCGCGAGGTCTTCGCAAAGGCCTCGACGGTGGTCGACATCACCGCCATGGGCCTCCGCGAGGGGCTGAAGGTGGTGCGGACCGCCAGGGACGCGCGTCTCCTCGAGTTCCAGCCGGGACCCGAGAGCGCGGCCAAGGCGGACCGCGTCGCCGAAGCCCTGCGCGGGGCCCTAGAAGGGATGGCTGAGGTCGTCCGCCCCGTAAAGCGTGGGGAGCTTTACGTCTCAGGGCTGGACGACTCAGTCACGGTCGATGGGCTTCGTGACGCGATCGCGCGCGCGGGCAACTGCCGGCGCGACGACGTGCTCACGAAGCACATCGGTGCAGGACCGGGCGGATTGGGCGCATCATACGTGCTGTGCCCCGTCGCTGCCGCCAAGACCATCGTCGGGTTGGGCTACCTTCTGGTCGGCTTCACCTCGGCGAAGGTCGAAGCACTGGAAGCCAGACCGATACGTTGTTACAGATGTTTCAACGTCGGTCACGGCACCCAAACTTGTCCGGACACGTGCCCGGACCGGACTAGCTTGTGTCTCCGCTGCGGTAAAAGCGGACACAAGATGCCGGACTGCACGGCACGGAAACCCCACTGCGCGGCGTGCGCGACGGGGGGACTGAACGCGGCCCACCCCACGTTGGCGAGGTTCTGCCAACCTCCCTACGTGAGGGGCCAATTCGTCCACTCGCGGGCGAGACCACGTACCGGCAAATCGGGAGTACAGACAATGGACACCTCCAATGCCTAGTACACCCGTAACGACGTTCTTTCAAGCTAACGTAAACCACTCCCCCACCGCTCAGGACTTGTGCCTGCAGGCGATGGCGGAGTGGCAAGCGAATTTAGCCGTAATAAGTGAACCTTATTACGTCCCTCCTTCAGGGAACTGGGTGGGCGATCTCGATGACATGGTAGCGGTGGTGGCCAGAGCCGGGTCCGGCACACCGCTTACATGTCTCGAAAGAGGAAAGGGCTATGCTGTGGCGGAGAGCGGGAGTATCGTCGTCATAGGCGTTTACTTTTCGCGCAACCGCCCCCTGGCGGAGTTCGAGCTTCACTTGGACGCCGTCGGGGCCGCCGTACGCAGACTGTCGCCCAAAACGATCTTCGTGATGGGCGACTTTAATGCAAAGCACCTCTCCTGGGGAAACGTACTCACGGACCCTAGGGGTCGGGCGGTCGAGGATTGGGCTCTTCAAGCCGGCCTGACCATACTGAACCAGGGGTCGGTCCAGACCTGCGTGCGCGCGCGGGGTGGATCGATCATCGACCTGTCATTCGTCACTCATGCGGCCGCCCGCAGAGTGACCGAATGGAGGGTGCTGGAGGAGGTGGAGTCGCTCTCTGATCATCGGTACATCAGATTTGAGCTCACGACCCCCTCCTCCGGTCCGAGCCCTGTTCACCGTCGCCCCCCTCTCCTCCCGCGTTGGGCCCTTACCAAGCTCGATCCGGAGCAGGCCGAGGAGCGGGCACTCTCGGAAAGCTGGGCCTACCCAGCCGACTTCGCGAATCTGGATACGCAGGCAGAGCACATGCGCAAGACCCTGACGAGGGTTTGCGACGCTGCGATGCCACGCGTCTCCAAGCGGCAGCCTCCGTGCAAGCAATCGGTTCACTGGTGGACCGAGGAGCTGGGCGAGATGCGAAAGGCAGTTCGCATCATCAGCCACAGGCTCAAACGCTGCAGGGCGCGCCGTCCTCCGGACTTCGTCGCGGAAAATGGACTTGTGGGCGAGTTTAGAGAGGCCAGAAAGGCCCTTTCGATTGCAATATTGCGATCAAAAGCCCGGGCTCGGGCCGAGCTCCTCGAGACGCTCGATCGGGACCCTTGGGGGCGCCCGTACCGTGGGGCCCGCAACAAGTTGCGGCCTTGCACATCCACGGTCACGGAAACGCTCGAACCCGAGGTGCTCCGGTCGGTTATCGATGGGCTCTTCCCGGATCCGGGGAACTTCACTCCCCCCAGTATGGGTCCACCCATTCCCGACACCCCCACGGACGAGGAGCCTCACTCCATCTCCGAGGGGGAGCTAGACGTCGCCCTGGACCGGCTCCGGGGCAGGAAGACGGCACCGGGACCCGACGGGGTTCCAGGTCGACTCCTCTTCCTGGCTGCAAAACACCTACGCAGCCAGCTGCGGGACCTCTTCGAAGCCTGTATTCGCGCAGGTAGGTTCCCGTCGCAATGGAAAGAGGGTCGTTTGTGCCTACTTCCAAAGGGAGGTCGGCCTCCCAACGATCCGTCCGCCTACAGGCCCATAGTGCTGCTGAACGAGGTCGCCAAGGTCTTCGAGAAGATCTTGGCGGAGCGGCTTGTGAAGCATCTAGACACTGTGGAGCCGGGGCTATCAGATACGCAGTTCGGGTTTCGGCGGAGGCGCTCCACGATGGACGCCTTCGAGACGCTGCGAACGTTGACGGACGAAGCCGTCCAAGCGAAGGACGTCGTTCTTGCAGTGTCGCTAGACATAGCGAACGCCTTTAACAGCCTCCCTCATGAGACGATCAGGGAGGGGCTCCGCGCGCACGGAGTCCCCCCGTACCTCACGAGGCTGTTGGGCGAGTACCTGCGAGATCGGCACATCCTTTGGGAGGGCGGTGAGTCCGCCAACCACGTGTTAGGTCGGCGACGTGTCGCGTGCGGCGTTCCACAGGGATCGGTCCTCGGGCCTATCCTTTGGAACGTAGGCTATGACTGGATCCTTCGGGTGACGGTCCGGCCCGGAGTAGGGCTGATCTGCTTTGCGGACGACACCCTACTCACGGCACGCGCCGCGTCTTTTGCGGAATCCGTGGACGTTGCCAACGACGGGTTGGCGATCGTCGTAGATCGAATAGCTAGGCTGGGCTTGAGGGTCTCCCCCGCGAAAACGGAGGCCGTCATGTTCCATAGGAAATTCCGGAATCCTCCCCCGGACTTGTCCGTTACAGTTCAGGGGGTGGCGATCAGAGTAGGGCCCACGATGAAATATCTTGGGCTAGTTTTAGACGGGAAATGGCTGTTCAAAGCGCACTTTGAGCAGCTAGTTCCCAAACTTGTGAATTCCGCGGGCGCACTCTCCAGGCTTCTTCCTAACGTGGGGGGGCCGGGGGGTGCGACGCGGAAGCTTTATTCCGGCATCCTGAGGAGTATGGCACTCTACGGTGCGCCCGTCTGGTCCGATTCGCTTCACCGCCACAACCGAACCCTGCTGCACCGCGCGCAGCGGGTTCTGGCCGTGAGGACCATACGGGGGTACCGCACAGTGTCGTGGTTGGCGGCGACTCTCTTGGCAGGCGAGCTGCCCTGGCCTCTCCAGGCAGACGTCCTGTCCAGGGTTCGTCGCGCCCGGCAGGATGCCCTAGCTAGAGGACTGACCTTCTGTCAAGTCGAATTAGAGACGGTCAGGAAGCGGGAAACTCATTCCTGCCTCGTCGCCTGGTCTCGTGACCTCGAACACCCTGTGGCCGGCGGCTATACGGTGGATGCAATCAGGCCGCAGCTGGAGAGATGGGTGACCCGCACCAGCGGAACCCTGACCTTCAGGACGACTCAGATACTGACCGGACACGGTTGTTTCGACCAGTATCTGTTTCGCATTGTGGGCTGCTTGCCTTCCCCGGACTGCCGCCAATGCGGCGCACCCGATACGGCGTTACACACGCTTGTTGAGTGCGCTGCATGGACGCCTCAGCGTTTCGAGCTCGAGACACACGTAGGAGCCGTCCGATCGCTTGGCGACTTGGTAACGGCCATGTTGCACAGCGACGACCGCTGGGAGTCTGCGGTTTCTTTCTGTGAGGCTGTAATGTCTCTAAAAGAGGCCGCGGAAAGGGATAGGGAGCGAAGCCCTTCAGCGCGTGCCGCTAATGTCACCCGAGGCCGCCGGCCTTCAGCTGGCACTCGACGAGGCAGGTACGCGCGTTACTTCCCTCCCTGAGTTAGGTTCCGGTACGAGGGGCCCCTTGCTACTAGGCAACGCAAGGGATTCAGCCCCCGTTTCGAAGTGGGGTGTGTTCTCCCAGGGCACACTCCAGGCACTTTATTGCGCTGGATCGACTGTTGCGTAACTATGTTCTATATCTCAGTCTTTCCTTCACAACAAAGCGCAGGGTCGACGGGAGGAGAGGTTTTTTAGTGGGTATTGAGGTTGTTCGCTCGTGTAACATCGCTCGGAGTCGCCACACTCCTCTGTGTAATCCATCGCGGGCGGAGCGCAAATAAAGCATACTATTGCTAGCGTTATCGCCCCCGATGGATGCGTGCCGTTTCCTAGTGACGGCCCAGAGAGTGCGTAAATCGGTTAGCATTTTCCCTCGCCTCAAAAAAAAAAAAAAAAAAAAAAAAAAAAAAAAGCCCTATCCAGTATCTAAATGACAGTTGCGTTTCAGGTACACTGTGTCCGTGAACAGCTCCGTGCTGGGCCCAAACGCCGATGGATACACGCACGTGTACTCAGAGTACATCGAGTCTGACATCGACCCCACCATCCTCGCACTCAACATAGGTGAATACGACGACACTTTCTCATGATTTGGCTTTTATTCATCATGGGAGCTGCATACGTGTAGTCATCGCAACGGACAACGCACTACTGGCTAGCGCAACGCGGGAGCGCACATATTAATAGTTGCTCTATCTCGCTCGCACATCATCCGTCCCACTCACACACTGTACTAGCTCTACAACTTGTTAATATTTCTACTTAAGGTTACCGATACCGTTTCCAAAATAAATTAGTTCTCTCCAGTTCACATCAGCACGAGACTGAATACTACTCTCTGCGATCTAAAGTATTATTAAAGCTCTACCTTCCGTTGCTACAATATCTTTTTACTTATTTGGTCATCCTTTCACATCAAAGACACAACGTAGTGCAATAAAGTTATGTGTGTTAATCAAAAACAATTTGTGCAAAAAAGTGCGCGTAAACAAACCGGTCCGCAGACCAGAAGATCACATGTAAAGACTTCTAGGGTTTTCATTAAATTTGGTATCGCTCATTAGCATTAAGACCATTCTTGTCGCATGTCATTTGCCAACCATTACTCATCCGTCAGCATCAAACTTCCTTCTCTTTTCTTCTGTGGGAGCATGTACGGCTTAGCCGCAGCAGTGATGACACGTGCATTTCAACATTTACTTCAGTACTCATTTAGCATTGTACTCGGTCAGTCGTCATTTACATGTAGCAACTTCTATCACTAAAATCCTAGATGGGAAAACTCGCTTCAGTATAGGTTCACGTTTGAACTATCAAATCACTATCTCACTGGATGTCAATTGATGATGCGATCCAGGACGTAGTACGTTTGCCTAGTAGATATCTCTTCACTCGTGACTTGAATACCACTGATTTATATGAATCGGGGAACATACACTCCGCTAAATTGTTCCACTTGACAGCGAAGCGCAATCGAAAGACGGTGGCGAAACGCTTACCTCTGAACAATGATATATCGATTCATATTTGACACTAGTCCATCACGTGAGATGTGTATTTGAGCAATGAATCTGGGTTTGCAGAGGGCGCCTGCGAAGAGACAACCACCACGGAGCAGACGGAGGTCGTGGACCCCCTCAAGGAGTTCACGCTGCCCTTCCGAGACCCCCGATACGAGAATGTCCTCGAGCAGTGAGTCAAACTTTCTGTTCAATTTGTTATCTATGTAAGTATATATTAGCTGATGTAAGGTGCGTTCCATTTGAAGTTCTCAACGACCACGCGCATTGTTGCGTTACGTTGCATCCACCAATTTATCGATTTATTTTGCATCATTTTGTTGTTATAACAGTATAGGTATATGGTAATTTTTATGGTTTGCTCGGAATCGATTTCAAAATGTAGAAAATTTTATATTGTTACAAATTAGGCCACCGGCAAAGAAATGCCGTGCACCGGGTTTATTGCCCCTCCCCGCATTCGGAGTTCTTTTATGGTCGTCGTTATTAAAATTTGCAATTAGACAATAGCGTATTATTATTGTTTCCGACTTTGTTGGCCGTGCGCAGGAATAATGAGCCAGGTGTACAAATTACTATTTTTCGAAAATTCACTGTTGTTTTCGAGTGCCGAGCGGTGTACTGGCACGCGGTCGATTTTTTTGTACTGTATAGTTAGTATAAAACAATGCCCGAACGGAGGGGTGGGGCAGTCATTCGACGACCACGATACGATAAAAACGTGTAGTAAATAAATTCAATTAGCGACATAGTGACGGACTTTGCGCGTATTAAATTGCACCGAATCGACCAGTGGGAACTGGTTGCATCCAGTTTCATTTTGTACTTGCTTATACGTCTTTGTACAGTTCTAATGAACTCTATAGTAATTCGAACGGCATTTATTTTAATTCGAGTCCTGTAACAAAATTATTTTGTCTCTTAATAAACTAAATAAATTCTTAGTCAAAAATCTTTATTAAGTTTTTTTATACTTTTTAGTTATTGAAGTCGGTTTTTTGGAACGAAGTTTTTTGGCTTATTAGTTACTCTATAAGCCGATTTTGATTTTTGTTATTTTCTGCTTTTTAACCGACTTCGAAAAAAGGAGGAGGTTCTCAATTCGTCGGGATCTTTTTTTGTTTTGTTGCTTTTTTTATGTATGTTCGCCGATTACTCCGTCATTTATGATCCGATTTACGTGATTCTTTTTTCTTCGACGCGGAATAGCTTCCAATTGGTCCCCTAAAAATTTTACATAGTTTGGCCCAGTAGTTTTCATTTTACGATTTTTTTTTCTCGTTTCTTGAGACCTATATTTTTTAAGAAGCGCGGCACCATTCGTAAGTCCACCCATACATAGCTAGACACTAAAAAGTAACAAATAAAAAATAAAAACTTCGTTTAAAAAAACCGACTTCTAAAACTAAAATGTATAAAATAACTTATTTCTAAAGCTATTATTATTAATATATATTATCTAAAACATCTTAAAGTCGGTGCTTAGTAATTTGCAAAATATAGTAATTTTTATTGTTTTAAGTCGGTTTTTTTAAACGAAGTTTTTTTTTTAAGTTATGCCAATACTTGAATAGCTTTAGAAAAAAAATGAAACATATTATACAAGCCTATCATTTGTGTGGGTTGCTCTCGTTTTGCCTGTCATCCCCTCATTAGATACTGATTAAGTGACAATAAGACCACCTCGGGAGTATAGAGTTATACTGTTTCGATTGTTTTTAAAATCGGTTCGCAATGGACGGCAAAATCGCGACAGGTAGAAAAAAATTAAGAACTTAATTATTTTTGAAGTAATTAAAAAATGCTTGAAATGAGGTAAATAAACCCCGGTGCGCGATCGCAGGTACATCAAGGAGAACGCGCGCACGTACGAGGACGACGCGGAGGTGGCGGTGCGCAAGAACCTCATCGTGCAGACCTCGCGGCGGGTCAACTCCGGGAACAGGCAGGGCGCCACCTTCAGCGTCGGCCTCAACCTGTTCGGGGACCGGCTGAAGGAGGAGCTGAGGGCGCTGTTCGGGGTCAGGTCTCTGGAGGCGGACGAGGAGCAGCAGAAGGAGGAGGAGGCGTCAGCGACCGACGGCACGGTGAGGAGGGGCCGCCAGGCTGCCGTCCCCGGGCGCCGCCTCCCCGCCCGCTTCGACTGGAGGGACCTCGGGGGAGTCACCCATGTGAGATGTTAGTGCCCTCCTTAATTAACTATTACTATGAAAAAATTAAAAAACAATACATATTGCGCAATAAGTATTTTTATTATTGGTGTGGGGTGCGACTTGTTGGCACACTGCCGCTGCGGCTGAAGAGGTCAAGGGGCGCAAATATGAAGCCTCAGGGCAAGGTTAATTATTTGTGCCGTTTGGGGTAGAACATTGGCCATCAGCAAAGAGTTCCTTTAAAAACGTGACTGTGGAAGAAGCTCTTGACTCTTGCCATACAGTCCTCTGGGTATGCTTCCCGTTGCCATTGATCCAGATCTTTATATTTATTTATTCAGTCTAGATTAGACGATGTTTGCATTTTTATTTTATTAACTAGGATATGTCCGCGGCTTCCTTCACGCTTGACTAGAAATTCCCACGGGATTCCCGGGGCACAAAGTACCGTAGCATTTAATAAAGAATGAAAGCTCTTGTGTTAGTGCAAACTGTATCGGCATAAGCTGATTATTATGCACCCGAACAACTTTAATCTGCTCCCTGGAAAATTCCCGCAAGATTCCCAGGATAACTAGTAGCGTAGATTTTAACTCTTCAGAATTTGCTGTCGATCACCAAAAATTATATAAAAATCGGCCCAGTAGTTTTGACGTGAATGCCGAACAAACAGGCAAGAAATCTTTAAAAAGAATGCAGCTTTGTGTTTTGTGATCTCCATCTTTTATATAGTCTATTTCAGTTGTTTTTTTTTACATAGCTTCAATGTACAGACACGGTATGTTTAGAATTTTATAATATTAAAGTCTCACGATTTGTTTTTGCTCGATGTGTCATGTGTTCTGTCGTAAAAGGTGACAAAACAACCCACAGCCAGGTAGGACATTTCTCCGTCTGGATATCCACCAGGGGCCCAATTTTGCAATTTTGCGCCAATATTTTGGCGTTGCGAAGATATTCAAATTACCAATAGCAAAAAATGCGTTAGCCAAATTAATTATAAAAAGCTAAAATGAATTTAAAAAAATCTCAAATAAATATTTGTAAAGATAGAGTGGCGTTTCAAGGAGACGGCATTGAAATAAACAGAATAATAATGTCATTGAAATGATCAGACAAACTTAAGAATGAGACGATAGCGTCGAGAGATCTGGAGTGTGCCTTCCAGGTCGGCAGTACTTCTGATTTTTAAATGTTTAAAAGCGACAATAAATATTTCCATCAGGTGGGCGAACCAGTCAGCCTGCATAGTCCAGCATTAAAAAGAAACTTAACTCCGAAAAGCTTATAACGTACACTACAACAACTACAAATATATTTGTATGTCTGTTGAAGACGAAACACGCAGCAGTACCATGAAATGAATTTTTTTGTTGTGTTCCATAGTGATTTTGACAAAAACGGAACTATTATGAAACAGTCATATCACAGTATCTTTTGAGACGGTGTAGTGTGTATAGCATTACAAAATTATGTAGTGAAATCTGGAAAGAGGTAAGTATTCGCGAATGTATTACGCTAATAACAATTGCAAACTACATAATCGTGTATTTTGTAAGGAATTCAATAGGTGGTAAGATGTTCGCTTTGAAAGTGGTGAAGATCCGATCCCCCTTGAATGTTGTCCAAGCGATGTTTTGGTGGTGGTGGTGGTGAGAGATGTCCCGTTGGTGCTTAGTCCAGGGCGCGGCGTGCAGCTCGTGCTGGGCGTTCGCGGTGGCGGGCGCCGTGGAGGGCGCGCTCTTCGCCCGCACCGGCGCGCTGGTGGCGCTCAGCGAGCAGGCCTTCGTGGACTGCGCCCACCCGTGAGCATCCCTCTCTGGGACACAGTTATGCTACAACCTACGATTGAGAAGTGTCACGCCAATTGGCCTCTTAGTCTCAGAACCCGTTTACTTTACCGCTTTTCAGTGTACATCAGTGTTTATTGCCTTTAGAACCTGGAATGTCAGTGACAACCATTTGTGTCGAAAATCCCGAAATTTGCCACTAATTCCTGTTTGTTTTTACCTCATTTTTTTATAGCCTTAAGCAAGCAAACAGGCAGACGGTCCACCCGATGAAAAGTGATTACCGTCGCCCATGGACGTTCGCAACACCAGCGGCGTCGCTAACGCGTTGCCGATCTCTTAGAAATTTTATAACGCTCTTCTCAAAGAACCCCATGTCATAGCGCTAAGGGAAAACCGCAGCGAGAAATTCCCTCCAGATCATTGTTGTATTTGGAATAAATGTACGAGAGAACTGTTGCGTAGTTGACCGTGGAAGCTCCACGAAATGGGGGTGATTAGCCCGTAAAAGTGAGACGTTGGCGTCATATTACGAAAACTATTCCAGCGGCAATACACTTGTACTTGCATCTAAAGTAAAAGTACTAAGTAATTATCAAGTAACTCTGTGTTGATAAATTTATTGTAGCCAACGCCTTACCAAAATAGAATACTAGATTCGGTCACTAAACAAGGAAGTGTCAAAATTAGTTCGTCTTCTCGCCGCTCCGTAACTTGGCGTACTGTAATACTAAAATGAGTGAGGCCGCAAATTGGGAACGGCGGCGCGTTGCTTTGAGCGTGCACGCTCTTGGTGTATTCGTAGCAGCGTCTTTAGCGTGTAGTTAAACAGGGTGATCAGTGTTGTGGCGAGCGTTTACAAGTGATATTTTGTTCAGTGTATCAAGATTTGCGAGTAAAAGAAGTTCTATGTTCGTAGCTATTTCATTCCATTTCTTCTTTGACACAATCCTATTTTTGAACAATGGATGACTTTAAAGCCATAACTCCGGCCGTGATGGCACTTCGCTAATTATCATTTCAAATGACATTATGTTGACAATAATACTATCCCGGAGGGATCACATTCGTAGATTAAACAAAAACAAACAACAACTTTTGAAAATCATCATCTCAGAGAATAATGTAATAGAATTTTTACAGCTAAATTGATTTATGTTAAAGGTAGAATTGTCTTATTTTTCTTGTTCCACGGTTGTTTGGGCCTTTTTTCATACTGTCGCCACAAATTCTTCTCCTTCTTAGCCTACCATCAAACTTATCTATCGATTCCAGATTGTTTTCGTTTAAGGATTTTCGTCTTTAGTAATAACCATTGAAGAATAATATAACAGAATGACAAGCTCTAACTAAAAAAAAACATTTTGTAACACACTCTTTAACCTTAGATAGCGTCACCGGCCCGCTGTATTTTTTTCATTGCGAATCTAAGAAATCGGTAAACAGCCTAGAACGGCCGTTATCAAGATTTTTTTTAAATTATGCCTGCCTGCCTCTCTTTTAGTTCAAGGCAGTAGTAGAGTAAAGAGATAGAGTATTACAGGGTCCTGTTTATCTGTTATTATAAAAAATATGTATTTATCTTTTATTAGGGAAAGTAATTGGGTATCTCTTTCTTTTAGTCTTTTCGCATTTTATATCTTTTTTTCAAAATGTTAAATGGAAAGTTTTTGCCGTCGCTTATACACGTTTGCAACCCCAGCTGCAACGCGTTGCTAGCAGTTATTCTTGACGGACAAAAGGAAATGGGATATATATAATCCGTTTACTGCAAACCATTGCACTGGAAACGCGATGGGGGGCGTTTGGGAGTCACCATGTTGGAGTGGCACTGTTGGCGTTCCTTGCTTCGCGGAGCGTGCCGACCAATAAATAATAAGCTAATTTTTAACTCACGCACATAGACACTCGGCTTCGACAATTGCAACAACTATAATGCCATGTTTAACGAATCGAACGCAGGGCTAACGACGCCCCATTACTGGCTTCGCATCCAACGCCCTGTGTGTACGCAGCCTTAAATTCAAAAGTTTCCACAATTGTACATAGAAACAGAATTTAAAAAATACTTCCTATTCTATGCACACCGCTTCGCAACGTGTTATCAATGAAGTGCCAAGGAACTGTCCACTAACATGTCTGGCTAAAAGTTATTTTCTTCATGTTTATTTATATCAGGGTTTTTTTTTAAATAGTACAGTTCATGATCTGTTATTGCTCTAAGTCTCAGCTTTTAATCTAATAAAAAACAAATTTGATCCTAGTGGGTAGAAGGAAGAAGAACCGCTCCAGAATTTAAAAAAAAAGTTGTGATTGGTAGCGCTACTGTGAGTAGAGAGTACCACTGTAAAATCTCCAAAGTCATATATTAAAATATCACAATTAGATATTTGAATTTGGGACATTTCACCTCATAACTTTATACTACACTCTTTGGTGACACTAGCGCATTATGGTCGGTTTTTCAACGACTACGTACTGCTGGATGTTTTTACAATTTTCTACCCGTAAATCACTCCTGCCTTACCATCTTTTAAATTTTGACAATACTTGTAAGTATGATGCTTATGTCAAATTTTAACCGAAAGTAGGGCAAACAAACGTCGACCGGTTAGTAAGACACAGGAAACGGCTGTAAGAATGCATTGCAAATAACTACATTATGAATGATGTTATTTGCAATTATTTTATAAATAACATTTGATAAGTATGGTGACAGTATTCGTCATATCAGGATTGCGAAACTTTCTAGAACAGTTGGAATATCTCAACGGTCACACTATGTGTGCTATTCTCTATGACGACCTCTGTGGTTGAGTGGCTTAAGCTTTTGTTGACCTAAGTCACTAGAGCGTAAAGGCTTGGGGTTTGATTATTGGATTGGTAAATTTCATATACTAATTTTTCGATATTTACTATGGTCTGCATGTCTGGGATGAACCTCAGATTGGTCCGTTGGATACTACCTATAACTCATATGTATTGTGTATTTTTCTCTCTTATCTGTCATTTTCTCCCAATCCTTTGGGTTCGACACACTTTTTCTTCCATACTCTTCTATTCTGGCATACGTCCTCTGTCACACCACAAATCATCATGTCATCCTTCACACTATCCATCCCTCTCTTTATTGGTCTACTTTTTCATCCGCAACCGGCCAATCTTCCAGTTTAAAATTCTGTTGAAGTGATAACTTCTTATGGGAGGGTAAACCGCTTCGTTACGTAACGCGTTACGACGCCAGTCTGTCTGGCTTCATTTTCTCTCGGGCGTCCCGAGACGTACACGTTTTGTGTCACATGGCTTTCATCTCCATACTACCTTAATATTCTTCCCCTCAATTCTTCAGCCACGGGTGCAACTTGCAAAAGTCCCTTCCCTTATGTACTCATTTCTCATCTTATCCATTCACAAACCACATTCCACACAAAAGCATGCCATTCTTGAGCGTCTGCTATTTAGTGGCGTGTGTGAAAGTATTGCTAGTGGGCTCGTCTGCAAAGCATGCGAGTGCTCATTTCGAGCATGCCCAAAAATTACCAGTCGTTTTGTTTTCGAGCAAGCTAACTGAGGCGCGGGTCGAAAGGGGTGTGCTTCGATCACGGCTGACCAATTTTGCTTATTACGATGACGATAATTATTTAGGAGTGTGCTTAAAACTTAGTGATTCGGACTCTGCTTCTGTGCCTTTTTTTAAATTTATAATACTGCGTAAACTCTACATAACGACGCTGAAGGGACTGTGCATTTTACGGCGTTATAGAGAGTCGTTAAATGGAGAGAAGTCTGTTATTCTTGTCTAACGTTTTTTGCTGCACCAGAAATTTTGTTGTATTTATTTTCTTATTTTATTCATATTTTGCGATATCGAGGCATCTTAGTGATAAAGAAAGTACAGTTAGTCAGAGTTTATTACGGGGTGGGATAATAAAGAGATAAAAGAACGTACACAGCTGCGTGCGAGAGTGGGTGTAATGCTATAAGGAGTGTATGATTGTGTGGAAGACAAGCTAAACGAAACAAAGCCAAGTGATTTCGACGCTTTAGGGGGGTTGTCGTTAAATCGAATGACGTTACATGGAGTTTACACTGTATATAAAATGTGTCTGTGTCCGGCTCGTTGACGTCGCGGGAGGCTGAAACGCCACCTGTCGGTCCGCAGGTTCGGCGCGAACGGGTGCAAGGGCACGTGGCCGGCGCACGCGTACGACTACGCCGCGGAGCGCGGGGTGCGCGTGCTCGACGAGTACCCGTCCTACAAGGAAAAGGTATGTACTGATATTAACAATGGCGTGGCCGTGACACGTTACTCTATGTCACTTGTCACTTGATGGAAAGCGGTTACCATCGCCTATGGACATTTGTAACACCAAAGGTGCTACAAATGCGCTGCTGCTCTCTTAAGGGAGACTGAAATTTGTCACTAATGCCGGAACACAAATCAAGGTTGTTATGGCGGCATACTCTAGACCAGGGACCACCCCTATCCATAGCTATCTAGTCGGGTAAATAACCTACCACCTGGGGGTTGATTTGTTATCTCTTACGACAGGCCGCCCGGCCGCGGGATATTGTACTCTTTCCCCGTTCCTGCACGTGTGTACTACTGACAATTTAGAAAATATTTGTTGTTGCTTACTGAGCGTGGGACACAATTGTTCTTTTATATGTTTATCAGATCAGATGCTTTCACTTGGGACATGAATGCGCGACGGCGGCATTCTTGTCCTCCCTCGCCACAAGCCCCGAAGCCCGGACGATTTGGCGTGTTCTTGTTAATTGATTTGAAGTCTTATTTGTCGGGACTCCATATATCCCGACTTACCGGGACGAATGGGAGCCCTAGACCAGTACAGCCTTAAGGCTGGCAAGTTTTGAGACCCTGCTATAAGACTATTGTGGTATTTGCGCAGGTGATGCAGTGCGTGGATAGGAAGGTGGAACCAGTGACGCACATTCGGGGGCACGTCAACGTCACCAAATATCAAGTCAGGGCCTTGAAGGTAACCTACTTCTTAGGACGAAGTTCTTTTTTTATTTATTATATATTTATTCCTATGAATGTATGTTGTATTGTCTTTCGTGATTTCACCTGCTGGGCCCAGGCGGAAGAACAGTGCTGGGCTAATTGGCCAACATATGCTGAGACTGGGTCCAATTTTAGGACTTACTCTGTTTCTATTGTTTTATAAATATAACTTAAAGAATTTTTACTATTTATTTAAAGAAGATTAAGTTTGCTTTCCAAGATTAGTTTTGGCAAAACTACTATTATATTTCTATCAGGCGTTCTGATCCTTAGTTTTATTATTTTTATTTAAAATAATAAAAATAATATAATTAAGGATTTATTATTTTTGTGGTTATGTTTATGTTATGTGTATTTTCTTCTGGTTAAATCCGTCTGTTTTTTTCTTTTCTTGTAAACGCCCGTATTCGGCCGCTGTCGCCGCGCACGTGCACGTGTTTTTTAATTTAGAGTAAATTTCAGTCGTGTGTCGGAGCTGATACAAACATGTTTCATCTTCTATCTAATTTAGAAAGCATTTTGTGTGTGGTTTCAGCAAGCGATATCGGAGCACTCCCCGACGGTGGTGGTCATCGACGCCATGTGCGACTCCTTCGTCACCTACACGAAGGGCGTCATCGAGGATAACAGATGGCACGTATCCCCCGATTCCTTATCCACTAACCTCTTGTTTATAATGACATAGTACAAAAAAATCACTTTCCGTGTCTCTATGTCCACTAACTCCTAAACCACGCAACGAATTTTAAACAGTTTACATCATAAGTTACTTTTAGATGTTAGATACTTTTTCAAGGAAATTTTATATAATTATAATCTTGTTAGTCCCTTAAGACGTTAAGTAGAATACTGAGCTGTTTTCTATGTGCAAGGCTTCAGAAGGCTGACTAAGCTTCCTCGCTGGACCCATAGTCCGAGGTAGGCACCAGCCCTCTGATCACCAGAAATTTTTGTAGAGGCTCATGGTCGCAGGACCCCGAGGTGCAAGCGTCTCAACAGCGAACAGGACCAAACATATAACTCCCATTGAGGGTTGCATATTGTCCAGCTTGAATGTGTTTACATGTATACAGATAAATGAAATTGAAGTTTCTGTTTGTAATGTCTGTTTGTTTGTTCCGGCTAATCTTTGAAACGGCTGAATCGATTTTGACGGGTCTTTCACTGGCAGATACCTCATGTTATAAGGAGTAACCTAAGCTAATTTTAAAATTAGAGTTCCGCTGGTAATGACTATAGTAGAATTGTTTTCGCCGTGCAGTTTGGCTCATAAATAATCGGAGCGGAGAAGCGAGTATCTCGCTCTCTCTCTTTGCACTCACGGGCCTTATGGGCAGGCATAGTGATACGCATTATTGTTGTCGATAAGCGTTATCGATAGTGTATTTAGTTTTGTCATTTGTGGGTTAATGATATAAATGTTTTTTTTTTGATAAAACAACGTATTTATTAAAATAAGAATAATAATGATTGAAAATAAATTATTAATTAGGTATCTATGTATTAAAAAACTATAAGTACAAAAGTTTAGAATGTAACAAATTTTATTAAAAATAAATATAAATACTTATATACATACATAACTTCACGCCAGGTCCCTTGCGGGGTAGGCACGAACAAGAGAGCGCCATACAGGCTTATTCTTACACACCTCACTTGCTTCTTTGACATTCATAGCTCTTGTCATGCACGCTCGTCTGTTCTTAAGGCTCCTGACATCACCTTCTGCTAATACACGATCAATTTGATCATGGAAGGTGTGTCGTGGCCTTCCGCGACTTCTGCATCCATCCACTTTTGCATTGTATATCTGTTTAGTCATTCTTTCATCATACATTCTTTCCACATGCCCGAACCTTATATAAATACTTATATCTAAGTTTAAAATTAACAGAAAAAAGATAATAATGATTTTTATAAGAATAATAATCTTTCTTTGATAAGAATGAGTTTTTATCGATAATGGCGTTGCGCTCGCGCAACATGCTCACCGCCCTAGCCGGGCTGAGGCCGAGTTTGATTTATGACCCAAACTGCACGGACAAAATAATTCTACTATAGTGAATAACTAAATATTGAAGTGTTGTGATCGTGTTGCAGCAAGAAGAAGAGGGGGCTGAACCACGCCGTGCTGGCCGTGGGCTTCGACGAGAGCCGCCGCGAGCCGCACTTCGTGACGAAGAACTCGTGGTCGGAGAAGTGGGGCGACGGCGGGTACGCGCGCCTGCACGGGCCCAGCAACGCGTGCGGCGTGCTCACCTGGCCCTCCTACCCACTGCTCGAGGAGGACGACGTCAACCGGAAGCTCCTCCCCAACGACCTGACCCCCCCGCGCTGAACCCCCCCCCCATCATTCATTCGCAAAAATAAATAGAAGCAAAACATTTGTCGACTTTCAATTATTACCATAGACAGATAACACTTTATTGCACACCAAAATATACAATTACAAAAAGAGATCATGTTTACAATATTTTCTAGGCAATACAACAGGCGGCCTTATCGCTCAAAGCGATCTCTTCCAGACAACCTAAATGACAGAAACGAATCAGGCGAAATAGGTGGTGCAGGAAAAAGGCAACAGATACACAATACACAAATACTCAAACTAATTTAAAAAATAAATATACAAATATACATAGTCATATATATACAATAACACATAAATTATTATAATAAATAAATATCTTAGCATGATTATGTTCCGTCAATCAGAAATAGCTATTTGTGGACAAATAGTGTTTTCTGAGTAAAATTCTAAATGTTGGTAAGGATCTGGTCTCTCTGACAGTAAGGCAGCATATTCCAAAGTTTGACAGCCTGCACAGTAAAAGAATTATCATAATAGGATGAAGTGTGTGCAGGCGTCATAAGTTTTCGGTACGTATCATGGCGCAAATTGTGGGCAGTGGATAGGCGAAGCAATTTAAAACGTCCCTTAAGATTCTGGGGACTATTAGGAATATATTATAATACAATTAGAAAAAAAGAATATATTTATTTCCAAATGGGAGACACAAGTCGAAAAGGCGTCCAATTTTTATAATACTATCTCAGCAAAATCGTCGGTGTTTGTGTTTATTCCAATGAGGTATAAATATTTACTAGTGGCCACCCGTGGCCGAAATTCGACCATAATAATTTGTTGTCATTGTCAAAGACTATACTTCTATAATCACAGATTTCGCCAAGGCAACAAAGGACAAAGTGTATATATGCGTGTGTTTGTCAAATACATGGTACGGTGTGTAATGTTTTTTTTATTGATGTATTTTTTATGCATAATTTAAAAAAACACTGTCTGCTGATGCTAAAACCAATTTGTTTGTACTATAATTGCGACGCAACGATGTCGAGATGATACCTCTTATGGATTTAGTAGAATGCGAAATTTTAATACTATTGCAATAGAATTGTAGTGGAACACTTACAAACCAATAGAAGGCGTTGTGTAAGATCGCAAACAATTCCCGAAACGTACAAAGAATATATACAAATTTCAAAGTGGTCCTGAGTGTGCGAGAAGTAACGACAGCCTCGCTGGAACATGTTCCTTTGGCTATTTCCATCTCACTCCTCCACATAAACTCATTTATTCGTAACTATCTTACAGGTCAGGGTTATATATAATATGTATTATTACAAAAAAATTCTTATTAAGATTGACATTATTTGTCGTCCATCTTTATAATCCATAAATTCCTTCAAGCTATAGGTGTGCTCGATTAGCCACTTCTTTAGCCGACAAGTAAACAAACGCATTTAAGCTGCCGGAAAGTGTGATTTTGTCCGGTAGTTTATTATATAAAGTCAGACCCATAACATGCGTTAGCGTGTTAGATTCTTCCAATCGCCTCGGCTCGGTGCAATCCTATCTCTATTCCGAGTCCGATGTGAATGTATGTCGCTACGCTTTGCATTCATGGACTCATTGACCCTGACGTATAGGGCTACTTGAAGTACTAATATACACGGTAGGGTGAGAATTCGTAACGTTTTGAAATGGGATCTGGCTGATTCCCTATTAGGGAAATCTAGAATAGCACGCACGGCGCTTTTCTGCCTGCGAAAGGCGCGCTCCCTCAGCCCACAGCTGGGTACCGTATTGTGGAAATGAATGCACCGTAGCGAAGTAGCATGACCGAACTGCGACAGTAGGTAACACGCGCGACAATCAGCGCAGTGTCCCTAATATCCCTAAAGAATCATAGGGGTTTCGCTGATCAATAGCAAATATTTAAAATTTGCGCTACTTTTTATCCCGGAAATCTCCTGGAATTTTTTTCTGGGAATGATTTGGGAATGAAATGTTCAAAGGAAAAAAATCGAACTTCAATGTGATTTTTCCACTGATTAATAGTAAATTTTATATAATAAAATAATAAATTTTAATGTGTCGCATCAGCGTGTGCTTCGAATATTTTCGTAGTGCTCAGGTTGTCTCCTTACATAGACTGCTATTTCAAAAATGTATAAGCACAGTAAGGTTAATAATTTGAGGCTTTTAAAGAATGGTCTACAATCTACAACTACCTCGGTGTTTTATCCCACACATGGCTCGTATACATCTTTTTTGCGCAATAAACAGCCGTTCTATGTTGGTCGCGTTTCCCCAAAAAATAATACCATACTTCAAACGGGAAACAACATGAGCATGATAAGACACTAAAGCAGTTTTCTGATGGGCTACTTTACTCAGCATGGGTAATGCATATGAAAACTGTGCAACCTTGTTATAAATATTATCGATATGTGTCTGCCACTTCATGTTTCCATCAATGTGTTATCCTAGAAACATTGTTGTTGATACTTCACAAAGTTCTTGGTTGCTGAATTTCACAATGGTGTAATTCTTGTCGTTCAGCCGTTGACTAAAGCTCATAATTTTGGTCTTCTGTATATTTATTTGTAGGTTATTATTATCGAGCCATTGAATTATGGAATTGAGACTTGTTTTTATTTCGTATACGTTCTTACATACAACAGTGCAGTCATCTGCGTACAAAATTACTGGAGTTGGGGTCGCTTTTGGCAGATCATTGATGTATATCAGGAATAGTAATGGTCCTAGAATGCTGCCTTGAGGAACTTTTACTGAACTAGATCTTTGTGATGAAGTATAACTTAATTCAGTTCTATACCTTGGACAAATCTTCATTATCTGCGTCATTTGAGTTGTATTGTCAAGATACGATCTAAATAGGTCTAAAGAAACTCCCTGTACCCCATACGATTCTAATTTATTCAGTAAAATATCATGATTAACGTAATCAAAAGCCTTAGTCATGTCACGGTATATGGCGAATACAGGTAATCTTTTATCAATTCGGGCATAGATAATTTCAAAGAAGTCATATATTGCTGAATTAATACATTTATTTTTACGAAATCCTTTTTCTTTCTTAGTTAGAGTGTCGTTTATCTCAAAATAGTCATTTAATCTATTATAAATATTTTATCAAAAATTTTGGAAAATATTGGGATCAGGGCAACCGGTCTATAATTTTTAATGTCTGTTTTACAGTCCTTTTTATGTATAGGCTTGATGACGGTTGTTTTTAATTTGGAAGGAAATATTCCTTGCTCAATGAATAAATTAAAAATATAGCTGAGTACGGAAGTGATCAAGCTAGATACATATTTTATTACTTTAGTTGATAATCCATCGTATCCAACACTGCCGGTGTTTTTGAGGCCTTTTATGATTACACATATTTCCTCAGGATTTGTAGGCTTAATAAATAATGATTTACATGAATTATAGGTGCAAGCCGATTTGTTTATTGTAGCTTTATTAGTCGGACATTGTATAATATCTATATAATAGTCATTAAATATTTGCGCTAGATTATAAGGATTTCTAATTACTTCACCATAAAAATTTATTGCACTCACATTCTCTCTTGGATATATGTTTTTGTTCTTATTTATAACTTCCCATGTTGCCTTTGCTTTGTTATTTCAATTTAGAATATAGTAATTGTTCTGGGCTTTTTGTGTACGTTTAAGGATTTTATTATATCTGGCGGAGTAAGTTTGGAAATGTTGCTTATCTTGAATATCATTAGACTTTCTGTATTTGGATAGAAGTTCTCTTATACGTTTGCTGCACTTTTTACACCTTTTGAAATCCATTCATCCATCGGCCTTCGTCTAAACAATATATCTTCGTCTTAGAATAGCTCTATTCATTTTTTACACTTTTCACGTATTTCAATCACTGTTCAAACGTAAAAAAAGAAATATTACGAGCACCTGTACCCTTATTTACATCATATGTCAAAGTAGAATCACAGACTAGTTAGAAATGTGTTGCTAGTAGAAAAGTAAAAAAGTTTTCGTTTCAAGACAATTATGCCAGATTGTAGCCCGCGATATAGCGTGGTCGGCCGTGTCCGAATGGTATCACTCGATGTCGTGTGAAGTTATTTTTTGGAATTTACTTCTTAAGATTCGATTTTCATATAAAGCATAACACAATCGTAATTCGGAAACATAACGATGTTAGTTTTATTTATTTTTTACCAAGATGAGTTTTAGCAATATTGCTATTATGTTTCTCTCAGGCACTCTGATATTACTTATGTACTTGTTTACTTTATTATGATATTAATCTTTGATTTATATGTTTGTGAGTGTGTTTTTTGTTTAGGCGTGGATTTTATACTATACATAAATAGTTATCTGTCTCCGCACGAAGACAGAACATGTGGTTCTTTATGTTTAAGGAGTAAACTCTTGTTGTGCGTCAAAACTGACACACACAGAAGCTCGACAAACGTTTTGACGCAATTTACTTTTTTTAAAATCAACCAACAACAAAAATAATCATTTATGTTCATTTTATTTACAGAGTGTCGAGCAGTGTTTTGTTCACATTGGATATATCGAGCAGCGGGTAGGACGGCATCGAGAGCACGCCGCATATGTTTCTGGGGGCCTGCAACCGCGCGAAGCCCTGCTCGCCCCACTTCTCCGACCAAGAGTTCTTTATGGTGAAGTAGGTCCCGTTCCGATGCTCGCCGTAGCCAATGGCCGCCACCGCGTGGTCTAGACGCGGCACCGTTTTTTCGCTGCAAGACAATCAATGCATCAGCAAAACGCCTTCGACCATAAACAATGCTTTTTTTAATTTTACGGCTTGATTTCTATATCGACGTCTTCGTAAAATGTAGACGTATACGCAAAAGTGCCATTTTTTAACCGACGTCGAAAAAGGAGGCGGTTCTCAATTCGTCGGGATCTTTTTTTTTTTCGTTGCTTTTTTTTATGTATATTCGCCGATTACTCCGTCATTTATGATCCGATTTACGTGATTCTTTTTTTATTCGACGAGGCATAGCTCCCAATTGGACCCCTAAAAATTTTACATAGTTTGGCCCAGTAGTTTTCATTTTACGAACATTTTTCATGAAAATAATTTTCACTCCGTTCCATATGTACACCGATTATTCTGAGATTTATGATTCGATTTACGTGATTCTTTTTTTGTTCGACGCGGAATAACTGCCATGTGGTCCCCTAAAAATTTGACATAGTTTGGCCCAGTAGTTTTCATTTTACGATCATTTTTTTGTTCCCGGTTCTTGGGACCTATATTTTTTAAGAAGCGCGGCACCATTCGTATGTCCACCCATACATAGCTAGACACTAAAAAGTAACAAATAATAAAAACTTGAGAGGTGTCAAGGAACACCCGGATGGACGAAGTTCCTTTCGATTATTTACAAAAAACCTGTATACACTCAACAAAAATAATCGTCGCGACACCACACTGTTCAATGCGAAGTGTAATAGTAAATGAGTAAGTTTGAATCCTATTTACTTCAGTATAAGAAACAATTTAAAAATCGAATCACATCCTGCAATTCGACTCTTGAAACAAATTTAACTTTAAACCAGATTCGCGATATTGCTCCTTATTTTAATGACATTAAGACTCTATATGTCCGCAAATGCTATCTGTACGTCAGCAACCCATGACATTTAAAAATAATGTACTCCAAATTAAACTCTAACTGCGTGGGCATAAAGCTGCATTTTATCTTGGCAAGTTTAAAAAAAGTGTCGGTGACAACTTTTTCGTAAGAATTTTTTCCGTCTAGCCCCCATTCGTACCGCTCGATAAGGAACTACGTTCCAAAAAATAAAAACTTCGTTTAAAAAAACCGACTTCAAAAACTAAAAAAAAACTAAAATGTATAAAATAACTTATTTCTAAAGCTATTATTATTAATATATTATCTAAAACATCTTGAAGTCGGTGCAAAGCAAAACATAAAAATTACTATATTTTGAAAATTACTAAGCACCAACTTTAAGATGTTTTAGATAATATATATTAATAAAAATAGCTTTAGAAATAAGTTTTTTTATACATTTTAGTTTTTTGTTGTTTACTAATAGCATGTTACAATTTCGAAAGTCTTACCAGTTTACAATTTGTATCTAAAAAGAAGGATATTCCAAATTTCAGCCTTATACAATCAACTAGTTTTGTTTTATTCACAATTTTGTCCCGTTGTAAAACTGCACTTTTGTCTGTACGCCCATTTGTTATAAAGTTCGATATATATCTTATACTAATATATAAAGCTGAAGAGTTTGTTTGTTTGTTTGTTTGCTTGCTTGACCGCGCTAATCTCAGGAACTACTGGTCTGATTTAAAAATTCTTTCAGTATAAATTAGTCCATTTATCGAGGAAGGCTATAGGCTATATATCATCACGCTAAGTCCTATAGGAGCGGAGCACCAATGAACAATGTTTCAAAATCAGTGTTTTATTTCCTTTTGAGAGCTTCCACTGCATGCGTTTCACTTTCTACGTAAACAAAGTCGAGGGTAAAAGTTAGCATTAACCAAAGTCCAAAGTAACTATTTAACGCAGACGAAGCCACGGGCAGAAGCTAGTATTTAGTAAAACTTTAATAATGCTAATTGACCCTTGACATCTTTGATTTCTGTGATTGTCATGGCTACTGCAAAGTGGCCGAAACGTAGGAATAATAAAAAACAAACAATACCGCACTGAAAACCGTTAGAACGTAGTTGTATTATACACGCGTAATTGTAAAAAGTAGTGATGTCCCACTGCTGGGCTCGGACACCCACTATAGGGGAACGGACAGCATACCCGCCACGCTTGTCCAAGGCGGCTTGGCAAGTTTAACACATCGGTTATCTCGATGTGCAGGTTGCATCACGATGTTTTCCTTCTGGTGGGAAAATAAAATCACCATTTGATTTTGAGGTGTTTGTGGACTGTATATTTGGTTCAATGGGAGTGGAAGGAACTCACCGGATGCAGCTGCTCTTGGTTCTCTTCTTCTGCTCCAGGTCAGCAACAGGTCCGAAGAGTTTTTAACTTATTTATATATTTATGTTATTGTCACTTCGCGAGACGTGCGCACAGTCTTAATTGTAATAGCGGTTTTTTGTTTTATAACGACGGAGCGGTGGAATTTATGCGTGTGGTGCGAGCGACGCACTAAGACGGAACGGGCGTTGCATCTCTTGTCGTGCGTTTTTGAATGTAATTTTTCTAATTACTTTGATGCGGCGAGAATAGGACGGGCGGGGAAGGTTTAATTATATGGAAGGTATAAAATAAATTAAAAAAATGCGATAATTAATTACCACCTTCACTGTAGGGATATAACATAAGTACTGACTGACTGACTGACATATTAATCCTAAATTAGATAGACAAACATTTAATTCATAACCAACTTAAAACTAAATTATTCAGCACACGTTTATAATAAATTCAATTTAAAATATATTAAACAAGCATCGCCGAGTGAGCGCGTAGTTATTAGATCGATTAGTAACACGGGTCGGGGCATGCGCCGGTTGCGCTCGCGTCACAATCACTTTTTTTTCTTTTTTGAGGCGAGGGAAAATGCTGACCGATTTACGCACTCTCTGGGCCGTCACTAGGAAACGGCACGCATCCATCGGGGGCGTTAACGCTAGCAATAGTATGCTTTGTTTGCGCTCCGTCCGCGATGGCGTGACACAGAGGAGTGTGGAAGACTCAGAGCGCACGGGCGAGCAACCTCAATACCCACTAAAAACCCCCTCCTCCCTGTCGACCCTGCGCTTTTGTTGTGATGGAAAGACTGAGATATAGAACAAAGTTACGCAACAGTCGATCCAGCGCAATAAAGTGCCTGGAGTGTGCCCTGGGAGAACACACCCCACTTCGAAACGGGGGCAGGTGAATCCCTTGCGTTGCCTAGTAGCAAGGGCCCCCCGTACCGGAACCTAACTCAGGGAGGGAAGTAATGCGCGTACCTGCCTCTCCGGGTGCCAGCTGAAGGCCGGCGACCTCGAGTAGAGACATTGGCACGCGCTGCAGGACTTCGCTCCCTGTCCCTTTCTGCGGCCTCTTTGAGAGACATTACTGCCTCACAGAAAGTAACCGCAGACTCCCAGCGGTCGTCGCTGTGCAACATGGCCGTTACCAAGTCGCCAAGCGATCCGACGGCTCCTACGTGCGTCTCGAGCTCGAAACGCTGCGGCGTCCATGCAGCGCACTCGACAAGCGTGTGAAACGCCGTATCGGGTGCGCTGCACTGGCGGCAGTCCGGAGAAGGCAAGCAGCCCACAATGCGAAACAGATACTGGTCGAAACAACCGTGTCCGGTCAGTATCTGCGTCGTCCTGAAGGTCAGGGTTCCGCTGGTGCGGGTGACCCATCTCTCCAGCTGTGGCCTGATTGCATCCACCGTAAAACCGCCGGCCGCAGGGTGTTCGAGGTCACGAGACCACGTCACAATCCCTTGCTTCAATGGTCGTAGCATAATACGTAGAATCCATAGTAGTTTGTGCGTAGCATCTCGTCAGAAACACACGCGCCGCTCGCGGATAGCTTCTTGTTCATTGTTAATCGTACTGTAGTAAACTAATATGGTTAAAGTATTATACTATTATCCTATATTGAAGTAAATAAACGGATACTTACTACAAGTAACTACTTACTACATTCACCGTTATTAGCAAGTGGTAATTGTAACAATATACACATTAGGGTCAGGAAACTACCTAAACGGTGCAGCCGATCTAGCCAGGATTCGAACCCATGCCTTTTGAGTGTGGGACGCGTTCGCTAGCTACCACGACTTACATTGTAAATGAATTGTAAAGGAGCAAGTAAATAATGAATCACACTGACACGTACCATCTATCGTCTTCGAAAATCCCACCCGAGTACTCCAGGAACGCCTGGCACTGGCTGCCTATGATGACCACAACTGGGGAGTTCTCTTTTATCGCTCTCTGAAACGGGAAACGGCAAGGCCTCGTTTACAATAAGACCATTCCAAGGCAGCGAACAGGAAAGTGGCGTATGTTTAAACCCAAACATGTAGTTATGTCGATTAGCGTTTCGAAAACATAGATTATAGTATAATAAATAGAAATAGATAAGAAGACAATAAAAAAATGAATAATAAAATAAGAAGGATTGTATTAAAACTTAAATTTTGATAGAAAAGAAAAACAGAATAAAAATACAATAAATAGACACCCCTATATCCCTAAGCAAGGTGTCAAAAGAACGAATAAATAAAAGACAAGAAAGAAGAGAAACTGTCTTGGCATATGGCGAAAGAGGATGGTAATCAGAAACAAAAACATATATGTCGAGCACGGCGTACTCGCGCTGCCCACTTCCTGCACCACTTTCCTGCTCAGTGCCATCGAAGTACTTAAGCTAGGTGTAAGTTTTTAAGGGGCCTCTCACTATCCTGCACGGCAGTCCGCCTATTAGTCATGCAATGCAGTACTGTGAATGTTGTTGCAGAAGCTCTGCCCAGTGCATGACTGCACTGAGGTCTAGTGAATGGACCTCTTAGCAATGGCCACTTTATTGAGTTTATAATAAAGTAAATACAGTGCATAAATAATATAATACTATTTATGAGACCCTAGTCTCCTACAGCGTTATGATAAATAAGGGAAAAGGCGGGGGTATACTTTTTAGAAAGCTTGTAGTTTTAATATTTCTTAATGGTACTATAACTATAAACCTTCGTTGCTTATGATATTATTAATTGATGGCCATACTTATAATCGTTTGTTAAATTTTAAGAAACTGCTCAGGAACTGATTAACGAAAATCTTATTCATAGACTCCTCTTAAGGATAAGAGGTGGTGGTAAAGTAACTCGTAAATGACTGTCAAAAATAACCAATATCGAGAGGTAGTTTAAGTGACTGCTAAGAGGCAAGACGGCAAGTTTTATTTGAAACAGCCATTGATTAGTGGCTTAAGAGTCTCTTATTTAAGAGATGGCTAATCCTTTCTTAACGAGATTATTATAAGTAAGGCCCTTAGTGTATAAAGCACATTTTAAACGGTCGAAGTCTACCTTTGTATAATATGTATATAGTAAGTTACTTTTACTTTGTATATAGTAAGTTACTGAAGGTTTTTAAAGACATAATAGACTTTACTCTAACTTTAAAAGCATTGTCATAATTTTTCCTCACAATTTTGTATTTTGAGTGGTCTTATTCTGTCTCTCTGTTTATTTCTACGTTTACATAATTTATCGTTATTGGCACGAAGTTTCTTATCGCACGTTTACTCCGCGGCGGACGGGAGCGGGACGAAAAGAGTGTGTTGTGTTAAAGTGAAATGAAATAAGCTGACCGCTGTATGCTATTACATAAATGCGAACTTTAATGCAATTATCTAAAACAATATCTGCCAGTGTAATGTACATTGTTTTGAAAATATAAGATATTTTAACCGCCGTTCTTATTCGGCCGGATTTGGGCGATGTCGGCGCAAATGTGCACATGTCTATATATAATTTACATTTTTAACCGACTTCCAAAAGGAGGAGGTTCTCAAATGAATATTTTTTGTACGTTTCTTACTCGATTTCTCCGTCATTTGTACACGGATTTTCATAACTTTATATAAGAAAGAGTCTATATACACTTGAGGTGGTCCCATTGTCACCAAGTTACGATCTGATGATTGGATCCAGGGGAAATAGAGAGCAACCCTTGTTGAGGAGCGCCGAGTGCAGTAAGCACTCGGCGCTCCAAAGGGCTTCAAAGGGCTTCTGTATAGCCTGCAGTACAATTTCTGCAGGCGCTTAACATATTATTTCTGAAGGAACTGAAAAGTAGAAAATAAATATATTCCACATCTTGAAGTTAGTGCTAGATAAAGCATTAAAAATTACAACAAACTTGTAAAATGCACCAACTTCAAGTTGTATAGTATTTTCTTTTCCTTTTTATTTGAAAGTCGGTTTTGTTTAAAAAAAACTTAAATTAGCGGCTCAACACACTTGGAATTTATTTTGCCAATATCAGAGTAAGAGCGGCAGGTGATTATTAAGAAGCAACAAAGCTTGAAAGACGTGATCAAAAGAGGGAGAGATAATTTTGAACGGCACTCAATTTATTATAGGTTATTGTTCAGTGTGTGGCTTACCTTCAAGGCGAGGATATCGTTCGGGGTCACGTTGACGTGCCCCCGGATGTACGTCACTGGACTCAAACTTGTATCCAAACAAGGGTACTGCTGCACAAACGCAACACGCTCTCTGCTTATCGTGTTTCATTGACTCATTCGTGCCCACTTCCGCGGCAGCGAGCAGGAAAGTGAGACGCGAAGAGTGCAGCGCGAGTATGTAAGCACAATATGATTCTGGCTGATAAGGCATACTTGCGCTGCCCATGTCCTTGCTCGCTGCCGTGGCCGTGAGCATGAGTAGTGGTCGCGCCGAGCCTCATCCACAGCCAGCGGCCTGGGGCCCAATTCTGCTGTTTCAATATCTCGGAATTGCGAACGTATTTAAAGTACGATACTATTGAGATAGTATCAAAAATCTGTATTCTGCTAAATGTACAACATGGTTTCAATAGCATCGCGGAAGAATAGTAGATAAAATTGATAGTGAAGAGAGAGATAGGGTGGGGAAGCGAGATGGAAAGCTCTTCCGTCTCAATGGAAGATCTTACAGCGAGGCCAATGTTGCCCCTCGCAGGCCGAGGCCCACCTATTATATTATTGGAAATTTATATATATTCTTTGTACGTGTCGGAAATCGTTTGCGACCCCAATTATTGTACAGCGCCATCTGTTGGCTTATAAGTGTTCCACTTCAGTAGTACCAGCAGAATATTGAAACGTTACCAAACAATTTAACATTAATTTCGCGTGTTTTTGCTTATAAGTATTTATAGAGTGTTGAAATTAACAGAATACCAAATCAGGCAAACCTACGATTGAGACGATAGTGTCTGGCGTTTTGGACGCGATAGCAATTGCAGAATTGGGCCCCTGAACCTCACCTCACGACGTGTCATGTTCGCTTCTGTACGTAACGGCGACTAGTCGAATCAAAATACGCGTTACGAGTGACAAAACTTTTTACGAGGCGGGGGGCGGGGGGTGTGACTACTAAAATGTATGTAAATGTATACATGTTTATGTATATGTATATATATATATGTATATATTTATGTATATATTTATATATATGTTTATGTATATTTATGTATATATTTATATATGTATACGTATGTATATATTTATATATGTATACGTATGTATATATATATAAACTTAGTCTACTATAAATAAATTCTAAAATATGTAAAGTAATCATAAATATTGTTCATAAGTATATAAATAATATAAGTAGTATATAAATAATAAATATTGTACTCACAAACTCACAAGAAAAAATGTTCCTAAGTCCCCACAATACATATTGTCGTTCTGTAGATTCAAGTTCGTGTTTAACAAGCTCAATGCTACATTGGCAATTTTGGAACTACCTCCAATTTTTGTTGTAAGTTTTGTTTTATGTAACATGGAATTAATTTGTTAAATAAGTTTAATTAGTACGTCACTGGGAGCAACTAACACCTAGGATACAGGCTTGGCCTAGTCTAGGTGTTAGTATCCAGTCTTAATTTTAAGGCAAATTTTGTTACATTTTTGGTGTCAATAAAAATTCTTTTATTTTATTTATTATTTAAATATAAAATGTATCCCCCTGACAGTGCACTGTCCTTCCGGTCCCCAGTAGGTACCTAGAGTCCGCTCACCTCATCCCTTTTCCACTACATCAGCATTTCCTGTCTTAGACACTTTCGATTCCCGTACACAGATCAGCTCCATCCAATCGTTCGTCGGGAGCGGTTCAAGTAATTTTTTTTTTAAAGACTCCCCAGTGTCTCCGCACAACAGCACGAAGGGAGAGTCCCAGATTTTTATTAATAAGAACTTAACTCACGTACATACCCATTCTCAAATTTTATGGGAACATACTTAAGGACATATTTCATTGATACAATATATAGAAATGCAAAAGATTCAAACATACATTGGACCAAAAATTTTCTTAACGGAAATATGACCATGTTTCCGAATATCGTTAAAGACTCAAGTGGCTTCCTATTCATTTTCGCCGGAATACTCACATTCTCACTCTCCTTTATAACATATTATATACTCCTAATAGTCCCCAGTACCTTAAGGAACGTTTTAATTTCCTTCGCCTATCCACTGCCCACAATTTGCGCCGAAATACGCAATCGATACGTATCGAAAACTCTTGACTGCACACACTTCATCCTATTATGATAATTCTTTTACGGTGCAGGCTGTCAAACTTTGGAATATGCTGCCTCTTACTGTCAGAGAGGCCAAATCCTTACCAACATTTAGAAATTTACTCAGAAAACACTATTTGTCCACAAATAGCTATTTCTGATTTACTAATATAATCATGCTAAGACATTTATTTATTATAATAACTTATGTGTTATTGTATATATATGACTATGTATATATGTATGTATGTATTTGTATATTTATTTCTTAAATTAGTTGAGTATTTTTGTATTGTGTATCTATTGCCTTTTTCCTGCACCACCTATTTCGCCTGATTCAATCTCTGTTATTTAGGTTGCCTGGAAGAGATCGCTTTGAGCGATAAGGCCGCCTGTTGTATTGCCTAGAAAATATTGTAAACATGGTCTGTTTTTGTAATTGTATATTTTGCTGTGCAATAAAGTGTTATCTATCTATCTATCTGAACATTTGAAGATATGTTTTATTTGATAGTTCAATTTAATAATGAGCAATTGCGCTTGGCTAATAATCAAAAATAAAGTAAGTTATAAATAATATAAACTGTTAGACTATGTAAAATATCGCTGCCAGGGACTCCCCTAAGCAGCGATTTTCACACTACGTGTCCAGAAGGCTGGCTGCATTGCCGCGCTGTGTGGCGATTCTGATGCCCTGGGCGAAATATGAGCCAGCCTTTTGGTCACGGGCGACATCAAAGAAACTCTTTGCAGATGGACCCCACAGACCTAATGTTTCAGTTCCAAACGGCACGAATATGCAACCCCTTCCTAATATACAATCTCTTTTGTAATTATGAATATTAATTTTGTACGGGCTAGCAACAGCCGTACATTGCCGTGTCAGCGGTTTACGCCAACACGTGCAGTTTAACATATTTAAATGAGTACTCGTTGAGCACCGTACTCGGTCAGTCGGCAAAACAGCTATTGATCTAAACATAATCATTAGCACCATCATTCCATTATCATAATTTAAGTAATAAACATTTACATCTACCAACCTCTATCATTAGCATTCTATGTAGGAACACCCCCGACATATTTGGTCCTTCGAGCCAGATTGGACCCTTGCAGGATGATGTCTATTTTTAAATGCAAGGAGTCTATTTCCTTCCAGCGGCACTGTAGGTTGTGGAGCTCGTCTTCTTACTCCCATTTCGTGTCTATTTCTTTAACCTGAGTGCTCCTGGTGAGACGTCTAAAGGCTCTAAATTGAGTGCGTTTGCCGACTGACGGAGTACGGTGCTAAACGAGTAACGAGTATTTGGAATACGAGGAAGAATTTACAAATTATGAATATTCTTAAAAAATATCAAAAGAAGCAATCACGAAAAGTTAGCATCAACAGCTCATATACAGCAGCCAACACCACAACTGGAAGTCCCTATTTTCACAGGCAACTATACACAGTGGCTAACATGTTATGATTTATTTGCTGCCGCTATCCACGATAATAAATCATTGAGCAAAGAACAAAAAATGCAACATTTGAAGGATAAAGTGCGAGGTGAAGCCGAATGCCTCATTCACCACCTGTAAATATCAGCAGAGAATTATGACACTGCATAGGATATATTAACAAGGCGCTATAACAATACACAGTTGCTCTTTACTAAACAAACAGAGGTACTTTTTAATCAGCGCTCTATACAGAAACAGTCAGCATACGAAATCAAAAAGTTGCACGACACTACAGCAGAGATCCGCTTATAGTACATATCATTTCCAAAAAAAATTATAGCCAAACTTTTAGTGACTACAAGAAGTCACGGGAATTGCCTACTTTAACGGAATTTATGAACTTTTTAGAAAACAAGTTTTTGGCTCTCGAACCCATACAGAAACGGGAGAGAGAACCAATTCAAAACACAAATATGTAGGGGGTTTTCCTACATAGAATGCTAATGATAGAGGTTGGTAGATGTCAATGTTTATTACTTAAATTATGATAATGGAATGATGGTCCTAATGATGATTTAGATCAATGGCTGTTTTGCCGACTGACCGAGTACGGTGCTCAACGAGTACTCATTTAAATATGGTAAAATGCACGTGTCGGCGTAAACCTCTGACACGGCAGTGTACGGCTGTTGGTAGCCCGTACAGCTTTTGTTTTAATTGTTGTTTGTGCTGCCTACCGGATGACAGACACGTAGAATAGCTTACCTTTGCCTGGTAGGGTAGATATTTATCGAGGTTGCGTAGCCCCCTCTGAGTGGCGTAGTTAAAGGCCAACTCGGGTTCCGAGCCCAGGCACCCTCGCGCGTTGCCGTCGGAACTGGTAACCAACAAACAAATCGCGCTTTAACAACCGATACCACTATTGTTTTTTTTATTGCAGGAGTTCAGCAAACAGTTGGCCCACTTGATGGAAAGCGGCTACCATCGCCTATGGAGGCCACCCCGACGCAGGAAATTGTATTCTTTCTCCGTTCCCGTACGGATAAAAATTGGTTGCGCTGTTGGCACGGAGTGGAGATAGCTAGAGCTAAGACTCTGGTATCACATCGGGAGTGGCTTCGGTGAACCTGCAGCCCACCTTTCGAACACCCCTTAGCCACTCACACCCCTCACACCAATTATCTCTCGCCAACCTTGCATGGCATTTTTTGGGCCCTTGTAAGAAGTGGCGAGTCATCGTCTGCCCATTTTATCTATGTTCCATGAATATAGCTCCGGAAAAAGCCCAGATCTGTATTTCGTATAATCGTAAAAAAATGCGATAGTAAATCAGATCTATAAACTTAAGAAATGATTGGTCTCCCATACAAAATGTCATCTTCTGTTTGAACAACTTCTAAATTTATTTATCTATCCCCCGTCAACTACATAAATGACACAAATGATCAAAATGGTCGAAATGGCCGACGAAAATGGCGAATCACAAAAAAACCTGTCCTACTTTCTGGGATAACCTTTACACAAACCCATCCCATTATCCGGGACGAAAGTATCCCTTGTCAACTCTAGGTATTAAAATTACATATACACAGAATTTCAGCCAAATCGATCCTATTTTGTCTTCGTAAAAGCATAACATAACGGAGCCAAATATATTTTTATCCCGGAATCTATCCCATTTATCGGGACAAAAAGTATCCCATGTTCATCCTCGCAAAAATATTATGTATTACTGAGTTTGAGCCCAATCGGTTCAGTAGTTTTTCTGTGAAAAAAATATTATTAGCGATTAGTACAATTTTTATATTTTACCAATGTATGTATGTTATATCATGTATGTGTATATTTATTGATTTAAAAGTACTGATCCGGCGAAGAGAGAACCCACCCCTGGTCTAGAGGATGCCGCCATAACGATTTTGGGTTATGTTCCTGCATCAGTGGCCAGGCTCCAGTTTCTCCTTCAAGGTCGGCAGCACATCAGCACGACTTCTGGTATTGCTAATGTCCACAGGCGACGGTAACCGCTTTCCATCACAGTTGGGCCGTCAGCCTGGCTGCTGTGGTTCAGCAATATAAAAAAGCGAATAGCGAACTATTGTTTATCAGCATATTCATTCATTCATTATTTTATACTTCAGTGTGCAATTAAGTAGTTTGGAAACTCACTCTTTCGTACAGTCCATTACGTTCTGCTCGCTTAGGGCCACGGTCTTATTCATCTTCTTGCAGAGGGCGCCTTCCACCGCGGCCACCACCGCGTGCGCCCAGCAAGATTTGCATTCCGAAGTCCGATCCAAGGTCTGATCTGCGAACGAAGAGAACAACATCGTCACGTCGCAGATAAGTTGAACATGGTGGAACTAGAACATCAATATCCTACAACTATTGTTCATTTTAGAGTAATTTTACACATTTTTAGAAAATAAAAGTGCACAGCGCAATATCTCCTTTCAGTTCCCGCCAAAAACTCCTCTCGCTGTTTCTTGTGGCTTATGCATATGACCTTGTCATATGCAACGTATCGAATGTAATTAGAAGTTAGAAGAGTCAGTGCTCAAAGTCAATAAAGAAGAAAAACATCATAACTTACCAAAAAAAGCTACAGACTTGCCAACGACTTTAAATGATGCTGATGCCATAAATAAACATTTTTTGAATGTGCCTGGTACCTGTGGCATTAATTTGCCTATGTTGATTTGTTATGAATCTAAAAAGTTCAGTGATGCTATTTTTCATATACATCCAATAAAACTAGACGCATTACAAAAAAACATTCGTAGTCTTAGGTCAAATGCGGAAGGCTGCGATGAAGTAAATTTACACATGCTCTTGATGACTCTGCCTGTCAGCCTGAATGTTATACTCTCCATTGTAAATGTATCTATTAAGACTTCGACATTTCCGGATGCTTGGAAGCTTGGAGTCATTCGTCCTTTACGTAAAAACTTAAATCCTTCTGATTTAAAAGATCTAAGACCTATCAGTATTTTCACTTGCTTCTCAAAAGTTCTGGAAAAAGTAGTCTGTACAAATTTAACCGAATTTTTAGAAAACCATCAACCAGAGTTTCAGTCGGGTTTCAGAAAAAAACGTGATACTACTACAGCCTTACTAGATGTCACCGACAACATTCTTTGAGCTCAAGATGATGATGGATTGTTCACAACTCTTGTCCTGCTTGATTTTTTAAGAGCTTTTGAGTCCATAAACATAGATTTATTAAGTAAATTAAGTTATTGTGGCTTTGACAAAGAGGCTATTCGGTGGTTTTACAGTTATTTAAGTAGTCCCTACCAATATGTTAAGTTTAATAAAAACGATGGCACATCTCTAACATCCATGGTAACGCCTGTTGCCAAGGGAGTTCCACAAGGTTCGATTTTGGGACCCATATTATTCATATTATATTCTGCCGATATATTAGCACAAATTAATCACTGCAAATTTCATATCTACGCCGACGATACGCAAATTTATATTTAATGTAAGACATACGATATCGATTCAGCTATAGTTAAGCTTAATGACGATTTGGCTAACATATCTAATTGGTTCACAAATAATTCATTATTATTAAACTCTACAAAATCGATATTCGGTAGTAAATCTCAACTTTTAAAACTAAATCCCTCAGTGACATTTTCGCTCATGGAAAAACGCGAGCGAAAGCGAGTTTACGACGCTCGAAACCTGGGTTTACACGTTGATTGTGGCTTAAGATTTCAAACATACGTGATCAGTTCTGTTCAAAATTGTTTTTATAAACTTAGGTTTTATATAAAATGCGCTCATACCTAAACGAGACTCTACGTATTCAGTTAGCAGAATCCTTTGTACTATCGCGTTTGAATTATTCTGACATTGTTTTTGACCCTCGTCTTCTGTCTAGTACCAAGAGACTAATTCAGCGTGTTCAAAATTCATGTGCTAGATTCTGCTTCGATATTCCATTGCGAGGTCATGTAACAGCATATCTTAATAAACATTCACTATTAAAGATGACGCATCGCCGAAAGTTACATTTAGCTTGTCTCCTTTTTGGACTAATCAAGCACATATTGCCTTCGTACTTGAACGACAAATTAACTTGGATGTCAAGTCGCAGGTCGATCGATTAAATATGCTGCTTCAAAATGTTGGAACAACATTCCCCCGGCAATAAGGAACCTGCAGTCAGTTCAAGGGTTTAGGGTCAAACTTAAGAAGTTTCTTGTTGATCACCAAAAATCAATAATCAGAATAGTTATTTTGATTGTGCGTCGATCATAGCAGTGACTTATACTTATCATTTTACTGTTTCAGTGCTCTCTCATATTAAATATATTCTAATAGTAAATTTATCATCAATTTGCAGTGCTCTAATTATTTCTTTCCATTTTTCTCAAGATTGTTATCACGTTCAGTTAAGTGATCTCATATAAATTAATAATTTTCAACGCGTTGTATGTTTATCCAATATATCGATGAGTTGTATCGATGAGATTGTGATAAAACTTTGGTAGTGTTCTGAGGATGCCGAAAAGGGTTGCTGGCTTACAAAGTCTTTATATCTATAAAAATAAAAATCAATGTCTGTACGTTCGTCCTCAATGTGCTACTAACGAATTGATCAAATTCTGATGGAACTTTAAAAGGAAGTTCTGAGCTCGCGACGGTTATTGGCCCAAAAATGATTATACATAAAATTCTTCTGTTTGTGAGCATGTCACTGAACTTTTCCTGAACAACTGAATCGATTTTTATGATTTTTTTGTGCCTGTTCAAGTTGGTCCCGCAATGGTTTAGATTTACGATGAGACCCGGTAGGTGGTGCCGCTAATTAAGCAGTAGGACCGATTGTGACGATTTTTTTTTGTGTGTTCAAGTGGATTTAAGAATAGTTTAGATTTATTTGGTCCCAGCAGATGAGACTGCCATCGGTTTCCAGGATTTTGACCAATTTTTTGTGTGTTTGAGTAGGCCCCGTGATTTTTTTAAGTGTCTTCAAGTGGGTCGCGGAATTTTAGGTTCAGATTCACAATTGGATCCGGTAGATGGCACTACCATTGGGTTCTCGATGTATATTTGTAAAGGCAGGACAACGTGTACCGGATACAGCTAGTCCACCTATATAAATAACGTCTGCCGGGATTCTAGTAATTATATATATTTAATAATACGTATCATTAAACAACGGTAGTTCAACCGCATGCAGTACTGCTATGCTCGTCCGTATATAAAACAAGAACGGTACTAACCTCTCACGTGTGTGACTCCACCTTTTTTCCTCCAGTCAAAGTGCTCGGGAAGATCTTCCTCGTCGGCCGCAGCGCGCCCCCTCCGCACTATGCCGTCGGCCACCCCCTGCACACCTAGCGGCTGCTCTACTTCTGAGAAGACAACCCCGAACAGAGGCTCCAGCTCCTCCTTCAACCGGTCTCCGAATAGGTTCAGTGAGGTCTTGAAGGTGGCGGCCAGCCGGTTGCATGACGCTACGAACCGCGACGACTGAATTATGAGGTTCTTGCGCACCGCCACCTCGACATCGTCCACGTACGTGCGCGCGTTATCTTCGATATACCTGCAATCGCGAAACGCGAAGTCTACTTATTTGTAATCCGTGCACGCAGAAAGAATACAATTTCCTGCGTCCGAACAGCCGACATAAGAAACGAAAAAAAATACCACAGCCGGGTGGTAGGGTATTTTCCCGTCTGGATGGCTACCATCCCTGTCGTAGCTTATGCAACTATAACAATCTTAAGTTGTGTTCCGGCATTAGTGGCCAGGTTCCAGTCTCCCCTTAGAGAGCGGTAGCGCCTTTGATATTACAAATGTTCATAGGCGATGGTAACCGCTTTCCATCGAGTGGGCTGTCTACCTGTCTGCTGCATCATGCAATAAAAAAAAAGCCACCTGGTTCATATTTGAATCCCGGGACCAACTTGAACACGCACAAAAAAAATCTGTTCAACCGTTTAGGAAGAGTTTAGTGATATACACACAAACAAGAATCCTACTAAGATTATAAACGCGAAAGTTTGTAACGATGTATGGATGTATGTAGTATGTAACCAAAATGACTACGGTACTCTAGAAATTGAGGATTTACTCACTGCGTGAGGACGTAGTCGTATCGGGGGTCCCGGAAGGGCAGCGTGAACTCCTTGAGGGGCTCCACGGTCTCCGCCTGCTCCGTGGTGGTGATCGCATCGCAGGCGCCCTCTGCAACCCCAGGTTAGGTTCCTTACTCATCGTACCCTATTCAAATTACTGTCAAATGTCAAGTCTTGAGATAAAAATATTCCACAGGTTTTTCATTCTCCTCAATATTAAAATCAAATGAAATTTATTTATTTATATGATACATTGAATAAAGCAAGGTGATAATGGCATACAGAGTTTTATTTATCACACCCAACATTATTCTGTATAGTTTACTTCCTTCCTTCGGGCTGCAGCTCAACTACTACTAACAACTAGGTAGGTTTCAACAGCGCGTTCCACTTGCTTGCGAGCGTCACAATCGTAAACTCAAGTGGAACGGTTATTCTACCCACTTCGTGACATGGGTTATTGCGAACGCTGCGCAAGCGAAGCTCATGGCGTCACGACCGTAACGACCGCGGCCATCTTGTGGAACGACACACGGAGTATTGTGGCCATTGTGAGCTACTAAAGGAACTCAGACTACTCAGATAAGTAACTCTATATTCACCTATGTCGATTGCGAGGATGAAGGGGTCGATGTCGGCCTCCACGTAATCGGAGTACACGTGCCAGTAGCCGTCGCAGCTGGCGCCCAACACGGAGCTGTCCACGGACACGTTGTAACTGAAATGCAAAACCACCCAGTAGACGTAATTTCTAACCGACCGTGTTTAAAAAAAGGGAGATTCTCAATCTATAATATTTTTAAATTGTAACCGTGTAGTCTTTTGGTTTTTTCAGATTTATTGTATTTGTTTGTTCGGGATTCTCGCAAAAACTACTGGGCCAATTTCGATGCGGTTTTCGCTGATCAAAAATTCTCTAACATAAAATCAGTGCTTCACTACCCCTCTACCGTAGTCGAAGCCGCGGTTGAACCCTAGTTAGTTAATAAAATGTCGAAAATGTAATAATTTTTATGTTTTACTACGAATACACTTTAAGATATTTTAGGAAATATTTATTTGTGCTTTTTATTTTATTTAAAACTTTATATTTCAGGTTAATTTTATTTAAAAGCTTTCCATCAGGTGGACTGTCTGCCTGTCTACAGAACTCAAGCACTTAAATAAGTGACGCAACTAGCCTGAGAGGGCTAACGAAGTCATTCTCCGACGGCCTGGCGACGATCAGCTCGTGGTTGAAGGTGAGGGCTTCGCCCGGCGCGCCGCCGCGGTCCCCTGGTGCGCCCACCAGCGTGTGCGTCCAGCGCTCCACGCGGCTCACTCCCGTGCCCAAATAACCTACGTAAAATATGTTGTACACTGAATAAAACTACATTTTAATGGTTTTAAGCGAGGTATTTATTTGATGTTTATTCCAACGATTTGGTCACTTTTCAGTAGCCTTGATCACGGAAGACAAAGATGTCAAATGTCAATGAGTAATGTTAAAGTTTTTATTTAGCCCATCGCCAACTTGATCTTCTTGATTATTTAGTGTCAATGTTTGTTTAAGAAGGGTAACATTTACTCTATGTGAGTCTGATCTATGTTTAATTGAAGCTTCAAATTTGCAATATGATATTTGTTTCACATTTGTACTCAGTATAATATACTGTATACTCAGAGTGCCAACCGGTAAAGGCTCGTTTACCAGGTTCTGGTAAAGCTGATGATTAAGCATTATATAAAACTATATGAAACCAGGTTCCGAAATGAATGCTCCGAATGCCAAATGAAGATGAAGGTCTCGCAAGTGAATGAACAGCAACAACAGAGCTCACCTGCGAAGCTGAACAGCTCCATGTCGGGGAGGCCGGGTGGTGCACGCTGCGAGCGCTGCGCGGGCCGGGGCGTCGTTACCGCACATGTGACCACTTCCGAGTCACCGGTGCGGTCGGTAGTTAACTGCAAACATTGGTCCCTTTAATTTTTATCAATTACAATTTTACCAGAATCCAAGACATTATATTGCAATTTTCTTTAAAATCATCCACGGTCAGATTCTCTCTCCAGGTTTTCCTCTTCAACAAATCATTTTTGATGATGTCTTCCCAAGTAAGTGGAAAATTACTCAAATCGCGTTGATAAACTTAAAAAGAGACCAATGCATATCCAGATACAAAACTATTTCTATTTTCATTGCTATCGGCAATTTGCTTGAGTCTGATTCACAAAAGAATTCTATGGCATTTTTTATGGCTGTTGAATGACCACCAATGCGATTTTCTTGCTGCTACTATATACCCTACTTATGACACATTATCTTACCTTATGACACATGTTAGTGAAACATGCGACACTGGAATAAAAATATTCTTCAAAGCGTTTGATATTATCAATTTAAACATACTCATACAATACCCGGGACAGGGTGGTGTCTGTGGTTTCTTGCTCATATGGTATGAATCTTAAATTCGTACCCAAACCCAACTTGTCAAGACAAGATGATTCAAGTCCGTTTTAGAAATAGTCCCTTGGGGTACACCACAAGGCTCTCACTTTGGACCTCAATTCTTCTTAATATACGTCAATAACCATTGCATCACTTTAAAATCCGAATATTAAATGTTTGCAGATAGTTTGAATGCTAACAAAATTATATGCTTATGTTTTGATATAATTTGTCTAAATTAGTATTAGTTTTAATAATAATAATAATAGGAAAATGAAATGACATTGTACAGAGTGTGCATACCTCAATGCCCTGCATCAGGCCGTTGGCTGAGACGAGGCGGTAGGTAGAAGTGGCGCCATTATGTAGGTCAATACGCGCGGCGCCGGTCGCGGCGTCCCACCTGCCAATTCAATTTTGCTTACAATATCATATTATAACCTTGAATTTTTTCGAATTGGGCTCACACATACTAAGTACAAATGCGACTGTGATCTCTTCCCATCCGAATAAAAATAAACCTGGTTACTACTCAGTGCTGCCACTCGTCAACCACTAGAGTAGCTGGGTCGCGCCGCTAGCTCAGCTTATGTTCTATGGTTTAAGGAGAATTTCGCTCGGGAAGATCGCTCTGCACTAACAACTACTTACATGAGATTGAATTAAATTATTATTTATTTTTAACATGATATACCTAATTATGAATACACAGGTCGGATATCATAGGTCGGTTCAATACTGGCATTACGCAATAAAAGATTAAAATGAATTCTAATATATCATAGGCCATAGATAATAACAAATTTTAATTTTAGACAGTTATGCAAAACAACTTTGACCGAACCAAAAAGACTTATTATGTATGTTTGGGAAATTGCCTAAAATGCTCTGTTGTGCGTGTGGAAATCCTGCTATGGTTCAGAAATAGCACCGGTGGCGTACATAACAGTGTAGGTCTCGGTGTAGTCGGCGCGGGGCACGGTGAGCCTGCCGCGCACCGCGAGCGAGCGCGCGAAGCGGGGCCGGGAAGGCGGCGGAAGCGCTTGCCGCGCTCTCCGCGTGTACGGCGCCTGCGCCTGCGTCTGCAGCGCCTTCAAGCCCCGCTCCTGTCACACCGTACCGTCAAACTTGATTAAAATTGTTAATCCTAAATTTAGTTGGCTGTGCGGGCTAGCAGCAGACGTATATTACCGTAACAGAAGTTTACGCTCCCACTAGAGCTTTTGAGTTACGTATATGGGAAACAAAGAATTTTATTGCCAATCTCGGATTGCTACATCACCGTAAGAAGTGTCTAGTATAACATATCTACGGCAACACCGTCGACCGACCCATATACTTTCTATTAGATAGAGAACAAATCTACAAAGGATAGGTACGTGGAGAAATTTTATGACATATTCATTTATAGTGTTTTTAGCGACTTTTATAATTTTCGAAACAATGGATAAATAAAATATTGTGTCTTATATAAATTAAACATTGTTCTTGATTGATATTTTTTTTTATTAAAGCCGAAGAGTCTACATCAGACTAATTAAATATTTCTCACTGGTATGCTGAATTCGCATTAGGTTAGTAGTTAGCTAACATTCAAATAAGACCTTATCATCGTTTGAACAGACATCTACTGAAAAGTCATGAACACACAAACACGATGATGACGAACACCAAAATCGCCGTTATGTCGGGAAAAATAAAATTTAACCAAATAGATTGATTGACATTCCAAAGATCGCAAAGTTGATATTTAAAAAAAAAAGAGGTAATTTTTTTGTTAATGCAGGAGACTGAATTTTCTTGCGACACACTCGCCCCCAGGATAGTCCGAATGCAGCGCCTAGTGCCAACTGCACGTGGGACTCTCATGAAGCCGACGAACTACCCACTAAACCTACCTGCGTCCCGAAGAGAGACAACACTTAGTAAGAACACCACAGGGTAGCAGAGAGTTAATCCGCCATGTCTTCCCAATGTGCCAGATTGATACAAACCCAGGGAAGAAGGGCTGTACCACTACGTAAAGCAGAGATGAAGGTCCACTAGCAGCGGCCCTCTGCTACGGAGTTACGGGAGTTGGTTCATTGCATAACGGCGTCTCTGAGTCTCTGTCTGTCGACGGCAGATAAGAGCGAAGGACAAAAGGCGTTCGAGAGTAAGTAAGGCCTCTAATCACTGCATCAAATGGGCACACTGTCTCAATGTCCATACATCTCCAACCACGATTAAAAAAGCTTGTTCGTCTTCGTGGATTGTAATAACTTTTCTTATTATGTTTTGAGAATAAAACGATCAGCTGTGACTGTTAGGGTTCACCTGATATATATAGGTATTGTTGGCGCTGGAGAATAGCTTCTCTATAGCCTCGAAAGCAGCCACCCTCTGGGCATCGCCGTAGTCCTGGATCACAGCCGGAGGCAGCTCCGGTGCCGTCGGCTTCTGCTTACGGAACAGTTCTACCAAATTCTGCGATGATTCTGAAGACAACGCACGTCATTATCGTAGGTCCAGAATTATATCTTTACGAATGGTCAACATGAGAGTACAAATTGGTTCATATTTTAGTTCAACAAATTTTCCCACTTAATTTACTGGAAGTGTATTGTTAGAAACCATTTTCTACAAAGTCATTAAGAAATATTAGAGTCTGGAAACAACTAGATTTGCATTACAAGATTACAGAATACGATTACAGAAGCAAAGTAATAGGCCACAACGGAACTAGCATGATTGATGTATGGACTGGGAAGTATTAACAAATTTGAGTAGTTGACTGGCATATGTACTGGGATTCAAAGTAGCATTTTCTTTGTGATATTATAGATTGTGTAACATAAGATGCAAAGACGTACCAACTACTCCTATATGAGGCACTTGTGGGGGTCTTTGATAGGCGGGGCACTGCAACTCACTCTCCGGCTGCTCATCGACCTGCGACATGCCCCAGTCTCCCGGGCGGGTGCTACTCTGTTGTTCGTCTCCATCATCGAGCTGGTTTGTGTTGATGTTGTCATAGCTCACTGGACGCCCTGAAAACATAATGATAATTACTATGATCGCATGTAAACAATCGACTGTTACTTTTAAGAGCAGACGAACAATAGGCCACTTGCAGACACTCTGCGAGAGCTAGCAAGGTGGCCCCAGTATGGATGATCTGCCTGTAAACACGTAATACATGTATAATAGTTTCTGCCTCATAATATACCTACTTCTTCTGTAAATAGATGTTTATAGCGATCTTTCTTAGTATGGAGTTATTTTATAAGTTTTTTACAGACATGCCACTCTTGTCATCGATAATACTTCTTATATCAAGTTTCTGTTTTACAATATATTGGTTAATTTCATCAATATGTTATATTTATAATTTTCACCAGTATTAGCTCTTCTGGGCGAGGAATCTACCTGAGCAATGCGACAGTTTACTTTCTGCAAAACACATTTGAATTTCCCCACAGTCCCATGACGCGTGATGTGTATCAATAGTGTGACCAGCAGGCAGTCGGAGTGTTCAGTGCTCTTCGCCAGTATGCTGTCAACTGCTGCGATGACTAGCATCACACTACCCTAGTCCTACTAGTCAATATTATGTCACTTGGACGTGCAGACAAAGGGCGCTGGTCTACGGGAAGTGGGCGTGTGTATGAAGGGAGTAAGAGAAAGTCACCTTGCTTGATTCTCTTGTCGTCCGACACCGGCAGCACGAAGAAGGGTAGCGTCACCAATTCCACGCTGACGTCGCCGTCAGCGGCTGAAACAAACCACCCCACAATATAAAGAAGCGTTCATTTACTATTATATGTAATGAAGTTAGCATAATATAATCCCTTAATTTCATTTGTCAATATCCGACATATGGTAATACTGTGCATTGTGATAGGTTTTTACTTTTGAAATTTGGACGTATTTTTATAATATTATAAAATTGTAAACACGCCGTATCTGTACATTAAAGCTGTTTAAAAAAATAATGGAGAACACGATGTATTTTTTAGATTTCTGGTCTGTTTATTTGTTTGTTCGGGATTCACGTAAAAAAGCAAAGTAAAGCATAAAAATGACTATATTTTGAAAATTACTAAGCACCGACTTTAAGATGATTTAGATAATTTATATTAATAATAATACATTGCTTTAGAAATAAGTTATTTTATACATTTTAGTTTTTGAATTCGGTTTTTTTAAACAAACCACCCATTTTAATATTATATAAAAAATTTAGAGCTAGGCATGTTTGCTGAAGAGTTCCTTGTGCCGCTTCTTCTCTTTCAATCCACAACATGTTGCGAAGCGGTGGTAAATTAGATTAAGTTCCCACAGAGTAAATAATAACCATAAACAAAATTAAAAATAAATGATTAAAATAAACAAGTTGCCGGTACGCTAAATAAAACTTTTTTTTAAAGTGAAACTTCTATATAGAGGGGGTCTTACGATTTTTCGCTCACGAAAAGGTGTCACAGTCACGTGGTCACCGTCATTAATTCTTACATTTTTAAACTCGTGATATCTTTCGAATGGAATGTCCAAATTGAATAATTCAAAAAGTTGTATAAAGGTATTGAAGCAGTCTTGAATATGAAGTAATTTATTTTGGTAAGGATGAATATCAAGATGCAAATAAAGAGCATTTTCTAGCGGCGGCATTTTAATAAAAAATTTAAAATAAAAGAACACTTAATGTGGCATAATTATAATAGTTAGATACATAGTGTCGCGACACTTTTTGCAAATAATGATGTGTTCTGCAAAGTCGTAGTACATTATTTTATTCTATCATCAATAGTTTTTGCAGCGCACGCGATTTTAGGTAATTTTTTACACCTTGGGTTACTTTATTGGAGTTTTAGTAAGGATCCCTAATTTTTTTGTAAATATAATATAGTCTATGCCACCCGAGAATAGTGTAGTGTAGTGTAGTGTGCTTGCCCACAGTAAAAGAATTTTTCAAATCGGTTTAGTAGTTTCGGAGCCTCTTCATCAAAACTGAGCAAACGAAATATTATTGAATATTTTTTTTTTGAAATATTTTTCTGTTAACATAATTTGACGTCCGAATGAAGAGTGATGTCGAAAGATGCGCATTCGATAATGTTCCGTTGTATGTGTATAATTTTAGAGTAGACTATGGATGTTTTTGTGGTTCAGGATCGTATTCAGTTTTTGTTTGATAAAATAAAATATGTTTAAATAAAACATGCAATTATTAAAACGTACCCGACCTAACCAAATCATAGTTTGCAGTAAACCTGCGAAAAATTGAAATGTGTGCTGGGACACATATTACAAGTGAAACTTCAACGGACAAGTGGAAAAACGAATGGCAACGGACAAGTGGAAAAACGAATGGCAACGGACAAGTGACAAAATGAATCGCAAAAAAATTTCAACTAAAGTGTTACGGGCAGATTGTTAATGTACTTGTCCAATTTGAAAATCTGCCCGTAAAACTTTAAGTTAAAATTTTGTTGCGATTCATTTTGTCACTTGGCAGTTGAAGTTTTTCCACTTGTACGTTGCGATGCGTTTTTCCACTTGTCCGTTTTTTTTTTGAGGCGAGGGAAAATGCTCTACCGATTTATGCACAGACTGGGTCGTTGCTAGAGAACGACACACGTCGGTCGGGGGCGGTATCACTGCAGCAATAGTATGCTCTTGACAGTAATCCGCCCGCGATCGACTCATCTAGTGTGGAAAGACTCAAAGGAAGCTGCACGAGCAAGCAACCCCAATACCCACTAAAAACCCCTCCTCCCTGTCGACCCTGCGCTTTAGTTTGTGAAGGAAAGGCTGAGATTTAGAACATAGTTACGCCCAGCCAATCCAGCGCAATAAAGTGCCTGGAGTGTGCCCTGGGAGAACACACCCCACTTCGTTAGACGGGGTTCGATGGTCCCTTGCTTTCCTAGCTAGCTAAGGGCACCCCGTAACGGAACCTAACTCAGGGAGGGAAGTAGTGCGCGTACCTGCCTCTCCGGGTGCCAGCTGAAGGCCGGCGACCTCGAGTAGACGCATTAGCACGCGCTGCAGGACTTCTCTCCCTATCGCGTTCTGCGGCCTCCTTGAGAGACATTACTGTCTCACAAAAAGTGACCGCAGCCCCCCAGTTGTCGCTGCTCCGCAACATGGCTCTCACCAGGTCACAGGGCGAGTCGACCGGACCTACGTGCGTCTCATGTTCAAAGCACTGCGGCGCCCATGCAGCGCACTCGACTGGCGTATGAAGCGCCGTGTCGGGCGCGCCGCACTGGCGACAGTCCGGGGATGGCAAGCAGCCCACAATGCGATACGCTAAATAAAACTTTAACAATACTCGTTGACAATTGTCATCTTTGTCGTGACCATGGCCACTGACAAGCGGCCGAAACGTCGGAATAACCAAAATCAAATAAATTACCGTGCATAAAACCGTTAAAACATAGTTTTATTAGGTTACTAATTGCTCAGTGAATAACAAGAAAAATTCTAATAAAATGATACTTAGACATAATTATATGAAATTAAGTAAAATATAAAAAGATGATACCAGATAAATCAATAGTGGTTTTTTAATAACCGGCCAAAGGTGAAGGTCCTTTGCCGTTCGCTTGATATAATAATACACGACGAACTTAGAATGAACGTTTTCTACAACACTTAAAGAAACAAAGCACTTTAGTATGTATTGACTACTACCCGCGACTCTGCGACTTTTATCCGTGCAGGAACGGAGAAAGAATACAATTTCCTGCGTTGGGGCGGCCTGTCGTAAGAGGCGACAAAACAACCCACAGCCGGGTGGTAGGGCATTTGCCCGACTGGACGTCTACCACCCCTGGTCTAATAAAGTATGTAGCAATAACAACTTTGTGTTGTGTTCCGGCACTAGTGACCAGGTTCCAGTTTCCCTTAAGAGAGCAGCAGCGCATTTGGAGCACCCTTGGTATTGAAAATGTCCATAGGTGATGGTAACTGCTTTCCATCAAGTGGGCCGTCTGCCTGTCAGCTGAACTCGTGCAATAAAAAAAACTTCGTGCTCGCTTGACTTGAAATTTCCGGGGCACAAGGTAAGTACTGTACCATTTCAAAGGAATGTCAGCTGTCGTTTTAGTGAAAACTGCCACTATTTTTTAAGCACCTGAACAACTATAAACTGCTCCCGGGAAAATTCCCGCGGGATACCCGGGATAAAATTTGACCATCGATAGTGAAAAGATCATTTTGGAATTGGATTATTTAAATCTGGCCATTGTAAATCATTCCTAGAAAAAATTCCGCGGAATTCTCAGTATAAGAAGTAGCGCAGATTTTCTATGTAACAATTGTCTGTCGATTAGTGAAAACCGTATCGAAGTCGACCAAGTAGTTTGTACGTGAATCCCGAACAAACAGACAAGAAATGTTAAGAAATGCATCCTGTTCTACATCATTTATATAATCTATTTCACTTGTTTTTTTTATAGCTTCAATGTACAGATACGGAATGTTTAGAATTGTATAATATTATAGATAGACAGATTAAAATGGATGGAAAGATGGTTCAAGATGGAGTTTGGCTTGCTGGATATGTCTGAAGATTTATGGTATCGAATGAAGTTTGTGGGGAAGTGTTAAGAAGTTTTTAGTTCATCACAGGCTGGTTTGTGTTAATGATTTTATTGTATTTTATCTTTTGCAAAATGGGAATTTCGAAATAATGACTAAACTGTTTCTCTGTAAAAACAAGAGATTTAATTAATGTGATGTTCTTTCAACAATAAACTTATCGCTATTACAATTTAAGTAAATAAATATTACCTGTAAAAACAAGAGAAACAACATTTAATGCCCTTATTTCAGGTTTCAGGTAATATAAATAAATCTTCACTTCACTTTTTGTTTTTTTTGGCAAGAGGCTTGTTCTTGGTCGAACTACCATTACTGCCAACGTCAGGTGTGGAAAAGACAACGTTTATGGCGATGACCAGATAGATAAGAAAACACAAAAAAAGGGGGGAAAACAAATAAAAACTTGTTCTAGTATTAGTTCACCGCCACCATCTGAAACAATGTCAGTATATACATAAATAGGACATCACTTATTTTTAAATTTAGATACATACATAAAATTTGATAAAGGATTATAGTTTTATATTATTAACGGAAATATATTTGGTTAGAGCATTAAATATAAGACGACTACATATACGGGAAAGGAGAGTTTTAATATTAGTGGGTCTAGGGATTTTAGTTGGTAAGATATCATATAGGGATGTGGGGTAAAGGGGACAGTTAAAAAATATATGGTCAATAGAACCTTTCTCTGTATTGCATTCACACATTGGAGAGGCACGAACTCCAATCCTATAAAGATGAGCAGGGGTACACGAATGACCCAGTCGCAACCTGCAAATCACTGAGGTGAGTCTTTTGTCAGCATTGCGGAATTTATAGAACCATGGTTTGGTGGGTATCTCTGGAGAAATATCTTTATAAAATTTCCCTTTGACTAAACTGGAATTTGTCCAACTAATAAGCCATTCCCCTTTAAGGTCTTGCAGAGCTTTAGAGCAGAGGTCCTGAGGGTGTAGTCGGGAGTGATCTAGGCACCCTGAGACTATTGCACTTTTCGCTAACTCATCAGCGGTCTCATTACCGATTATACTTGAGTGACTAGGAATCCAAGCTAGGACAACATCTATACTGTTAGACTGGCACAGAACGAGATTTTCCTTGATTTTAAGAATCAAAGGGAAACGTAGGCCAATTGTTAAATCCTCTGAGAGGATAGCTTGGAGGCAGCTTAGAGAGTCTGAAAAGATTATACATTTATGTATCCTGTCTTTGTTAGCGACAACAAACTTTATTGCCTCCAAAATTGCTATTGTTTCACCAGTAAAAATGGATGTAAATATAGGACATTTATAGGTCAGTGCTAGCCTGTAGTTGGGGCACCAGACAGCAGCACCCACACAGCCTTCTACGGACAGTTTAGAGGCATCAGTATAAATTGGGCACCAGTCTGACCATTCCGATGCAAGCCGTAGGTTGAAAAAATCATTTGCTCTAGGATCGTGTTTGGAGATGCCAAAATGTAATAAAACTTTAGGGTGGAAATGTAAGACTTCGTAGGAGGTACTAAATGGGGCTAGTTTATGGGATTGGAAAAGCGGAGTATTTAATCTGTCTAATTTTCTAAAAGATTTAATAAGACATGGAAGATCTTTATGGCACCAGTAAGGGTTGTTTGTGGTAAGGGCAGAGAGGGACTTGATTTTAGAAATTAAAGGGTGAGAAGAAATCTGACAGGTTTTATATAAGAAACGATCACATAAATATTGTCGTCGAATTTGAAGAGGAGGGTCTAAGGCCTCTATCTGTAGTGCATTGGTCGGAGATGATCGCATGGCACCCAGGATCACTCTGAGACATCTATACTGTCTAGTTTAACAAGAGCTGTTTTTGAACAGGGCTGAAGAACAAAAGAGCCATAGTCTAAAATACTACGGATTATAGCATTGTATATTAATTTTTGGGAATATGGGTGAGCACCCCACCAGACTCCTGACAAACATCTAAGAAGATTTAAATTTGATTCCGTCTTTTTTATAATAAAATTCAAATGCTGTAGTCCTGTCATTTTTGATTCTAAAAATACACCCAAAAATTTAACACTGTCGCAGACTGGAATCACTCGGTCGTTACACACCACTCTGATTGATAAGGGGTTTCGTTTACGTGTAAAAACGACTACTTTACTCTTATCTGGTGATAAATCTAGTCCATGTTCCGTTAGCCAGTCAAACAAATAGTACAATGCGCGGTTCAACATAGATTCAGCCTGCTCTGTTGTATCAGCTGATGTATAGAGAACTATATCGTCAGCGTACTGTAATATGTTACAAAAGGACGTTACAGTATGATCTAATTCTGAGGTATAAAGATTGTAGAGCAATGGGCTCAAAACTGAGCCCTGGGGGAGGCCTTTCCATGTCCGACGTGTAGAGTGAATAGAGCCTTCTAGTCTAGTTACTACCGAACGATCCATTAGAAAATTACATATGTAGTGCGCTAACCTCGCGGGAACACTCAGCTTATGCATTTTCTGCCTGAGGTGGTGAAGAAGAACACTATCATACGCGGCAGTTATGTCGAGGAACACGGCCGCCAGGATTTGTCGGTTGGATAGAGCAATCCTAATATCGGTGGTAAGAATAGAGAGACTGTGCATGGTGCTTGAGCCTTTGCGAAACCCGTATTGAGTGCTTGAGAGCATGCTGTTGGATTCTAAGTACCATTCTAACCGATTTTTCAGAAGGTGCTCCATTACCTTAGCAAGGGTAGATGATAATGCGATAGGACGGTAGGAAGAGGGCAAGGAAGGGTTTTTACCCGGTTTGAGAATGGGAATAATAAGTTGCGATTTCCAAGAGTCTGGTATAATACCTAATTCATAGGACTTATTAAGAAAATTGAGAAAAAGGGTCTTAGTGAAGGATCCAGCTTTGGTAAGGAAGGAATATGGAATACCGTCCAAGCCAGGGGAAGAGTCTTTAAGTCGATTGAAAACACAGGATAATTCAGACATAGTAAAAGGTTCGTTAAATTTATGGGGAGGAAAAGATAGGGGGTAAGGAGATGGGAGAGAGTTATAATTAGGAACAGAAGGAGGGGCCAGTTGACTAACAAAGTCAGAAATCCAGACCGAATTATCGTTACAGGAGGGATTAAATGAGTGCCAGGAACCACGAAATCGTTTAAGGGTCCTCCATACTATATAAGAAGGAGTTTGTGGATTTAGGGTCTCTGTAAATCTAAACCATGACAATTTCTTTTTTTTTTTGAAAAATCTTTTAGAGGCTGCCATAGCCTTTTTATATTCTATATAATTAGATATTGACATATCTGAATTATATAGGGATTCAGCTGCCTTACGGTTTTGGAACATGGAGGTGCACTCGTCATCCCACCATGGTGGAGAATAACGTTTTTTGGTTCCGATTTTTTTAAGGGGGATGCTCAGATGAGCAGCCGTAAGCAAATCATTAATTAGTTGGTCATAGGTATGTACGAAGTTTGATTCAGAAATTTCTGGAATTGAATTAGTGTGGCGATCACTTTCTATGGCATATGTGTCCCAATTCGCCTTATTAGTGTTGTATTTTAAGAGAGGTGAGAACTGGCGAACGGGAACACTTAGGTGAGGAAAAGAAATGAGAAGAGGTAAGTGATCGCTGCCATGAGAATCTTCGAGAACAGACCATGATACAACAGAACAAAGGTCTGGAGAGCAAAAAGAGAGATCGGGCGTGCTTGATTGATTGTTTGGAGCGACTCTGCGAGTTGGAGAGCCATCGTTTAGGATGCATATGTTAAGATTATCCAGAATGTCCACAAGATCACACCCAAAGGAGTCATAATAAGGGCTGCCCCACAACAAATGAGCGCAGTTGAAATCTCCCAAAATAAGGTAAGGAGTAGTGAGAGTCATGAAGATGGATTCAAGTACAGGGATTAAATTGGAAGAAGGATGGGGAATATATATAGACAATATAGTTAAATTATAATTGTGAATTTTAACAGCAACAGCATTAAGAGAATTTGGTAAAGGTGGAAGAGGGAAAAGAGAATATGCAAGTGATGACTTTATCAATATAGCTGAGCCAGCATACCCATCGTCTCTGTCATCACGGAAACAAGCGTACCCAGGTATTCGAAAGTGGGAACCCGGAACAAGCCACGTCTCCGAAATAGCAAAAGCGATGGGATCATGGGCATACATCATTTGAGAAATTTCATGTTTTTTGGGGGCTATGCTACGACTATTCCACTGGATGAGGTTGAATTTTAGAAATAATATTTATTAGCTGGGTCAATTTGGACGCTACGTTGGACGGTGCTGGGTGATCATCAAATTTAGATATTATATTTATAAGCATGGTGAGCAGCCCGTCTATAAGATTGTCATTATTATCATTGTTTGTATTGCCTCTTAAGGCAACCCCGTTTTGTGAGGATGGAGGGTCATATTGGGAAATTATGGATCGGTGAGCATCCCTGTCATAACCAGGGGCCAAAGGAGCGCGGGGTCTGGGGGAGGTATAGGTGGTGCGTCTGTAGGTGGTAGTTATTGGAGAATTTTGCGAAGGGGTAAGGGAGTTATGGTCCCGTGAGGGCCTTGTAGTATAATGGGTTGGGAAGGATTTTGCTGGAGCAAACATTGTACGGGTAACATCTGAGAAAGACCGAATTGAGGGAGGGAAGAGGGTTGCCGCCTCTGAATATGAAATATTATCCTCTGACATTTTCTTTTTAATAAGTTTTTGTCTGTCCAATTCAGGGCAGTTCTTGTCGATAGCATAATGGCACCCTTTGCATAAACAACAAAAGGCATTTTCGGGAGCAACAGAACAAGTGTTACCAGAGTGTAATTGGCCACATTTATAGCATCTGGGCTTGGAGCGACATTTGTCGCTTACATGTCCAAAGCGGCAGCATGTGAAGCATTGTATTGTCGGTAACTGGTAAGGTGTGACTGGTATTGAGGTGTAGCAACAATAAATGTGTTTAGGGAGGATCTGTCCGGTAAATGTAAGAACTACTGTTGTTGTTGGTGTCCAATCTATGGAGCCATCTGGCTGTCGTACCTTCCTACTGAACCTTCTAGCCTTAACAATTTGCCCGCAGTAATTCGGGAGTTCAACCTGATCTACGAACTCTTCCATGGACCAGTCCTTGGGGACTTCTTGAACCACTCCCATACGGGAGACATTAAAAGTTGGGATAATAGCCTTATATTGAGCAGCTGTTAAAGTTGGATTAACCACAAAGTTATTTGCATCTTGAGCAGAAAGAAACTCTACAGATATTCTATTTCTACCTACACTTTTGATTCCCTGTTGTACTATTTTGCTAACATTTGCGTTAACCATCATTTTACCAAATGCTATTTTATTTATAGTAGCACCAGAGCTAGGATTATTTTCTATTCTCTGTACGTGGACCAAAAACGGACCTTTATCTTCACACGAGTACTTGTAAGGTGCATTTACAGTATGATGAACCCATAAAGATTTGTCTGAGTTAAGGTCTGACGACAATGGTGCTTTTTTCGAGGGAAAGTTCGATACTTCGTCAACCGCAGGACGTTTTCTTATTTCTGCAGGTCGCGACCGAGAGCCACACGGCTCCTGTTCCATTTGTTCGTTGCATGTTTTAGAGCCCGGAGGAGGGTCTGGAGGACCGGGAGGGATCTTCGACATAGTCGAAGACCCCTAAATTGGGTATTTGAATAAATTAGTAAGGACTTACCTTATGAGGGTAGATTAAAAAATCACTAAGAAAGAATAAATATCATTAAAGGAATGGAATAACACATATAAAACGTTAACTACATATATATAGGACACACAGAACAAATTTAAATAAGAAATTATCAATAAAACTAGGATAAACTAATATTTAAGAGTATCAAAATCGCCAACGCGTGCGTTAACCACGGCCTAAGTTTTGACAGTCCATATATAAATCTAGCAGGATGTTCACAATAAATTCACTTCATTTGTCTTTTACGCGCTTCCTTCAGTCATGTTTCAACTGTCATTTGTCAGTGTACATTGTGCTGTCAGTTTTAGTTTGTCCATAGATAAGAGCGGTAATTTAAATGTGAAATAAAGACAATCATAGGGATTTTCTTTACATATATAACTGCCTTTGTCAGCAAAACAGTGTTGCAAGGAATTAAAATTTTATTCTCTCTGTACAAACAACTCGTTTCTCTTCCATCTATACCAGCAAAACGCTCTATAAAGAGATACTTGGAGCTGGTCACTAATGTTGGAACGCAACTCAAGGTTGTTATGACGAAATACTTTAGACCAGGGATGACAACCATCCAGACGGACAAATATCCTACCACCTAGCTGTGGGTTGTTTAGTCGTCTCTTCCAAACCGCCCGGCACCAGGAAATTTTATTCTTCTTTCTCTCTTCTTGCACGGATAGAATAATTCTGTCAGTGGGGGAACTCTATACACCTCTCTTTATTTCCGTGTTGGAAAAGCAACGACGGCAACAAATCGGTCATTAAAGCTATATAGTTCTATATATATATATGCGTGCATGACAAGAGCTATGAATGTAAAAGAAGCAAGTGAGGTGTGTATGAATAAGCCTGTATGGCGCTCTGTTGTTCGTGCCTATCCCGCAAGGGACCTGGCGTGAAGTTATGTATGTATGTATGTATATATATATATATATATATATATATATATATATATATGTCGGAGGGAAGCTATATTGGATGTATAACGCACAATATCATTTGTTTACATTTTAATTACTTCTAAAATTCTTAATTTAATTTAATTTGATTTATTAAATGTTTCTATAACTTAAAGATCGTTCTAACCTAATAAAAGTTATGAATATTGTAATTTAATAAACGACCAATGAGAGCAGAGCATGGTCTAGAGCGGGGTCAGACGCGCCCTCTATACTTTGGTAGTATCTACTTCGGTAGACGAAGGAGTTTTTGTGGCACATTTGGTTGGTGGCAACAGGTCGAGTTGGACCATGGAGTATTTTAAAGAAAGTATTGAAGCTGGAAGTATGAGCGGGTGCCCTGAACCCGCTGCTCGGTCTAAACTATGTCAAAATGCTGTTCAAATCTAAATTAAAAGTGTATAAACCGTGGCTATTGTATTTTATGCTCGCATTTTATCCTGATGACGCCCACTAAACCTGCAATAACTAAAGATGTCGTGAGAACGAGGCCGTTCTGCGACATATATATATATATATATATATACGTTTCAATTGTTATTGAAGTTAAATTCCGTTTAAAAAAGGTAAAAGCGAGAGGTATACGAACTTACCCACCGATATAAATATGAAAAGTGGTTCTTGAAAATGCAATTAGATCTATACTTCAGGATACTAAATAAATCTTGGATGTTACAAGGCTATAGTGAATGCAACTCACCTTTGAGGAGGTCGCGCCAGGTGGGCGCCAGAGAGACACCTGCGAGGCGCCACCGTCCCCGCGTGCCCTTTCCCGCGCCTTCCCACACCCTCTGCGCACGCGCACCGCCCTCGAATCGCGCGTCTGCCAAAAGAGCACAAATTACTTTTCGATACCACAATCCAGATGGGCACTCTCAAAATCTAGCAACAAATATGCTTTCCAGATTTTTTTGGGACAAATATTTCTAGGGGTTATTTTTGGGGACAAAACTTTCAGCACTGAAGTTTTGGGGACGTATTTTATTATCCTAACTTTATTAAAAATGCCCTAAATGCCGACAGCAGCGCCACTAAATTATATAATTGCGAAAAATGACCTTTAGGTCGCGTGCGGCGTCAAGTAATTATCATCGATATCCGTCTTTATTCAATTTTCGATGTCGATGTATGTATATGTCAAGGACGACTTCAATCGAAGCGTGCCGAAGATGAGCACCGGTCTCCAAAACTATTATGATATTGTCAGAATTATATTTTATACTAGGGTTCGGACGCGACTTTGTCTACGTTGGATGGGTAGCAGGGATCACATTTGCTTTATACAGAAAATTTTAATCTGTGAAAATATTTGAAATGAAATATTCATTCTTGCATAAACGTAGTTGTATACAGATGTCATTCTTAGAAATAAATGGTTAAGTACATTTTACCAGTTCCACTGGTGTGCAAGTAGGCACTATCTTAATCGTCATTATTTAATTGGTTTGTTATTTATTTTATTAAATACCTTTTATCCAATTGAGTCGTATTTATTACATTTATTAATTAATTAATATATTTACTGTATTGCATGGGATATTTTTTTCGAGCTGGCCACCTTAAACCACTCCCAATAAAATGCCCTTGGGATGCCCGGGAGCAAAGGCATAGCTAATTTAAGTCCGCCCATTTGCGGTCGGCCAACGAAAACCGCATCGGCCAGTTGTCACTATGAATCCTATACCAATGTATTCTACACTAGAATAAACCGATGAGGTTTCTGTGTCACAAATGAGTGTGTTTTTATGGTTTTTTATAGCAGGAGGTCAGCAGACAGGCAGACGTCTCACTTGACGGCAAGTTACCATCGCCTATGGACATTTGCAACACCAAAGGTGCTACAAATGTGCTGCTGCTCTCTTAAAGGAGATTGAAACCTGGTCACTAATGGCGAAACACAATTCAAGGTTGTTATGTTATATTATACTCTAGACCAGGGGTGGTAGCCATCCAAGTCGGGCAAATGCCTTACCACCTGGCTGTGGGTTATTTAGTCGCCTCTTACGACAGGCCGCCTGGCCAAAGGAAATAGTATTCTTTCTCCGTTCCTGCACGGATTATATATATATATATATATATATATATATATATATATATATATATATATATATATATATATATATGAATGTAAGCGTATTGGACAATAAAATTAACATAAAAACTTTTTGCGTGAATCACGAACAAACAGACAAACACTAACGGCTTTATTCAAAGATTTAGAGTAAGTTTGAACGTTTCTTTAACAACCATAAAAAAGCGTTCAAACTTACGATAATATCTATGAACGATTCCGCAAAAATATAAAAAACAAAAGACTGCAGTGCCAGTGAAACTCCCGTCAAAAGTCGGAACAAACAGGCAGACAGACAAATATTTTTTTAAAATATTTTTTGGTATAAATACCGTACACTTTTTTTTAATATATTTATTGCACTTTTATATGTATTTAGTATAAACCTGTTATTTTGACATTACAGCAGACACTAGTTACGTTATTTGGCCGTCGGAGGATGTTTTAAAAATACAATATATTTTAATTCATTTATTAATTGAATTAATTAATTTGAATTGGGTACTTAATTATAACTTAATATATAACGTGTGGACTTGTCCGCGATGGAGCACCAAGAGGCGACGCTGAGACGTCCCGAGGACCCTTTATGGGTTTGTGCGATGTTCCGACATCGTAAGAACTTCTTGGAAGGTCGATGAGTCGTGTCGTGAGAAGCAAACGAAGTAAGTTAAGGGTTCGTCCACACGAACACGTAACACACTGCAATTTCTATTTATTTATTTGTACAGATGGATTGCGAAGCTGGCAGACAGGGAGGACCAACTGAGTGAAAGTGTTTACCGACGCCTACAGCCGTTTGCAACATCAGGGGCGAAGGCAACGCGTTGCCAGCCTTTAGGGTATGAGATAGGAGGAATGGAATGCAGGAGCAAAGGCGGCTCTAGCTCATGTAGCGCCCGTGTGCAACCAATGCCACGGCGCCCTCTAGTGGGCGCGGTCGAGATTCATTTAATCATTACACTTGTATTTCACTATTTAACAGAAATTCTGGTGCAGTTTTCAATGATGTCGGGAAGCAATAGGTACACGTTCAGAACAAAAACTCTCATATAAACGATGTTAAAAGAGCAATTGCGAAGGTATTGTTTCATTTACTCAGGGTAAACGAGCAAATAGTAGTTCGGGCACAGGGTCTTTGAAAGAGAAGGCGCCGTGGGCAATGCACACCCTACACTATAGGTAAAGCCGGTACTATACAGGAGATGATTAATATAAAGAGAAATAATTTTTGGCGAGTGTCGCTGGGGAGTTTCTTGCCGCTTCTCTTTAACAGCATTAACACGCTGCGAAGCGGTGTACATAAGATAGGAAGGACAATTAAATTTAAACTTAGTATTACGACCTAGGCGCCGACAAAAACAAATTTACACCTGCACATGAGCATGATGTGTATGAGGCCGATGGGCCACCGCCTGCCAGGGCCAGTGGAGAGGGTAGGCCATTTACCTGTGGCTCTGGCATTAAAGGCGAAGGACGGAATACCTAGGTTTTTTAGAGGGTATCCCTAACAGTGATGCCGCGATTTTCCTCTAGGGGTCCTGTCCCTCGTGTGCGCGGCTGACGGCTGTCAATCGGGCTTCCCCTCCTTAAAAGAAGGATGGATGGAGGGTAATGAGCCGTCGGGTATAACACTAATCATACGAAACTATACTGTACTAATCTCACCAATTAAATGAGAAGAAAGAAAAATATTTATAGTCGGGAATGAATGCAAATAAAACTAAATTAACAGAATACACGTACTCATAAAACATAAAGCCATTAGAACTTTACAAAATATACAAATTTTTTAAAAAGAATTGTACATAACGCTCACAGAAATGAGGCTGGTAATTCAGCATTATGCCGTGTACTTGACAGAGCGCTGATTTTCAGCCAACCCAAGTGACTCAAACAAACAACTTCTTATTGCTCTTTTAAAGCAAATTTAAGGCAAATCTTGACCCCACCATTTTTGAACTGACATAATATGTCCTACAATACGTTGTAGGACAACAGTAGCAAATAGCTACGCTTTTTCACTAAGCAGTCGCTTGTATAATAAAATCAATAAGGATTAGAAATGTACTCACGAAATATAAAGTAACGAACAAGGTCTATAAATATTTACTCTCGCTTAACTATGATGCTACTGAAGTGCTCGTTAAGTAACATAATAAACTTAAAACTTTTATCCTACTTTCTTCCTTCTTATCTCCTTCTCTACAGACACACACACACACGCGCACACACACACACGCACACACACACCTCATTATATGTACATGAACATGACCAACATACACATTACATGGTGATCTAAAATTTTAACACTGGCAATTGGCGTGAGGAACCTCTGATTGACTCGTATTACGAGTATATTATACCTAGTTTGAGAGTCGGAGTCAACTAATATTGTGTACTGTGTTTAGCCTCCAAAATTCATTTTTGTACTTTGTTTTTCTTAAGGCTTAATAAAGATATTTTGTATTTTTGTATTTTGTATAAATTTAAAACAATTGCACTTAAAGACTAATAACATACAAATTGCAGGGGAGACAAGGCGGTGGTCCAACGTCTAATGGAAGGCCAATAATCCCCCTCTTGGAAACCATCCACCATCACTAACTTATATTCTTAAATAACTATGCTGTTTTCCACTACCAACGTTATTGCCTAATCCACTCCCGGACTTCCCTGGCACTTCTTATACTTTCTTACTTCTCTCACATACATCATGACGCGAGTTCGATCCTGGCCGGAACGCAAGCACCATTAACTCAGTTTTCTAATCTAATGTGCATATTGTTATAATTACCACGTGCTAACAACGGTGAAGGAAAACATCGTGATGCAACCTGCGCATCGAGATAACCGATGTGTCAAACCTGCCAAGCCGCCTGGGCGGGTATACTGTCAGTTCCCCTATAATGGGAGTCCCGAGCCCAACAGTGGGACATTTATGGGCAGATACTTTGAAAAATTCCTGTCTAACCGATGGTGAAAACCGCTTAAAAATGCGTTCCGTTTAAGAGGAATTAGCGGATATACAGACAGACAGAAAGACGCGAAAAGCGACATTGTTTTATATTATGTAAACATGAAGATGGTGGTGGTCTCTCGTGTCATTGCAAAGGGTAAGTGGAGGCACTGACCTGCTTCAACGCAAGGGATTCATCAACGCAAGGGATTCAACTGCCCCCGTTTCGAAGTGGGGTGTGTTCTCCCAGGGCACACTCCAGGCACTTTATTGCGCTGGATCGACTGTTGCGTAACTATGTTCTATATCTCAGTCTTTCCTTCACAACAAAGCGCAGGGTCGACTGGAGGAGGGGGTTTTTAGTGGGTATTGAGGTTGTTCGCTCGTGTAACATCGCTCTGAGTCTTCCACACTCCTCAGTGTCAAGCCATCGCGGACGAAGCGCAAACAAAGCATACTATTGCTAGCGTTATCGCCCCCGGTGGATGCGCGCCGTTTCCTAGTGACGGCCCTGAGAGTGCGTAAATCGGTTAGCAATTTCCCTCGCCTCAAAAAAAAAAAAAAAAAAAAAGGCACTGACCTGCGAGACAGAGTAGCGGCAGCAACAGGAGCCAGCTGCTCGCGACCATGGCGGCGGCTGCAGGATTTTGCACTGGCGCGCCGCGGCACTCGCGCCCGCTTATATTAGTGGAAGATCCGACCCTACATCGACCTTCACCGAGCTGATATTAGAATAAAACTTATTTTATAATAAATTTAGTATATTAGAAAATATATTAAAAAAGGGTTGTCTAAAAAAATCCGGGACAAAATATTTTTAATTATTAAAAAAAAATATCCTTTTTTCATTAAATGTTGCATCATCAAGATAATAAGAAAAGATAAGATAAGAATATTTTATACTGGACTTAAAGTATTAAGACATATAGAATGTGCAGACGTAGGGTTGGCTATAATTTACCTGGACAAACTATGGGTTGCCAGGTATAAACAGGTATGTCGATGCCAGTTACTTTCACTTGTTATGATAATAGAAAAAAAAAAATATCAGCATAAACGCTGTTTTATATGTTGCTTGCGAACACCTTGATATAGGGTTGTCTGCAAAAAATTTGGTCCTAATAGAGGTTTGCGAATTTTAAAGATTTAAATTTCAACGCGTGTGAAAATGAGTGACAGAGCGATCCGAGGTAAGTATACTGTGTAATAATAAAGGACCAAACATTTGAGTCGTCTCTGATGGGGCCTTGAATATAAGTAAGTGCGCATGCTCGGCACGTGAACTATGGAAGGTAGGGGCACCCCTACTCTCCTCCATACTGTAAACAGTACCCGTTATTTTGGAGCAACTCATATATTAATTGCAAACAAAATAATTAATTAAATACATAACAATCTAATATATTTAATGTAATACAAAAATATTAAACAATATAACATAAATTAAACTATATATATACATAAATGATTTTTTTTTAAATAATTAAAAATATTTTGTCCCGGATTTTTTTAGACAACCCATTTTCAATATATTTTCTAATATACTAAATTTATTATAAAATAAGTTTTATGTAGGGTCGGATCTTAGACTATATCGGCCGGCACACGGCCGGCGACCACATCCATACATATAATAAAACCGTAGAGGTCGAATTTCTGTACAATGAAAAAAACCGAGTCAAGGGGATGTAAGAAGTGAAATAGAACTAATTTAAATGTTTTTCGGCGGGCGGATAAGAGCGAAGTACGAAAGGCGTTTGATAGTAAGGCTTCTGATCACTGCATCAAAGAAGCACACTAACTCAATGCACATACACCTTCAACCACGACTAAAGCTTATTCGTCTCCGTGGATTGTAAGAACTTTAAACAAAAGTCATTAAGAATTATTAGAGTCTGGAAACAGCTGGATTAGCATTCCATGACTATAAGACATACCGAGGTGCTGATATATATACATTTAATAGAAATGAGTACAATAGACGGAAATGTATCGATTACAGAAGCAAAGTAATCGGTCACAACGGAACTAGCATCATTGATGTAGGGTTGGGAAGTATCAATAAATTTGAGGCGTGGACAGGCATATGTACTGGGATTCAAAGTAGCATTTTTGTTTGTGATATAATTGTATAGATTGTGTAACATAAAATGCAAAGACGTACCAACTACTTCTATATGAGGCACCTGTGGGGGTCTTTGATAGGCGGGGCACTGCAACTCACTCTCCGGCTGCGACATGCCCCAGTCTGCCGGGCTGGTGTTACTCTGTTGTTCGTCTTCAACATCGAGTTGGTTTGTATTGATGTCATGGACTTACTAGACGCTCTAACAACATAATAATAAATACGATGATCGGATGTAAACAATCGACTGCTACTTCCAGGAGCAGATGAACAATAGGCCGCTTGCAGGCGCTCTGCGTGAGCGTGCTGTGCGGGTGTGGATGATACGAGTCCCCAGCCAGCAAGATGACCCCAATAGGGATGATATGCATGTATACACGTAATACCCATAATTCTTCTTCATATTATACCTACTTCTTCTGTAATTGGATGTTTGTAGCGAACTGTTTTAGTATGTAGTTCTTTTATAAGTTTTTACAGACATGCCAGCTCTCGTAAGAGTATATATAGAGTTATAGTGTTGCAGATGTCCATGGGCGACGGTAGCCACTTTCCATCAAGTGGACTTGTCTGCCAGTTTGCCTATATACAAACATAAAAAAAATATATAATATTAGTTAATTTTATTCAAATTTTATTATTTTCACCAGTATTAGCTCCCTCAGACCAGGAATCTATCTGAGCAATGGGGCTGTTTACTTTCTGCAAAACATATTTTAATATCGCCAGAGTCGAGAAGTGGAGGCCCTGTTCTAATTATTGCCCCAGAGAATTGCATACATCGCCCCTCATGAGACATGATGTCATGTATCAATAGTGTGGGCAGCAGGCAGTCGGAGCGTTCATTGCTCATCGCCAGTATGCTGTCAATTGCTGCGATGACTAGCATCACACTACCCTAGTCCTACTAGTCAATATTATGTCACTTGGACGTGCAGACAAAGGGCGCTGGTCTACGGGAAGTGGGCGTGTGTATGAAGGGAGTAAGAGAAAGTCACCTTGCTTGATTCTCTTGTCGTCCGACACCGGCAGCACGAAGAAGGGTAGCGTCATCAAACCCACGCTGACGTCGCCGTCAGCGGCTGAAACAAACCACCCCATAATATAAAGAAGCGTTCAATTACTATCATATTTGTTTACGAATGATATCGACAATTAAAACGTATAACATTCGAGAAAACTATAATATTAATAAAATTAACAGAAACCTGTTTGCGTGCTCAATACATTGCAGTAACAGGTAAAAGGAAATAAAAAATAAAAACTTCGTTTAAAAAAACCGACTTCAAAAACTAAAATGTATAAAATAACTTATTTCTAAATCTATTATTATTAATATATATTATCTAAAATATTCTAAAACATCTTAAAGTCGGTGCTTAGTAATTTTCAAAATATTATAGTAATTTTTATGATTTACTTTGCACCGACTTCAAGATGGTTTAGACTTTAGATAATATATATTAATAATAATAGCTTTAGAAAGTGTTACATATCTTCTCAAGAATCTGAGTATTTAGTATGGAAATATAAAGATATACAGAATTATAAGTTAAACTATAGTATATTACAATTAAAAATAAACTAAATTATAAATAAATTAAACTAAAAATAAACTATATATACAAACTAAAATTAAACCATAAAATCTAGTTCCAGACCGCTGTCAGTCGGAAACGTGCCCAAAAGACTGGCCACATTGCCTCGCTGAATGGCAATGCTGATGCGTTGTCCAAGGTATAAACCAGTCTTTTGGTCACGTGAGACATCCACCAGATGTTTGGCTATGTCTCGATAAAGTCTGTGCGCCTCAGGCCCCCATGGTCCCAGGGTCTCGACCCCAAAAGCCGCAAATATGTAGCCATTCCCGATGGCTGAGTATTTGCGGCGTTTTAGGGCAGCAGCTGTACCGGTAGACATGCTAGTAGCTGGAAGATGGGACGCTGCCAAAGTATCAACGCAAGACGCGTCCCATACTAAGGGGCGACCCATCTTCTAGGGCACCAATGACATACCATCGGGACTCTTGCTATCGTCGCGGCACAGGCCGTTCGGTTCTAGGATGGCAGGTACCCCGGCGGTGACAAGAGCCCGACGGATAGAGCTTTAGAAATAAGTTATTTTATACATTTTAGTTTTTTAGTTTTTGAAGTCGGAGAAGAAACGAGAACAAAAAAATGTTCGTAAAATGAAAACCACTGGACCAAACTATGTCACATTTTTAGGGGACCACATGGCAGCTATTGCGCGTCGAACAAAAAAAGAATCACGTATAATGGAACGAAAAGGAAATTTTCTTCATAAAAATGTTCATAAAATGAAAACTACTAGGCCAAACTATGTAAATTTTTTATGGGATCAATTGCAAGCTATTCCGCGTCGAACAAAAAAAGAATCATGTAAATCGGATCATAAATGACGGAGTAATCAAACATAAAAAAGGAACAAAAAAAAAGATCCCGACGAATTGAGAACCTCCTCCTTTTTTCGAAGTCGGTAAAAAAAACAAAAGAAAAAACAAATGAAAAAATAACAAATCAGGGCGCAGACGCGAAGCTAGTGGCGCGCCACTGAATGCGCGCCGCAACATATTTAATGAAGTTAGCATAATATTATGTCTAAATTTAATTCGTCCATATCCTACATAATAATATGGTAATACTATGGCATGGTAATAATAAGTTGGGGAAAAAGTCTTTTCGCATATAGTATGTATGAACGTGTAATAACATCTCTTTGGCTATACCATTTGTATCTGGCTGGTTTTGGTATCATTAAAAAGTTTTAATTTTTAAGAAGACAAATTCAAATTAGGAAAATGTGTGATTTTCATTTGTTTTTCTTATTGTTAAAATGAGTGAATCTAATGAAGAAATACGATGATACATTTTAAAATTTCACTACAAAAAAGGTAAAAATGCAACACAAGCAGCGAAAAAAATTTATGATGTTTATAGACCTAATGCATTATCTGTGAGAGAAGCGCAAATTTGGTTAAAGCGTTTTCAAACCGGAAATTTTGATATCAAATATGCACGTCGCTCTGGTCGCCCTGTTACGGACAAAATTGATGCCATTTTTAAAAAATGGAGCAAGCTCGGTATATTAGTAGTTACGATGTAGCTGGAGAACTGGGAATTGATCACAAAACGGTTTTGGTTTTGAAAGAAGCTGGGTACACAAAAAAGCTCGATATTGGGGTGCCTCATGAGCTCACTGAAAGAAACCTAATGAACCGTGTACTCATTTGTGATTCTTTATTACGACGTAATGAAACCGAACCATTTTTGAAGAAGCTGATAACTGGTGATGAAAAGTGGATCACGTACGACAAGAAAGTGCGAAAAAGATCGTTGTCAAAAGCCGGCCAGGCTTCACAGACTGTGCCGAAACCCGGGTTAACTCGCAACAAGGTGATGCTGTGTGTATGGTGGGATTGGAAGGGCATTATTCATTATGAGCTGTTACCGCCAGGCAGAACCATCCGATTCTGAACTGTACTGCGAACAACTGATGAGATTAAAGCAAAAAGTTGTGAGAAAGCGGCCGGAATTAATCAACAGAAGGGGTATGGCTTTTCACCATGATAACGCTAGACCTCACACATGTTTAGCCACTCAGCAAAAATTACGAGAGTTTGGCTGGGAGGTGTTAATGCATCCGCCGTATAATCCTGACCTTGCACCTTCAGATTTTCACCTGTTTCAGTCTCTGCAGAATTCCTTAGGCAGTGTCAGGTTAACATCACGAGAGGACTGCCAAAACCACTTTTCGCATTTTTTTTTGATCAGAAGCACCAAAATTTTTATAGTAATGGGATCACGTCCCTACATACAAGATGGCAAAAAGTTATCCAACAAAATGGCACCTACATACTTCAGTCAAATGTAAATAAACTTTATTAAAAAACCTTTGGAATTTTTATATAAAATGCGAAGAAACTTTTCTTCCAACCTTACAGGTTTTTACTTTTGAAATTTGGACGTATTTTTATAATATTATAAAATTCTAAATATGCCATGTTATGTCATTGAAAAAAAACACTAAAATAGACTATAAACGATAGAGAACACGATGCAATTTTTTTTTAGATTTCGTGTCCGCTTGTCCGGGTTTGACATAAAAACTACTGGGCCGATTTAGATGCGGTTTTGGGCAATCCTAGTATTACATAGATAACTCTATATTGTACACCAATACAAACATTAACTTCAGACTAAAATTATATCTAGTTATGTACAAAGGGCGGTCTTGTCGCTAAAAAGCGATCTCTTCCAGACAACCCCAGAAATGAAATTATATGATTATGGCGGTATTATGGTGGTTATAGTACAAACTACTACATAAATACATAAATTTTATATATATAAATATATGAAGAAATTTTATATATTACATAGATATATACTTAATATACATACCATACAAATACATATCTACAAAATATATAAATGTTTATAAATGAATCTAAATATCATATTCCAACGACAGGTAGTATTATTTTATTATAGTTTTAAATATCGCTAGCGATTTTGCTTGTCTGATTGTAACAGGAAGCGCGTTCCAGAGCTATAGCCTTAACAGTAAAAGAATTGTTATAAAAACTTGAGTTATGCGCAGGAGTGTTCAATTTAAGTTTAGTAGAAGCGCGTAAATTATGAGAGCGCGAAAGAAATTCAAAACTTTGTTTAAGGTAATCAGGAGTACTAGGGACAAATAAAATACTATAGAGAGAAGCAAGGCCACATGCATAGTATGTTTAATAGTTGTGCTAGCGAAACACTGACCGTGGGGCATTTGCATGCAGCCGAGTGTTGTTGGATTCGCGCTCGCGCTCTTGGTTGCTGTCCTAAACGTACGAAGTAGGCCGCTCTTTTTACTTTCTTTAAATGTTAGTAGTACTACACTAGTAGTACTACACTATAGTAGAATTATTTTCTCCGTGCAGTTTGGGTTATAAATAATCGCAGCGGTGAAGCGAGTATTTCGCTCTCTCTTCCACTCACGGGCCTTATGGGCAGGCATAGTGATACGCATTTTTGTTGTCGATAAGCGTTATTGATAGTGTATTTAGTTTTGTCATTTTGTGGGTTAGTGATAAATGAAAGAAAAAAAATTAGATAAAACAACGTATTTATTCAAATAAGAATAATAATGATTTAAAATAAATTATTATATAGGTATCTATGTATTAAAAAACTATAAGTACAAAAGTTTACAATGTAACAAGTTATATTAAAAATAAATATAAATACTTATATCTAAGTTTAAAATTAACAGCAAAAGAGATAATAATGATTTTTATAAGAATGATAATCTTTCTTTGATAAGAATGAGTTTTTATCGATAATGGCGTTGCGCCCGCGCAACATGCTCACCGCCCTAGCCGGGCTGAGGCCGAGTTTGATTTATGACCCAAACTGCACGGAGAAAATAATTCTACTATAGTATTCACATCTTTGATAGTACGCTATATGACCCTCAACGATATTTAATAAATAATAAAACTACATTTTAATGGTTTTAAGCGCGGTAATTTATTTGATTTTTATTATTCTGACGTTTCGGCCACTTTTTAGTAGTCAGGATCACGGGACACAAAGATGTCTAGTGTCAATGAGTATTGTTACAATTTGATATAGCCTACCGCCAACTTGTTCATTTTATTAATTTAGTCTTAATTTCGTTTATGGTTATAGCTCCAATAATATCTGAAGATGGATGGTATTGAATGATGGGGAAGTGTTGAGAAGCTTTTAGTTCATCACAGGCTGGTTTGTGTTAAATATATAACTTAAATAAAATAAAATAAAATGAATGTTTACAACTGACTGTGTCGGCAAAACTGTGTTGCAAGAAATTAATATTTTATTCTCTGTGTACAAACAACTCGTTTCTCTGCCATCTTCCATCTATACCATCAAAACGCTCTCTAACGGGACACTTGAACCTGGTCACTAATGTTGGAACGCAACTCAAGGTTGTTATGACGAAATACTTTAGACCAGGGATGACAGCCATTCAGACGGACAATAAATATACTACCACCTGGCTGTGGGTTGTTTAGTCGCCTCTTCCAAACCGCCCGGCACCAGGAAATTTTATTCTTCTTTCTCTCTTCTTGCACGGATAGAATCATTCAGTCAGTGGGGGAACTCTATACACCTCTCTTTATTTCCGTGTTGGAAAAGCAACGACGGCAACAAATCGGTTCAAAGCTAAGACACTATTTAGTTCATGTTCAAATTGTTATTGAAGTTAAATTCCGCCCAAAAAAGGTAAAAACGAGAGGTATACGAACTCACCCCACCGACGGACTTTTCCACCTTAACTATATATATTTCGCAATTAAATATAGGCTCTGTACCTACTCTTACATTAAGTATAGAAATTACTCCACCAAAGTTTGGGTCTGAATAAATATGAACAGTGGTTCTTTACAATGCAATAAGATCTATACTTCAGGATAAATCTTGGATATTACAAGGCTATAGTGAATGCAACTCACCTTTGAGGAAGTCGCGCCAGGTGGGCGCCGGACGACGAGGATACGGCGCTTCATACACTCCAGGTGTGTCCTGCCTGGACAGAGAAGCGCCGAGACCTCGTCGCCGTTACCGGACATGACCTTTCGCTCCCAGCCGTGGTACGGACCATGGTCGGGAGCTCCACCGGATGGGACGCCGTCTCCTCCTTCTGCGAGCGCGTCATGCTTGCGGAGGAGGCGGAGCGGGAGCGTGAGCGCACACCACTGCTCCGCTCCCGCCAAAGGAGGACGCGTCGGCGTCGGAGGGCCAGCCAGGACCTTCGGCCGCCATAAGCGGACGGCGCGGGTGGGGCCTCTTGGGGTATAGAGGTTCTCACTCACCTGCACATGCCGTCGAGATGGGGGCGCGGCGTGTTCCGCGCGCGCTCACCTCTCCTCCCGTGGGGCGAGTTACACACCGCCCTACGCCTAGAGAGCTTGACGATGCTGGGGGAGAAAAGCAATCCCTCGGCAGTGGAAGAGGCCTCTCAGGCCCACGCCTGCCAGGGCTGCGGAGAGGCTAGGTCATATACCCGTAGCCCTGGCATAAGGCGAAGGACGGAACACCCAGGGGTTTTAGTGGGTATCCCTAACTGGAGATTGGCAATAGCATGGCACCAGTTCTGACTGGGCATGCACGTGCCACCCCTGATCTGGCGAATCCCACACTAGGTCGCGAATTATCCCCCCAAGGTTCTGCCCTTGTCGCGACTTACTCCTCAATCGGATTTCCCCTGGTCAAAAAAAAAAAAAAGGTGGGCGCCGGAGAGACGTCCACGGGGCGCCGGGAGGGCGCCAGAGAGACACCTGCGAGGCGCCACCGTCCCCGCGTGTCCTTTCCCGCACCTTTCCACACCCTCTGCGCTTGTGCACCGTCCTCGAAACGGGCGTCTGCCAAAAGAACATAAATTATTTTTCGATACCACAATCCAGATGGGCACTCTCAAAATCTAGCAACAAACATTTTTAGGGACAAAAATTTCTTGGGGTTATTTTTGGGGGCAAAACTTTCAGCACTGGAGAAATTGGGCATGTATTTTATTCTCCTAACTTTACTAAAAATGACCTAAAATATTAGAGATACCATTGAATTGCTAATCAAAGTTAAATCTAAACAGGTCTCTATACAATAATTTATACGGTTTTTGGTTTTGCAATCGAAGTATTAACAAAAAACCTCCTTTTTTGAAGCCGGTTAAAAAATAACGAAAATACGAAGTCTTCGACACGCACTTGTTTAATTTTTCATCCAAAATATTTATGCGGAAAGTTTCTGAAATCTCGTCTTGGGGATTTTTTTAAGGATATGGGGATATTCGTAAATTCAGTGTGGAGACCATTTTGGCGACGATGGAACCCGAATAACCCCCCGGCTCTGTCTGCCAGGCTGGAAACCAATCCTCCTGTTTCAATATTTTGGAGTTGCGAATGTATTCAAAGTATGATGCCATTGCCATGCCGTCACTTGCAACAGTTCTGCGCGCCGCGAATAAGCATGGAACATCCGGAAACTGGAAATGACGACTGGGATGAAGTTCAGGCGGGGTCTGCGATATTTTATTATTCACTGCGACTCCATGGCGTGCGCGCTGAACACTGCCGGGAACAGAGGTTCGCTGTTGAGGCGCGCAGCGTGTGGACACATGAGTAAATAAACGGAACAGAGTTTAAGCTTCATACATCGGCGCGAATCGACTGGGCGCTTGTCGCGTACGCGGCGAGACAGGTCAAAACCAGTTTACGCCGGCACAGCCAGTGGACAGACTCAGGGACGGTAGTGCGATGCGTGCGACGCACGTTGTTTTGTTAGCTGCATGTTTGAATATTTGAATGTGAAAACGTGGTATTTTATTAAGTAAATATTATTAGTATTAAAGATTGTCAATTTGATATGCCAAGTGAGTGTTTCCCTTTAGATTACTTGAAAAAACTTTGTTAGATTCAGAATTTACCACACCATTAAATGAAATAATAAATTATAAAAAAACAAAAATTATAAAAAGATAATTATTAGAGTAAGTAATTTGTAAAGTAGGTATCTATTCTATTATACTGAATAATAAAACTATTTAACAAATGTTTTATTTAATTTGTCTTTACCTATTGTGACAACCCTACAAGAATAGAAAATTGCCTTGGGATTAGATATTTTCTCAATGTGGCTACTTTAAACCATTCCCAGGAAAATTCCTGCATGATTCCCAGTATAAAAAGTTTACCGCAGATTTCAAGTTCGGGCATTTGCTACCGATCAGCAAAAACCGCATTGAAATCGGTTCAGTAGTTTTTACGTGAATCCAGATCAAACAAACATAAAACAAAAACCTAAAAAGAAGACTGCAATTTTATAATATTATAGACGGGTAACAAGTGACCATGGTCACCTTCATAAATTCCTGATATATAAATATTAATTGTGAAAAATGACCTTTGGGTCGCGTGCAGCGTCATATTATTATAATCGGTATACGTCTGTCTGTATTCAGTTTTCCGAATGTCATATAATATATGTCAAGGACGGCTTCAATCGACACGTGCCGAAGATGAGCACCGGTTTACAAGTCTACTCGTATTATAATGGTCTCAGAATTATATTTTAAAGTAGGGTTCGCACGCGACTTCGTCCGCGTCGGATGGGTGCAAGCATCACAATTGCTTTATACAGAGAATATTAATCTGTGAAAACATTGTATGGGAATTTATTTCGAGCTGGCCACCTTAAACTGCTCCCAAGAAAATTCCCGTGGGATTCCCGGGAGCAAAAGTATAGCTTATTTTAAGTACAGCCATTTACTGTCGTTCAACGAAAATCGGCCCAGTACTCACTATGTATCCTACACTAGAGTAATCCCATGCACTTTCTGTGTCACAATCGAGTGTGTTTTTATGGGTTTTTTATTGCAGGAGCACAGAAGATTGGCAGACGGCCCACTTGATGGAAAGAGGTTACCATCACCTATGGACATTTGCAACACCAAATGTGCTGCTGCTCTCCTAAGGGAGACAGGAGCCTGGTCACTAATGGCAAAACACAATTCAAGGTTGTTATCGCAAGGTTATACTCCAGACCAGGGGTGGTAGCCATCCTAGTCGGGCAAATGCCCTACCACCTGGTTGTTTTGTCGCCTCTTACGACAGGCCGCCCCAACGCAGGAAATTGTATTCTTTCTCCGTTCCTGCACGGATTGCGTGTAAGAATGTAAGCGTATTGAACAATAAAACTATTAACAAAAAAATCTTTTTGCGTGAATCACGAACAAACAGACAAACACTAAGGGCTTTATTCAAAGATTTAGAGTAAGTTTGAACGTTTCTTTAACAACCATAAAAAAGCGTTCAAACTTACGATAACTGTCTATGAATAATTGCGCAAAAATATAAAAAACAAAAAACTTCAATGTCAGTGAAACACACGCCGGAACAGACAGACAGACAAAAAAATATTTCGGTTCAATTTCGAAAAACACCGATATGCGTGTACGTTTGGAGTTTTTGGCGGGAACTGAAAGGTGATGTTGTGCTGTGCAGTTTTATTTTCTAAAAATGTGTAAAATTACTCTAAAATGAACAATAGTTGTAGGATATTGATAGTTTTTGAGTAGTGATTATGTGTTTTGTGAGAAATTTGAACTGTATAGTCAAATGTGGCCTTTTGAGTTGTCACAAGAACTCCGTTGAATGGCACTAGCTGATTACCTACAGTTCAGCTGTGCTACACATAGGCTTAAGAAAATGAAGAAACTAAATGTATATTATAAACTAAGATCTGGCTTAAAGGCCTAGTTGCCAAGCCATAAATATAATAAAAAAAACGTGTACGTTTATTTCTAACCAGGAACAGGTAAGTATACTTATAAAATTTCGTACTTCTTAACTTAAAAATAACCGTTTTTCCTACAATCTTTCATCCCCTTTTTAACACCTTTAGGGGTTGAATGTTCAAAAATCATTTCTTAGTATCTATTGCCTTTTTTTGTACCACCTCCATCGCCTGATTCAAATTTCTTTAATTTAGGTTGCCTGGAAGAGATCGCTTGAAACGATTAGGCCGCCTATAGTATTTCCAAGAAAATGTTGAAAATATGGTCTGTTTTTGTAATTGTATATTTTGGTGTGCAATAAAATGTCACCACCCTCTTTCTAATCGCTGTTGATGTCCTACACAGCTTTCCTCGCGATACTCTCTTACTGCTAACTGCACGGCGGCACCTGCAGTATAGAAGAAATCCACGGCGTCATGGCTCCAGGAGCGGAATTAGACATTTACCACCTGTAGGCTATTCAAATTTTACCGTGTATATATATATATATATATATATATTCTGCTCCACCTACATCCTTTATTAGTCTTCTCTCGAACTACGTTACACACATTCTTCACTTAACTGTGTAGTAAATAAGTAGTGAGTAGAATAAGTGACAGCCCAGAACCAAGTGTTAATGTAAATAAATTTTAGTAGTTATACAACTACTTACTAGTTAAAAGCCACAAAATGTTAGTATTACTAATTTATACGTCATTTTAATAATGTGCGTCCCAGCGGACAAAGCGGTACATATATAGATATCTACGCCATTGACAATGTTCGTTGGGACGGACAAACCTTTCTAGTACTAAATATTCATATACATGGCAATGTTCGTCATGGCGGACAAAGTATTTAATAGGTAAAAAAAACAACAACAAAAACAAAATGGCTGAAATTATATGTCGGAGTAGTATTTGTTATTATAAAGTTATCATGTGACGGTAGTGATCAAATGTAGTAATCGGAAGTCGTATAACCGGATGTCAACGTTTATACGACTTCCGACGCATTTATTATCAAGCTAACGGATATCTGAAATGAAGTAACCGGAAGTTGGTAGTTATACGGATGGCGGAAGTTGGTGTTATTGAAGTGGCGCCAAAGCATTACCGGATGGTGTCAGTGTGGCGTGCTACGAGGACCTTAAATACGCGGTGTTCGGGCAGAAGAGGGGCAGTCTAAAACGGACAGTCTACGAGTCTTGAACCGACAGTCTGCGAGTCTACTACGAAGTCTAGAACCAGCAGTCTACATTGACAGTCTTGGACAAGGAGCACATAATATATTGTCGATAATTACTGCTTGATAGTCGCAGTACTCTTTGAGGGCGCAAATTGCTGCTCGACACCTGACAAGCGTGGATAGAAATCTAGGAGTTGTCCTAATATTTCTGTGTATTATTGTGCTGTATTTAATATTGTAATTGTAATAATTCTGGTGTAATAAACATTTCAGATTATTATTGTATTATACTCCAAGTGGCATCCGCTCCCGGTGTGACTGAGTGGAGCCGACATATACATAGTAACGCTATTCATTATAATATTTTGTAGCCACATCCACTACACTGGGCCGCCAAAACGGTTGGCAGTTCATTTGGACTAGGCGCGGCCATATACTGGCACGACGGAAACAGGGGGATGCTGTACTCAGAGTACGGCATGGAAAAGACGTTTGTGATCATAATTGGCCCCTGTGCTTATGCTTTTTAAATTGGTGTTGGATGAATTACATAAGTTCTCAGTGTAGATTATTGATATTTTTTTCCCATATATAGGTATATATTTCTAAAGCACATAGTACAATTATAAAATATTACTTTTTATAAATGCAAAATATACATACTTATTAATGTACATATCTATATATAGCCTGTTAAATATTCTGTCCTGTGTGTATATATAATTCCCACATGTACCTATATAATATGCATATATTTAATTACCTTTATAATAATTACTTTAATTAATATTTTGTGTATACACTTATTTCTTATATATTGTATGTAATATAAACATTTCTATATACAATATATTCTTATAAGCTATTTCATTTATTTAGCACTGTTTATTATATTTGTTGTTTTTGACTCATTCTCATGACATAATGTAAGTTAGACTGTTTAAAAATTATCTAAGTTACATGAAAGTAAACAGTATTGGTTGTTTGGGTTGATTCTGGTTGGATGGAGGCTGGAACTGAAAATCAGCGCTGTGTTAGCTCCTAACACAGCATAATGCTGAGTTTCCAGCCTCATTGCCATGAATTTAATGTACATACATTTCTGAAACTATCAATTTGTTAGCAAAAATCCCTGTATTTTATGTGTGTGCATTTATTTGTGACAATAAATATTTTTTCTTTCTTTCTTTCACTACGTTCCGTTAATTATCGCAAGGTATAAAAGATTTTGCTTACAAAATAATAATCATTATTATTAAAATAAATATCACAGGTTATGTTGTACACGATATTTGACTTAGTACCTCCTCTGGAGTAACGTACATATTTGCGTGAAAAGGCTTATATATCTGTATATATAAGCCTTTTCACGCAAATATGGTGATAGGGCTAATGCGTTATTTCTGACCTAATTGGCCCCAAGCAACTTATTTATTGAATTTGTTTGGGAAACACAATAATTATTAATATTCTTAAATATAAAACACAAAATTAATACATATATCAATCAAGTTTCCACTATAAAATAATTTATATAATAAAAATAAAAATTGGCTCAAACTGTTAATAACAAAAAAAGAAATTTTAATAATAGTTAATAATAATATAATATTTAATAATAAACAATTATACGAAAATTACATAAAATATTATTAATTACATAAATATCTTTGACATCGCGGGTGTGGTCCCCAGTATAAAAATTGGAGTTGCTAGAGTTTAGACAAATTTGCAAAAGTGGCGCCCCTATTATTTTCTACTTTAATTTGCCGCACAGTAAACCGCTTATTTAATTTTTATGTATCTCACTTTTTTAGTAAATTATAAGTTATATAATTCCTGTCGTGATTTCACTTATGTGATATTTTACACTTTTATAATTTACTATTTTTATCTATTCTAAAGGAGGTTAATATTTATGAAATGGTTCAAAAGTATTGTAACCAGAATCGTGAAAATCTTTGTTATCTTAAAAATATAAAACAAAATGGCGGATAAAGCAAAGACTATAATAAGAGTACTGTAATAGTTTCATTCCGTAAAAACATGTTTAATTTCAATTTTTAAGTTTATAGTTGGATTATATTCCTACGTAAATGTCCATTTTTTATTATTTTCACCCAAATTTTATTGAAATTGATCAAAACATTAAAATTTGTGCATTGGTTCGAAGTTGAAGTGTAACAGTGTACGCGTCATTCCTACTTATTTTATTATTGTTACATATTTGCAAATTAGTGATTGCGGAGATGTCTTTTCCGCCTCGGCCGCCGATGGTGCCCTATGGGTTGGCCCCCGGGGTGGTCGCTATGCAGATGCCCACTCATGTAAGTCCATACCAGAAAGCTTTCCTGACATAACCTAGTAGGTACAAGTGCTAAAATATACATATTTCCATAGCTTGGCTAATATTCCAGAATAATTAAGTTACATACAACTGAATTAATTTGTCTCTAATAAATAGTCATCTCTAATAAGTTACGACTAACTTAAAAAGTTATTAGGTTTAATAAGATTAATTTTTTACAGGCACATTCTCAGTTTGATCTTAGAAAACGTAAATAAGATAACAGACATACTAAAAAGCAAGTATATATTTGAAAAACATGACATAACACGATTGGGATTGATTGATTACTGAATATTGATTTTTTGTTGTATTTTAATGAGTTTCAGTTACCTAGGATCTTTATAGTACAATGTTTTCTTAAACATGTTAAAGACAAAACCTTACCTTAAAAGGTTTTTATTAAACAAATTAGTGTTACATATTTTTTAGTCAATATGCCATAATTATTATAACAGATTAGTTGCTAAGGAATGTCCATAGATGGATGTAAAATACCACAAGACATTTGGAATATTAGTGATCGATCATCAAGAAGCAATAATTTGTGAAGTCTTTTCTTATTTTCTCACGAATGATAGAAACATATATTGTGTTTTAAAGGTGTTAATAAGTGTGGTTTTAATAAATTCTAACATTTTAAAAACTGGCCGAAACATAAAACAAAAAATAAATAATTTAAATCACATTTAGCACCATTAAAACTTGGTTTTTAAATGGTTTAACTATCAATTTTTGATGGAAATGCATAACAGTTTTGAGTGGTATGTGTGCATTTTTTTTCATGATTTGGTCATATATTTGGCTGAATAGTCAAAAAGTGGCCGAATACTGAATTTCATTCAATTCAAGGCATCTCTAGTTTGAATAAAACTAAGTTTTAATGGTTTAAGCACTTAATTTATTTGTGTTTATATCCTTTTCTTCTGTGATCACGGCCACTGAAAAGTGGCTAAAACATCAGTTTAATAAAAATCAAATAAATGACAGTGCATTAACATATTTTTTTTAAATTTTCATGTGTATATACATTCTACTAAAAATAATAAACACACAACTTGATACATAAACATTTATTATGTATTGAGTAGCGAGAACTTAAGAAACTATGATCTTTAGTTTTATTTGTGTGTACTAGTTGTAGAGACTTAGAAAAAACCAACTGATGATTTTTAAATATGGTCTTTAGGTTATGGTGGGTGCGTATGGGGCTGGTGGTGGTTCACGTGGGGCCTTGCTGCCGGCGCCCTCCGCCAGCTCAGGTGGTGGCAAGGCCGTCATCGCAAGGCCCCCAACTCGCAACACAAATGGAGCTAAAGAATCTGATGGGCCACCTGTCACAGTGTTTATAGGTCTGTATTTTTAGTCTTATATTATTATTTTGAGGTAGATAAGCTTACAAGCTTCTTTAAGAACCTTAAACAATCATTCAAACTTTCTCTAACTCAATATGAATAAGACCATTAATGTTTCATGGACGTGTGCACTGCATTAGAGATTTTCGGTTGGCAATAGTGTGGTGTTGATATTGTCACTTTTTTATGTTACTGTGTTTAAATCTGCTACATTTATGTTAATTTTGAGATATTGTCACAAACAAGACTCAGGCACCTAAACTTATGAGCTGCGAACTGGGAGTACAAAAATAGCTATGCAAAATTCAAAGATGCAAAAACTGTGAAAGTACAATTCACAAAAAGTTAGGTACATAAAAAATCCCAAAAAATAAAATAAAACATATTTAAAGCAGATGCAAAATTACCCAAAAATTGCAAAAAACTTAATAACTCCAAAACTGAACTTTTTGATAAAACATACATGGGGTTAATAATTCAGATACCTCTTCACAGAAATTAACTCTACTTTAATAAAACTATGTTTTAATGGTTTTAAGCGCGGTAATTTATTTGATTTTGGTTTATCCGACGTTTCGGCCACTTTTCAGTGGCTGTGGTCACAGACGACAAAGATGACATTTGTCTAACGTGTATTGTTAAAGTTTTATTTAGCTTACCGCCAACTTGTTCATTTTAATTATTTATTTTTAGTTTTGTTTATGGATATTATTTACTCTATGGGAGCCTATCTAATTTACCACCGCTTCACAACATGTTGTGGCTTGAAGAGAAGAGGCGGCGCAAGAAACTCTTCAGCAAACATGCCTAGTTCTAAAAATTTTATATAATATTAAAATGGGTGGAAGGAAAATAAAAGATATTATCAATCAAGTTGGATTGTGTTTCCAGAAAGAGCTCACAGTGTCTTGAGGTTTGGCAGTTGGTTTTTGCTGGGTTTGAGTCTTAATAGTTTTGATAATTGGATCCCAAACAGGTGGTACTTGCCAACCATCTTCTCTATTGAAATTTGGGTGTTTTTTGATTTCAATAGCCTCACGCATCATTCTTGGTATGAAACGATTCTCCTTCGTGAGGATTTGTTTAACTTTAACTCTACTTTTCTTTTGGATAGTTTTCGAGAGCTCAGTAATTTATAAATACTTAAATTGCCTATAAAGAAATCACTAATAGTAAGTAATAACAGCTGATAAATGTCCCACTGCTGGGCTCAGGCCTCCCACTATAGGGGAACCAACAGTATACCCGCCACACTTGTCCAAGGCGGCTTTGCAGGTTTGACACATCGGTCATCTCGATGTGCAGCTTGCATCATGATGTTTTCCTTCACCGTTATTAGCATGTGGTAATTTTAGCAATATACACTGCTTAAGTGGTGCATGCATTCCGGCCAGGATCGAAACCGCGCCCTTTGAGTTTGGGATGCGTGCCCTAACAATCTACCACAACTTCAAAAACAGAGATAAAACTGGTATGGGAGTAATTTACAACTCCACCAATGTCTTACTGCGGTACCTGAGCGCAAGCAGCGAAGGCCGCCGGAGAAGCGCACGTTTTTTTTAAGGCGGGGTGAAAAGTTATTTACACACAATACTGGGTCCTTTGCAAGGGATTAGACCGTTATCGCATATGGAGGCATTCCATTAAAGGCAATCCAAACATAATTGATCAGCTTGTGTGGAGACTCGGAATCATTGGACGGCTAATGCCTAATGAATGAATGAATGTATTTATTTCAAAATGGAATCTTACAGATTACTTATTGATATATATTATTAATACCCACTAAAACCACCCTCCTCCCATGTGCCCCGCGCTTACGGTAGGAAAGGCCTGAGACTTAGAACGTAGTTACGCCCAGTCCGGGCGCAGCGCTATGCTTTATCCCTGTACAAGTAACTTGTACTTCTTCAGCAGTTTTCTGACCATCAGTGACCATATTACCACTTGCTGACAATGAAACAAGTTCTTGGAATTGCTTATAGACCCGAACCGCTTGATATGATTAATTATGAAATAAGTCAAGTTTTGACCTACCCTTCGACACTTTGACTTGATCATTGGCAATAATATGCATAATTTGACAAGCGCCCACAGCAGGTTCCCACGGCGGGCGAAGGTCGGGGGACAAGTTGCGAAAGCATTGCAATAGATTGATGTGTGTTACTTTGTAAAATATGTTTTATATTAATAATTCTCCTAGTAATGTGCCTGACAATAGACATACACAAGTATACAAAATATATAATGAATTAAAATTGAAGTCTTTTTCATACACACATTATACCTATAATATTTATAATATACTTTATTACAACTGTACAAAAACGTATAAAACAGGTACAAATAAAACTGGATGCAAATGCAATTCAACACGCGCAAAGTCCGACACTATATCGCTAATCGCAAGTACTACACACGTTTTACTCGTATCGTAGTCGACGCTTGACTGCCCCACCTCTCCGTTCGGGCATTGTTTTATGGTAAACTATAGAATTCAAAATAGATTGCGTGGGCTGGCATCTTCCAAGAAAATGTAATTTGCACACCTGGGAACAGCCAACAAGTCCGAAACAATAACAGCAAGGATTAGTTTGACACTAATTACAGCCATAAAACAAGTTCAATAAGAAAAGCATGTTTTTCTGAAATACAAATTCTAAACACAAAGTAAACAAAAGAATTCGTAAATCAGAGAAGTCAATTAACTGCGTTTTTTACGACGGGCAGGTGTGCGCGTTTCTTTGACAGTATTTAACAATATAATAATGAAAAGGCATATAAAGTACAAAAGGGAATGTCTCAAACTCTTCAATTTATCTTCAAGTCGGTTGGTTGTGTGCTGGGTTTTTTTTAATAAATTCAATTACAAAAGTTTTTAATCAAAATAAGATCCTCTGGATGACACTTTTTGAAGGTCATACAGGTTAAAATTTAATTTTACTTCTTAGTCTATGTACACTGCTTCGCAACATGTTATTGCTGTTAAGGAGAAGAAACGGCAAGAAACTCCCCAGCAACACATCTAGCTAAAAAATCTTTTTCTTTATATTTCTTATTCTATTTATATCCCAAGTTTTTTGTATGAGTTTTGAAGAATTAATAGAGTTGTAGCAAACAGTGCATATTCAATAAGACAGAGACAATAAAAGGAAAGAAAAATATTATTATAGTTATAATAAAAATATGACTTATTAAATTTTTTTTTGCTGCAATATATCTCCATAAATTCCTTACAAGCTAAAAACGAAAAAACTTTATACAAAATATAATACAGGATGTTGGAGGGAGTTGCTATGTAAATGAAATTTTATCATTTAAGTATTCTTCAATAGTTTAGTATCTCTTTTTAAATTGGCGTTATGGATTAAAATTTTGATTCATACATAAAAAATCATTCCTTCATAATATATGCCTATATATAAATATTTGATGCATTTCTTTAATAGAATTTTTTTGAGATAATTTTTTTTATAATATAAAATATGTTTTAGTGGAAACTATATTTTGAGCACATTAATTATTGCATATTCCCCAAATAAATGAAATAGTGAATAAATTTGGCAGGAAACATAACCTCTCGTGCCCCGGACATGATGATCCGTGACCTGCTCATGGCCTGTGGGCCGCTGCTGAGCTGGAAGCGGGTGTCCACGTTCGGCTTCAGCGAGTTCGCCAACCCCGAGGCGGCCCTGCGCTGCGTCCGGCTGCTCAACAACAGGCAGATTGCGGACAAGAACCTGCTCGCCAGGACCGATGGCAAGATGCAGGCACTCGTTGACACATACAAAAGTAAGTTTCTATTCTGTATCTTGAAGCATGACATTGATAATGATAGGAGAGTAATGGCAGTTGGTGGGGTGAATGGAGTGCCAAACTCTTATGGGCTGCCGGAAAGTGTTTTAAAAGTCAGACTTGGCTATCCATCAAGGAAGGAGGGATAGGCGGAAGGACCACCTGATGGAAAGTAGTTACTATCTTCTATGGATATTTGGAACACCAAAGGTGTTAACATTGTGTTGCCACTCTCTAAAAGGAGACTGGAACCTGGCCAATAATGTTAGAACACAACTCGAGGTGGTCATTGTGGCATACTCTAGATCAGGAATGGTAGTTATCCAGATGGGTAAATCTCGTACCATCTGACTGTGGGTTGTATTGTTGCTATGCTAATGTATGGCAGGGAATGAAGTAATGAAGTTGGCTATGGCAGAAGAAGAATAAAAGTAGAATAAACGCAGTCGAAATGTGAGCTTTGAGAAGTATATGTGAGGGTAAGTTGAATAATATGATAAAGGTCAGTATGGTGGGCCAATAAAGTGATAAATCACAAACGTCTCTACTCAACTGAGATGAGAATGTTGAGATGGATGTGTGGTGTTACGAGAATGGATAACGTGAGAAATGAGTACATAAGGGGATTTTTGAAAGTTGCACCCGTGACTGAAAAATTGAGAGGAAGAAGGCTAAGTTGGTATGGGCATATAATGAGAAGGGATGAAAGTCACGTGACAAAAAGAATGTTAAACTACAAGATGGATGGGTACCTCATAAACGTGTAAACGTAGACCAAAAAAAAGATGTATGGACTGCGTGAAGAGTGATATGATGATTTGTGGTGTGACAGAAGATGTATGTCAGAATGGAGGAGTACGGAAGGAAAAGACATTGTGCCGACCCCAATTAATTGGGATATGGTGAAAGAAAAGAGATAGAGGGTCAGTATGGTAAGAGAGTATTATGAATAATAGCCAATGGATATGCTAGGATTTATAGTGGGAGGGACTCACTGACTAATGCTGGTGTTCTGATGATGATGAGTTGTTGCCAACCCCAAAAAACTAAAAAAACAACAGCTCGCCGATAAAAAAAACAGGAGAAAACAGTAGGTAAAGTAAACAAAGGCAGATTTCATACTTTCGTCATATAATTAAAGCAATATCCAATATTAATAACAATAACCGCCTTCTTAGTTACTACGGCTCACATACATTGTTATATTCAATTCATTTTAAAATCCAATTCAAAGCTTGAAAACTTGTGACTGCAACACAATACGTAATACAATAGAGCTTTAGCCTGTAGCTGTCATACTGTACTTACACTTGTTGATACTGCCATTTAGTGTAATTGCGTTTTATTACATAGTGGTCATCAAAAAATATTTGCCTTGTGTAATAGGTGGCACTGAACGCTAACTGAAAAAACAGTAAAAATTAAGAATGAAACAGAAAACAGGGGCATCAATGTGAAAACAGCAAATCTACTGTTAAAACAGTAGGGATGGTAACGCCGATGAGAGCTGATATTTGTTTAATTGTCACTTTCGGCACTGACACGGCTTATTTGTGAGTGAGTCGGGCGCGCGGGGTGCTAGTGACGTGACACGTAGTGTTGTGCTTGGCAGCGGAGCAGCGGTCGCGGCTGGGCGCGGCGGAGGCGGCGGCGGCGGCGGCGGCGGAGGGCGACGCGTCCTACCTGGACGCGCGGCAGCGCGCCGCCGACGAGGCCGCCGAGCGCCGCCTGCGCCAGATCGTCGACGACTACCAGGACGAGATCAACAACTACGAGACCCTGCAGAAAGGTACTCTTCTCTTTTGCACTTCGATCGATCGATTCACCTTCTTAGGCGTGAAAAACATCGTTTTATTATGTGTAACTATAGTACCGTAAAATGGGGGGAATAGGGTCAAAGTTTTATTTGCGACCTTATATACACATTTATGTTACGTGTTACACTTCTTCTTCTTCTTTTTTAAGGGATTATGGCTCCAACGCAGTTTGCATTGATTTCGCCAATGGCACAGTAGGTGGGAAAATTGTCAGGTGCATATAAGAGTATAAATACAAAACAAACAACAAAAAAAAATTTGTTCGGTGATCTTCCAAACCAGTGTTACACTTTGTGGTAGGATTTAAATTTGAAGCTTGCAATATTTTTTCTATAATCTGGCAGCACTCAGTCATCCTGTCACATAAATTGGGACTTTATGCAACGTGACGATTTCACTAAGCGATTCTCCAAATGCGACCGCTTTAGGCCTACTGAAATCATAATTCCAAATCTTATTTTTATTCAAAATAAGTGGAAAATAATTTTTGAATGTCATACATGTAAGTCAAAATTCACCAAGTGTAATTGCTGTTAAAGAAAAGAAGCGGCAAGAAACTCCCCAGCATCACATCTAGCTAAAAAAGATTTTTTTCATCATAATTATATAGCATCTCAGGCTTTTTTTTATTAAATTCATATAAAAGTTGTATTACAATTACTTTTCAAAGAACGAATGGAGTTGTAACAAACAACAAAAAATATTGTCCCAATAATGACATACATACTAAGAATTCATAGTGCAACAAATCTCCATAGATTCCTTACATGTATGTTATGCATAATATTAACATTATAGAGAAGATAGTATAAAATGCTGCTAAAAAAGTTTAATGAAGGGCAGATCTAACACTTCAATGAAGTGTATGCAAATCCCCAAGAAGAACAGGTAGTTCCGTACAGGAACAGAGAAAGAATATAATTTCCTGCGTTCCTGGCAAAACAACCCACAGCCAGGTGGCAGGGCATCTGCCCAACTGGATGGCTACCACCCCTGGTCTAAAGTATGTGGCCATAACAACCTTGAGTTGTGTTCCGTCATTCGTGACCAGGTTCTAGTCTCCCTTAAGAAAGCTGTAGCGCATTGATAGCATCTTTGGTGTTGCAAATGTCCACAGGCTATGGTAACTGCTTTCCATCAAGTAGGCCGTCTGCCTGTGTGCTAAACTCCTGCAAATAAAAAAAATATTATGAAAAATATATTGAAATCAAGAAGAATATTTCAAAAAATCTATCCTACGCCATATTTGTGACATTTAACACAATTTCATTCTGTATTATAACAGAGGAGGCGATTTCGAAAACAGCCCGCGTGCTCGAGGAGGCGGACATATCTGAAGAGAAACGCGACGTCATCCACCGCGAGATCGGCAAGTTCCGAGAGAGCATGAAGGTAAGCCGCGGCCATCTTGCCTCTTTGCCCTTCTCCCTCCCCCCACCGCCCACCCCCTACTACCCCCGAATCCGCATCCCCCGTCCACGACGATGCTCTCAACAACTCTACTGTTTAATGTCGCCAGACGTCAGGCCCGCTGCACACCGACCCATGGAGTTTCGACGCTTTACCATTTTCATGTTTAGGTTGCATAAAATATATGTTTAGTAAAAGAAATGCGAAAAGCTGAAGACAACAATAACAAAAATAATGGTATACATGATCACTGTTAGCATATAATATGGTCATAATAGCATTAACAGAATATGGGGTCAATGGTAGTAATAACAGTATATAAGGTCAATGATAGTGTTATCAGAATATAAGCTATAGCAGCATATGAGGTGAGCAATAGCAATACATGACGTCAATGATAGTATTAATAGTTTACGGGCTTAAGTTAGCAATAGCAACACATGAGAGGTCAATGATAGCATTAACAGAATATAGGATCAATGATAGCAGTGGCAGTATACAAGGTCAATGATAGTGTAATCAAAATATGAGCTTTAGCAGTGTGAGAGGTTAATGATAGCATTTACAGATATAGGCCAGTAATAGCAATAGCAGCATATAAAGTCAATGTTAGCATTAATAGCATATGGGGTACTAAAGCATATGAAGTCAATAATACTATTAGCGGAATAGAGGGGGTAATGACAGCAATAAGAATGTGATATGAAGTCAATGAGAATAATAGCAATGTGGGGTAATGGTACCAATAGCAGTGTGTGAGGTCTACGAAAGCAGTAATTGGCTGTGTAGAGTAGGATAGCAGTAGAGAGGATAGCAGTGGCGAGAGTGGGGTTCGCGGCGTGGGTCGGTGTGCGGGCGATCGGCTGACGGCAGTTGCGGTGGTACTCGGTAGGTGGCGACAGAGGCCCGCGCCGCAGCGACGCGCAGCCTTACCCCGCACGGTGAGTCTCCGCACTACAGACGTACGCCACTACATCAGTATACCACTGCCCATGCAGGTCCATTCCTTTTGTTTGTGCAGCGAACACGGCCCGGTGCCACCCAGCACTGTATGGCGCTCCCGACTCTTACTCACACTGCTCGATGGACATTCTTGTAATGTAGGTTGAAAGGGAGGATTTTAAAGCCCACTCTTTTATATGCACATTTAGAAATTTATATTTATAATTATCACAAAATAATAGGCCCGATTTGGCAGGTCCTATTGCAACCTTCAAATCGTTAATCAAGTTAACTGATTATTTCGAGTAATCGATTTAAAATTGTAAGACTTTGTAATCGTTATTTGATTACTTTTTGTGGCCCACAAATACCTCACAAAATCGATATGGAGCGCGAATGTTTTGTCTCACGTCACTTTTCGCGTACTGCATGCATTATCACACACCACCCTTTTAAAGTTTTTATGATTTCTCCAGTATATATATTTATTCAATCGTTTTTGTTTTCAATACATATATGTACTATTATGTAGTATTGTTTTAGTACATATACATAAATACTGTAAGGTTTTTGCATAAATATGTATTTTTTCAAAAATTGACTTGGGTTTATGAAATACAACAACCCTTTGGTAGTAACGCTAAAATTAAAAATAAGACGCCTTCGGACGTAAATGTTTTTGAGGCTTCGTCATAGATTAATATGACAACAGAATTAATAAAAGAATCATGTTATTTCATTGTTTGAAGGAAAATAATAATTGAATTATTTTTTATATTATAAGGCAATGCGATATATAAGGCACCAATAAAAAAATATGTATATTATTATATAAATAACTTACATAAATATTGGTATTCTTAAATGTCAAATCGGGCGTATAATTTGGGATTATTATAAAAGTATGTGTTACTATTCTCAGCTTGTGTAGCAATATGAAAGCTAAAACAGCTTCCTCCTCTTACCCATTCATATCTATGGGCTGTTTGATAGACCATAAATGGATGTTGCATACTTGCTTTTGGTTTAAGATACCTGACCAACATAATAAATGTCTGGTCGCAATCTACTTTTGTTTTTTAATCACATATTATTTTAACTTTTTGATGAGCATTTAATAATACGTAATGAAATATAAAAGTCATGTAACAGAAAATATTGTTTCGAATTTGTTGTATGTATATTCAAAATGTCGAAACATCACAAAGTTTATTAGAATTACACACACGTAATTCACAGTTCTGACAAATACAACTAATAACAAGAAGTCTTTTCAATGGTTTCTAAGAATTCGCATGAAATTCAAACAAAAGAAATAAGGATTTATGATGTCTTACTGTGGTACAATAGAAAAGGGATTAACGCGAACAATAGATCAGTCAAATTCAAAGTGTAAGAAAGCACCTGCAAAGGATTAGTTATCGGCTCCCAACAGTATGTTAAACTGGAGATCGATGGATACAAAGTGTAAAGAGATGCATGGATTGTGTGAATGAAGGATGACATGATGATTTGTGGTGTTTACAGTAGACATATGCCAGAATAGAAGAGTATGGAACATATTTGCTGATCACAAATGATTGTGATAAGGTAAAAGAAAAAATTTTCAAAATTTCTGAAAAACTTTGATTAATTATGCAGTTAAAAACTAAAATATTTCTAAATGTAGTTTCTGGTTTAAAGTTCAAAGAAGAGGTTCAAACAGTGCTGGGTGTATATACCATGTCTACTTTGTTTTTATTCTTGACATACTTTTCTTTTAACAATATTATAATATTGGCTTTTTAGTCTTTTTGTACTTTCACTAATACATTTCATTTCTTTTTATCTATTATGTATCACCTCTTCACGCGATAGGCCGTCATTGTGGTGACTTAGTTGACAGTGCCTTTGTGTTAGGTGACCCATTCGGATTTTAACATTATATTCATTTTCTTACTAATCTTTAAGAGAACATGGCGTGAATCCAATCCAAACGGAATTTAATTAGCACTCGTCAAACTCGTCTCGCTCAAACATCTGTTGGAGTAATAACACTTCATGGAAGTCTTGCTCTGATTTTTTAGCCTTGTAATTCAATCACATGTTTTTAACATCTCTGTTCTATCTATCTACAATTTCAGAGATGTGCTCATGTTGGTGGAGCCTGCTCCAATTCTCTATATTATAGGCCAGCTGTTTTACTTCTTTGTACGACACTCACTTTTTTCTAACTTAGTCCATGAAATATCATCTTGGCCTTCCATTCCCTCTCCAATTATTTCTGTTAATTTTTGCAATTTGAAATTCAATCGTTTTACTTTTTTGTAAACTCGTGCATTGTTCTTGATTTATACACCGAAAATTTCTAACTTTAGCTCCCGTTTTTCATCTAGTTGATGTAATATTCGAAGTATAATTTTCATTGATTTTTAATGATAATAGCTACACCTGATTTTCAATGTTAATATTTACAGTGTAGGGTTTGCTATATCATGCCATGAATTCAAATCTTTGTGTTTTTTATAAAGTTAAACAAGTAATGTCCTGTTATTTAACCAGAATGTTCCGTTTGGAGCGGAAGCGCTCCGTCGTCGCGACTCCATATTCGTGAGTTGTGGACTAGCGACTCGCCTCTCGACACCCCACACTTCATACTCACAACTATCAAATAAAATAGCTTATAAAGTATTAAAAATATTTCTATGGAAGACTTAACAGAAATAAATTTGAAGAGGTTTATTTGAAAATGCTTCGAATGTCGTTCTAGTCGTGGAGTAGTGTGGTGTGTCGGTGCGCGCTATTATAAATATTCGATATCGATGAAATACGGGAGTCGCCGCTGGAGCTTCGCTTCGCACCGCGGCGCGTGATATCGCATCGTCACTTCGCGCTATTCGACCGGTGTCTTCGCTTCGGGAGCCGCTCGTGAGTAAGTCGGGTGTCTGTGTACAGGAGAGGAGGCGTGCTAGGAGATGTAAGATCAATTGTTGATGGTTGTATGCGTGCTCTGGTCAGTAGGTGGCGATTTTCAGATGGCGCGCTGCGATGGACGGAGGCGCGGGCGCGCGGGGCCGCGCTCCCCACCAAATGCGCCTCGACACCGTCAAGCGTACACGCGTATGATACTATCGACATATTTGCCATACCTTATGTTGCGTTCACGTAACTAATGACGTAATTAGCATTATTATCATTTATGAAAGAAATGTTTATTTTTTGCAATTTTTATCATTTATATTGTATAGCGTAACAAAAGTACACACAGCTACTAGCAAATCGATGATATATTTGATATGTAATTATATTTTTGTCTATAAATTGATGAAGAAATGACAATGGTCGTGAACGCAACAGATATCCACATATTTTTGAAAATCAATAGTGTTAAATCGCTGTTATCCACATTCACACTTGTGTTATAATTGACTACAGTGCTCTACCCGCGTGAACTACTATCTGCTCTCTCGATTTTGACCTAAGTAACACAACAATGTAACAAAATTGTAAAGTCCACACCGTTTGTACAGACTTGTCCGAAACCTTTGATGTTGTTGATACACAACATAATATGTACTCATATAAAACTGGAATCGCGATAACATTCATCTCCTCATTCAGATGGTGTGAATCTGTTTTCCATGACCAAACTAAACGTGTCAAGATAATAGAGTTCAAACTTACTTCAAAATTAGTTCCTTCGGGTGTACCACAAGGCTCCCACCTTGGTCCTCTGTCATTAACGTTCCAAATGAGTCGTACAAATTTAAAATTACAGCTTAAACAGTTGTTTGTTTATGATTTATAAATGCTAGATTTGTAATTCGAATAAAAAAAGGTTATTTTTGTTTTAGAGTAACTATCTGCTTTTTCTTAATTAAACAGTAAAAAACTCAATTACTCATACATTTCAAATAAACTTCTTTTCTGTATTGTAGTAATTAAATAAATATTTATGGATAGTTACATATAATAAATTCCTCACCGACAAAATTTAAGTAACAACATTTTAATGACGCAATTTTGTCCAAATCTGGAACTGAATACCTTATAAATGACTAATATTGATTTCAAGTATAAACATATACAATTGTAAGAGAGGCCTTTGTTGACATATTAAAGAAGATCGCGGAAATATACATGGTACACTGATTTATTATTCAAATCAACGACGTATTTGTATTAGCATAAGGTTATTTAATTTTCGTACCTTTGTTTCCTTAGTCTATTCCTTATTTTATTGTTACTTTTTCGTAAGTTTATGTAATGAAGTTAACAATGAGACGAGAGCAGGTAGGAGCGTTCCGCTTACGCACACTTAGACAAGTCGAGATGTGAACTGGTCTGTGTTTGGACACAGGAGGAGGCCGATGTTGTGGCGCGCAGGAAGCCGCCCAAGGATGAGAAAGAGAAGGAGAAGGAGCCGCGCGACCGGGAGCGCGAGCGCGAGCGGGACCGGGACCGGGACCGGGAACGCGACCGCGACCGGGAGCGGGACCGCGAGAGAGACGGCGCGCGCGATCGGGAGCGAGAACGCGAGCGGGAGCGCGATCGCGACCGGGACAGGGAGCGGGATAAGGAGCGCAGGCGCAGGAGCGTCTCTAGGTTAATACTGTGTACACTAATTATTTTCCACTTCTCATATTCTGAAAGTACGCTTGGAGTAGCCTGATCACAGGGATGAAACAGTACATTTAGTTCCTGGAAAACGATTTTACCTGTTGTCAAAGAATTTGAAAAACTATACGAACCATAAATAATACATGCGACTCATGACCCGACTTTTTTACAGTCTATAACTATTAAATAGTGGTATAAATTGTAATAAAAAAATATCTACAATTTTGTAATTTTAACTTATAAATTACTATAATGTTCAGAGTATGGGAGAAGAAAAACAACGTTTTCAACAACTTGTGAGGTTTTAATCCGAACTGAGACTAATATCACAAATACTAAAATACCCTCTTTTATCAAGCCTATTAATACACTGTAGTTATTTAATTTACATTTTGAGCTAAATATTTACTGTAAAACTGACTACTGACAAAAGAGTGGAATGGATATTTACTTGATGTTTCATTTGTGACATGTTAAATAAGTTCATCAGATTTAGATATGGTTTTAACGCCTGATTTCATTACATTAGATAAGTAGTTGTTTGTTTAACCAATCAGTTGTCATTTACTTTCCTCATATTCGAAACGGAAAGCGAAGTGTTAACCTCGGGTGAAAGGCCTATTTAGGCACTTCACCTTTCGTATAACAATCTACTATTTCTTGTTGTTTCAGGAGTAAGGAGCGTCGCGATGACCGCGAGAAGGACCGAGAGCGCGAGCGAGAGGAGAGGGAGAAGGACAGAGAACGCGAGCGGGAACGGGAGAGGGAGAGAGAGAGGTGAAGTGAACTTACACTGTTGTAATAGGCGTCCAATTATTGTGTTTGGTATCTTTTTTTAATTACAAAACTGACTATCAGGCAGACGGGCCACCGGATGGAAAATGGTAAAGGGAAATTGCCAGCCTTTAGAGGGGATGGAATAGGGGAATGGGGTGGGTGAAGGGACATGGCCTATCGGAACTCTCACTCATCCCACAATGCCTATGTGGTGTGAGAGCCTTTTGTTTCAAACAGTAGGACGGTTCAGCTGCACAATTTCAAAACCTAGTATTCGCGCCAGTTTTGCTGGTACAGAGTATTTTATACAAAAAGTAGCTGCGCCCCGTGGTTTCACCCGCATAATAATGGAACTCGCACTATAACTTTATAAATGTGATATGCCTATGTGATATTCTGATGAAGCTATGTTATTGTATTGTCATCAAAATCCATTCAGTAGTTTTTGCGTGAAAGAGAAACAAACATACATCTACACATTCTTACAAATTTTCGCGTTTATAATATTATAAGGATACACTACTTAAATTTCTTAATAAACGTGTGTTACGGTAATAACGTGCACCACTAGCTTACGCACTCTGAAGGAAGTTGAAAGAAATGAAAGCGTCTCTGAAATTGTAATGAATTCCATCTCTTCCACAGTAGGTCTGGAAGTTTTAATTATTCCTACTTATTTAGAAATTTTGTCGTAACTTGAAGTTGAACTTCACAATCCTTGGAAAAATATTTTAATAAATGATCGAAAATTATAGGTATGTGGTACAAAACATTTCAGAGCGAACCTTCCACAATACCAATACTAACCTTATACAATGGTCCAGTGAGAGTAAACTGAGCCGCTCACTCAAGGCGTTTGCTTTCCTCATAAAAAAGACCCAAATCGTGAGACATGTAATAAAAGAGAGGACATAATATATATAATCTTATATATAAAATTCTCGTGTCACAGTGTTAGTTACCATACTCCTCCGAAACGGCTTGACCGATTCTCATGAAATTTTGTGTGCATATACAGACAACATCTATTTTTCATCCCCCTAAATGTTAAGGGTAGTCCACCCTTAAACTTTTAATTTTTAGATATATTTTTTTATGATAGAGCATTACAAAATACATACAACCGTAAATTTTCAACCCTCTACGATCAACCCCTATTTTTGTTTGTTAATTATAAACTTTAATTATATAATTAATAAATATATTAATAATAATAGCTTTAGAAATAAGTTATTTTATACATTTTAGTTTTTTAGTTTTTGAAGTCGGTTTTTTTAAACGAAGTTTTTTTTTTTTTTTTTGCTTTTTAGTGTCTAGCTATGTATGGGTGGAGCTACGAATGGTGCCGCGCTTCTTAAAAAATATAGGTCCCAAGAAACGGGAACAAAAAAAATGATCGTAAAATGAAAACTACAGGGCCAAACTATGTAAAATTTTTAGGGGACCAATTAGAAGCTATTCCGCGTCGAACAAAAAAAGAATCACGTAAATCGGATCATAAATCACGGAGTAATCGGCGAACATACATAAAAAAAGCCAAAAAAAAAGATCCTGACGAATTGAGAATCTCCCCCTTTTTTGGAAGTCGGTTAAAAAGGGACGATATCGCGGTAATGTCGACGGCAGCTGGCAGATTGTGAACAAAAATAATATTAAATTTGGCGCCTTTTATGGGTTTACAGTGGCTTACGATGAGCTAAATATTCCCATAGGGGTCAAGTTAAATGCAAATAGAATGTAAAAGTCTGTTCTACTATTATTTTTCAAGGTATTTTTGTTATTCCAGGGAGGTGAGGGAACGCGAGAGGGAGAGAGAGATACGAGAGAGGGAGAGGGAAAGAGAGCGGGAAAGAGATAGAGAAAGGTAAATCTCGTTTTTCTTTTTCGCCGTTTCTATTAGTTAAACTATTGTTGTCCTGCTTCTACAAGTAAAGGTTAAGTGCTATGTGCTAGTGCCAAACCTAGTATATTTTGGTTGCCCATGGTTGAAATTTGACCATAATAATTAATTTCAAAGACTATAATACTTCTACAATTACAAATTTGATCAATAAACAAAAGTGTATATGCATGTGTGTTTAAAATCATGGTAGCGTGTGTATAACGTTTCTTTAATTGATTTAATGTATTTAAAAAAATATACTAGCATTGTGCACTCCTTCTCTATATAAACTAGAAGTGTGCGAAATTTCATACTCCTCCGTCCGCGCAATTTACCTAAAAAGGTACAACAATACAAAGTTTTTGCTTCACGTAATAATATATAGATTTATCGTTATACTGCTAGTATATCATACCCCTAGCTCGTAGCTCTGCTACTTACGTAAAAAGTAATTAGGTTATAATTATAATAATATATATGATTCTTTATTGCATACATGAAAACAATAAACATGAGTTAACAATCATTTGACTAGTAGAGTGTTTTTCAACCTGTGGGTCGCGACCACCTCGGGGTCGCAGAGCCTCGCTCGGGGGGTCGCCGGCAAAAGGGAAAAGGCAATATAAATGTATACCTCGTATTAAGCTACTTTCTAAGCTCAGCAGCTTTTTGCAGAGTATAAGGCCCTAATAATGAATATGAGCAACAAAATAGAGAAAAAACATAAACACTGTCTTTTAAATTGCTAACTTTTTGTTTGTCTATGACCCAAGGGGGTCGCCAAAATTTTTCAACCTGTAAAGAGGTCACGTATTCAAAAAGATTGAAAACCACTGGACTAGTACAACAGGCGGTCTTAGCGCCAACAGCGATTTGTTCCAGACAACCTTCTGGAGATAATTTCACATTTGTAATAGTTGGTCCGTATTCAGTGCACATAGTTTAAAATTATATATAATTATAAACACATATATGTAGGAATCGTATTTGTTATTGTAAAGTAACCATATGACAGAAGTAGTCATATGTAGTAATCCGATTACTACATTTGACTACTTCTGTCATATACAAATATAACTGGATACAACCAGTACAAACAGCATGATTCAATGACACGCGCAAAGTCCGTCACTATATCGCTTATCGAATGTACGTCTTGCTTTGATCGCGGTTCTCGCTCGACTGCCCCCCCCCCCCCTCCGTTCGGGCATTGTTTTATAGTAAACTGTACAGTACAACAATCGACCGCGTGGACTGAGTTTTTCCAAGAAAACGTAATCTGCACACCTGGTTAATTATTCCTGCGAACGGCCATAAACGGAACCAAGCTATTGTCTAATTGCATTTTTTAAACACAAAGTAAAGAAAAGAAGTCCAAGTGCGGGTAGGGTAATAAACCAGGTGCGCATTTCTTTGTCGGTATACAACAATATATAGAGTGCATTCATGTCATTACCCATAGGGTGTGCAAATATTACATCGTCTTAAATTAAAATATTATTTACGTTCACCACGGACAGTTAAATTAAATTATTGTTGTATGTCAAAGGATAATAATGTGAAATAACTAAATTCGTATAAATGTCACCGAATGTTTGCCGCGAAGGCAATTTATTTCGACCCCATTTGCAAACAATCAGTAATTTTGTTGCTTTTGCAATTTGTGCGCGGGTTTAATCTATAGCGATAACAATGCATTCAGTAACCGCCGCTTTCGCACACAACACTGTTTATTTCATTATTATACGGAATATTTACATTTACTTGTTTCTCATCTGAACTCTATTAGTGCAGTTATGTAGTGTCGGGTTGAGAATCACTAAATTTTACAAATATACTTAGATACGTACATGATATCACGGCTGTTTCGTATGGGGGTAGGCAGAGACTATGGATCTCCACTTACGACGATCCTGACAAACAACTTTCATTAACCTCTTCACACATGCATGTTTATTTGATATGCTTTTTACCTGACCTCATGGTCATGGTGTGTTCGTCTCGGTCTACCGGTACCAACTCTACCATTCACAAGACTGTCATACATTGTGATACTTTTATCCATTCTCTCTACATGTCCAAACCACCTTAACATTCCCTTTTCATCTCTTGTTATTACATCTTTCAATCCACAACGCTCCCTTATCACACTGTTTCTTATCACATTACTTGCATTAGCCTTACATACACTTCCCAAAGCTCTCATTTCAACTGCTTTTATACTTAATACTTAAATTTATATGTTCTTCAAGTTGGCTACAAGATTTCAAAATATAAAATAGTGGGATTGTGAAATCGTGTGTGTTGTTCTAAAACCAGCTTCTAATGTGATGTTAATGTTAGTGATTGAATGATGTGAACAATAAAAATTTGAATTACCCGACATCATTTTATACACACAATATATAAGTAAATATATGTTATATATTAACAGTATATATAGTAAATATAACATAATATATAAGTATAAACAATATAAGTAGTATATTTACGATAACCGAACACACTCCTACCCATACCAAACCAATCCATCACAGCCAACCAATCTCCAACACACTAAGTACATCCCAACCACACCCAACCAGACCCAACCAAAACCAACCATATCCAAAATATCCGGTACAGACACCCCCATACCTCCACCAACCTTTTACCCAACACGCTATATAAATCATACTAATTAGGAACAATAGAATTAGTAGTAGAACAGTTGTAAATATTTAGTAATATTAAAGAGATGGAAAAATAAAAGAAAACAAAAGCCCTGTCTTGACCAATGACTGCGATGCCCGGCATAAAAATAAATGTTAGTGAATGTGTCCAAATTAGTCTCGTTTATAGCGTTAAAATTAACACGTTAATGAATAGCTACATGTTGTTTACCACCACCTGAGTTATCGGTTAATGTCTACCGTCATTAACAGTGCTGCATCTAAGATAATGCATTAACTTGATAATTGACTTGAGTTTTATCGAAAAGTAGTGTAGTGGCTTCTTTAACTAGAAAATATAGTGTTAATGTAATATTGAAAGTGTTCTGATTTAGTTGTCTGTGTGTTGTTGTGATATATTCGGAAATGGTTATGATGCCCGCCATAGTGGTGCTCTCTGTGCACCCGTACATAAGGACCCGCTATGAAATCGCTAAGTACCAAAGGTATTGTTTGTTTCTTTAATTTGTTTGAGCAATTTGCAACAACACAATAATTAATATACACATATTGTTACGACCTGAATGCCGACAAAAGACAAATTCACACCTGCATACCTGTACACATTTTATTACCTTTTCGGCATTTGGACTTCTTTTGTTTATTTTGTATTTAAACATTGTAATTAGAAAAACAGCCCATTGTGTATTCTAATATTTTTTGGTAGTCATTAGCCACGTGTGATTCTAAGAAATTCAGTCCACGCGCCTGCGAGACATATTGTATTTGTGCAGTATAAAGCAATGCCCCAATGGAGAGATCGACAGTCGAGCGATAGCCACAAGCGGAGCAACACTTGTTTACATTTGGTAATCTATTTAGTGACGGACTTCGCGCGTGTTATATTTGTACCTGTGTTATACGTGTTCGTATAGTCCTAATAAACTCTATAATAATTCGGCCGGCATTTTAATTCGAGTCCTGCAACTCGTAACAATATTATAAAATTAGAGTTTACCCCACGGTTGCGCCGGACGTCAAACTCTAGTGCGTACCTCTTGTTTAAAGAGCAGGCGTTAATACATGTTAAATTGTATTAAATTTTTATGTTATTGCTATTTGCCCCGGAAGATTCACATTTTATATCGCAAACTATCCCATCTCGGAATTAAAACTACATAATCGATCCAGTAATCCTAGTAGTTCTTCCGTGAAGGCTTAAAAGAGAGACAGATCGAGTTGCTATATCACTTTAATAGATGATAAATTTTTATATGTATTAACTTGAGAAATGATCGGTTACCCATACAAAATCTCATCCTCTATTTCAACTCGTTCTAGTTTTATTTATATATATGTATCCCCCCCCCCCCCCGCCTATCTATTTGTAAACTATGAAATGACAAAAATAACTAAATTGACAAAAGTCACGGAAATGGCCAAAATTACCAATTACAATAGAAATCACAAAAGAATGAAACCTATCCTACTTTCGGGGATAACTTTTACATAAATCTATTCCATTATCCGGGATGAAAAGTATCCCTGCCCTCGGTATTAAAGTTACATAATTACCGAATGTCAGCCAAATTGGTCCAATAATTTTCCGTAGCAGCATAACAAACAGAGAGACAAATTTATTTTCATCCCGGAAATTATCCCATTTTCCGGGATAAAAAGTATCCTATGTTCGGCATCGAAAAAAGTATATATACTGGGTTTCAGCCAAATCGGTTCAGTAATTTATCCGTGAAAATGGGACAGACAGACAAACAGACAAAATTACTTTCGCATTTATAATATTAATAGGGATATTTTTTTTCGCTTTCCGCCTCTTTCTGTATATCCGCTAACTCCTAAACCACGCAACGAATGCGTAAGTGGTTTGCAGCATCAGTTAGATAATTATTCACTGAAGGTTTATATATGCCATAAAAGAAACCTAATTAAAGGTTTATGTAAGTACAATAGAGCTACGTCCCGGGGTAGGTATTATGGTATTATACACAACACCTTACTTTACGAAAAAAATACATTGTTGTGTTTTTAATAAAATATAAACATTATGATTATAGTATGAAAACACACGCGTGTAAGTAGACACGGAAAAAAATTTACGAAAATTATTTAATACAAGGTGGGGGGGGGGGGGGGGGGGGCAGGCCGTGGTATGCCTAGCGCTGGTTGCCGTCCGTTAGCCCTTTCCGCCCTTATATTTATTTATTTTATAACCTTACATACATGTGTTATACCTTATTGCATGCCTTAAAACTAGCTCTATAATTATATACAAACCCTATTTCCCTAACCTTAATATCTACGGAGCTAACTTTAATTTATTGCTAAATTTACTACAAAAAACCATTTTCGTTATCCTAAAAAACTTAATATCTAAAGAACCTTACTATATATAATTTTTTCCCTATTTTTTCCTAAACCTATATATTTATCCCTATCTATTTACATAAAATTATCTCAACAAAAATAAAATGCCTTAACTAATCTTTGGTTTTACTATTGCGCGTTGATTACAAGTTTTGTTTTATGCACAATTTTGTCCCTGTAAAACTGCACTTTTGTCTGTACGCCCATTTGTTATGAAGCCTTCGATATATTTTCATTATTATTTATTATTATTTTTTCGTGTAAAGAAGGCCTTTAATTTATACCAAATACATTGTACTGTTTGTCTGTGATTTCAAAATGAACATATTTTTTTTTTAAACACTACATGTTTGTTTTGTTTTGGTGTCTTTTATTCCTGCTGTGTATCTTTTATATAATAATAATTTAATTGTTACTTTTGGCCGGTTATTAGAGAGCGCGAACGCGAACGCGAGCGCGAGCGGGATCGCGATCGTTCCCGCGAGCGTTCGGCCTCGCACGGGCGCGGGCGCAGTCGCACTGAAGTGGAGCTGAAACGCGAGAAAGAGATGGAGGAGGAGGCCAGAGAGAAGAGGAGGCAGGAGAAGAAGGCCAGGGAAAAGGAGGCCGCTTACCAGGAGAGGTAGACACTACTTGAATAACATATTATGTGCGTTGCGATACATAGTCAAGGAACATAAAATATCGTTTCAATTGTGTTCTCTATGACCTGAGATCTCTCGCAGAAAACAAACTTGTGTGTGTCAGCCCTGACGCACTTAAACATCCTTGTCTTTTGTGAACGGCTACTGAAAAGTACCCGAAACGTCGGAATATTAAAAGACCGTTAAAACATAGTTTTATTATAACTCAGTTTATGTCGAAACCCTAATCGGTATATGCAAATACAGTGTAAACTCTATATAACGACACTGAAGGGATTATGCATTATATGGCGTTATAGAGAGTTGTCGTTAAATGGAGAGAAGCCTATTATTTTTTTCTCACGTCTTTTGCTGTACATGTGTGATATTATATTTTATTTATTTTTATTTTATTTTATTGAGGCATCTTGGTGATAAAGGAAGTACTTAGAAATTTCGGTATGCATAATGCCGACAGTCGAGTTTATTACAGACTAGGATAGTAAAGCGATAAAAGAACTTACACAGCTGCGCAGTTCTTGCTAACTTGAAAGGTATTTTTTATTACTTAATTGTCGTATTGAGAGTGAGTGTAATGCTATAAAGAGTGTATCATTGTATGGAAAACAAGCTAAATCAACCAAATCCAATCCAATGATTTTGACGCTTAAGGGAGTTGGTCGTTAAATCGAGTGCCGTTACATGGAGTTTGCACTGTATTAACAAGTGATGTAGCTCTGTATGGTACATAGCGAGTGAGTGTGGGCAGGACGGATGGTGTGCGAGCGAGAGAGAGCAAGTATTAATAGGCGCGCTCTCGCGTTGCGCTTGCAGGTTGCGCAACTGGGAGTCGCGCGAGCGGCGCAAGGCGAAGGAGTACGAGAAGGAGAAGGAGAGGGAGCGGTGCCGCGAGGAGGAGAGGGAGCGGGAGGCGAAGAGGCTCAAGGAGTTCCTCGAGGACTACGACGACGAGCGGGACGACCACAAGTACTACAAGGGCAAGGAGCTGCAGCGGCGTCTGGGCGCGCGCGTGCGCGAGGCGGAGGCGGACGCGCGCGAGCGCCAGCACGAGCAGGACGAGCTCGGCGCGCTGCGCAGGGAGGTCTTCGCCGACCGGCCCGGCGACGACCCGCACGCCACCGCCATGTACCACAAGGTGAGACCTCGACGCCCCGCCACACACTACAACACACTGCAACACCACCACCACCTTTGCACATACGCTTGCTTCCAGCTGATCAAGGAGCAGGAGGAGCTGTACAAGCCGCGGCTGCTCATCGACGTGAGCCTGCAGCTGCACCAGCAGCAGGAGAGGGAGCTGCAGCGCGCCAAGCAGCGCGAGGAGGCCAGGAGAGAGGTGCGCGCCACCACCACTTAGTAATAGAGAGAGAGAGAGTCCCTCTCTTCTAATCTCATTCCTCCCTCTGTTGTAATGCACAGGCCCGCGAGCGCGCGGCGCGCGAGCGCGAGCGCTACCTGCGCGCGCAGGCCACGCGCCAGCTGCCCACCGAGGCCGAGCCCATCGACTCCGACGACAGGTACCGCCATTCATTCGTTCACTCATTCACTCATTCATTCACTCACTCACTCAATCATTCACTTACTTACACACTTGACTCATTTATCACTCACTCACTTATTTTTACACTTACTGATTCACCCACTCACTCATTCGTTTTTATCTTTACAAGTATGCTCATTTCTGTTTAATTTTCAAGTAAATAAACAAAAATCATAGGTGGAAAAAATCAAATAAAACCAACTGGAATATTATTCGAGCAAAGTAAAAGATGCGTGGACGTGCTTGTAAACTACTGAACGGAATTAGATGAAATTCGACACAGAGCTAACTTATATTTAAAACTGACATCGTTACCATGGGATAAACAAATTTAGTGAAAGGGATGACGCTGTGGTTGCGTATTTTTGGCGGTGCCTTTGCAATTTACTAACGAATACATCCTCATGGTAACGCGGACGAAGTTTCGCTAGTATTGCCGGGTTGACAATAAAATGATAAAGCATTGTGTTTTTTGAGATTCACATTTTTCGTCTTGTGGCATAACAATGTGTGTGTATGACGTGACGTTCAGTGTGTTATTTTTTGTAACCGGCAGCGGTGAGGGCGGCGCCGATCTGGGCGGGGAGGAGTCCGCCGGCTCGGGGGGCGTGTCGACCACGCCCCCACCGCCGCCGGACACGCCCCCGCGGCACCGCCACCACCACCACCGCCACCACCACAGGCACCACGAGCGAGCCGAGCGCCACGAGAGGCCCGAAACACCACAGGTGCGTATGCCGCCCACCACACCCACTCTGGGGGGGAGTTTAACCCCCACTCTGGGGGAGTTTAACCACCGCTCTGGGGGGGTTTAATCCCCACTCTGGGGGAGTATGCCCCACTCTAGGGAAGTTTAATCCCCACTCTGGGGGAGTTTAACCCCACTCTGGGGACGCTTAATCCCATCTATGAAAATGTATTATCAACATTAAAAACTAATAATATTAAATATTAAGGACATTTTAAATTGATAAATCATATTACAGTGTCAATAATTATTTTAATGATAGATACTAAATTGCTAAGGTGGTATACAATGTTTTTTTACTATTGACTAGTGGATTAGTTTTGATTTTTATGACATTTATTTTAAAGACTTACTTAAATTTGACCATTATTGTTTTTATAATCTGTATGTCTTTCAAGACCAAAAATAGCCCTAGGGAGCCGTGGGGAGGCCAACACGTAGAGGCCCCTTGACAAAAATTTAATGTAAATGTGGCGTGAGAATTGTTTTTATTATGATTATTCTGAATTAATTTAATTTTTTAATATACATGTAATATTAATACTAAGTTAAATTAAAGAATTATTAATAATAATAATAGACACAACATTTTGCACGCCCTAGAGGCCAAAAACATGTAACAACATCAATGTATAGATGATGATTTGATTTGATTTGCTTTAGGGGAATGAATTCCCCCTTTGAAGAGGTTTTAAATTCCACTTGGGGGAAACTTAATTCCCATTCTAGGGGAGTTAATCCCCATTCTGGGGGAGGTTGAGGTTTTAGTGACGATTAATAAAATATGACGATTGAACTCGTAGAGTTCGGAGGGGGGCACGACGCCCCCGCGCCCCCCGTCGCCGGCGCCCCCCGACGGCGCGCACCCCCGGAGGCTGGTACGTACATCACTGTATTGTCACTAATAAATTTGGTGCCATTTTGTTTATTCATTTAGCTTATTTGGGAAACAAACAATAATTATGATTCTTACAATATAATACACATATCAACCAAAAAATATATATTCATGATACGAATTTGGTTCATATGACTACAAGAAAATTACAAAATATTTACTACAATATAAGAAATATGATTTAAAAAAAATGAATTAAATAATACAATACCACACAAAATAAAAACAAAAACTACAATATGTCTATTAATTGTTTCTGTACTGTACTCTCGGAACATAACAAATGCATTTCAATTATAACTTTTATAGTGGAAACTTGATTGATATATGTATTCATTTTGTGTTTTATATTTAAGAAAATTAATTATTGTATTTTTCCCAAACAAATTAAATAAATAAATAAACCTGACTATAGCATCTAGAATTCTAAAACATGCATTATTGTTTTTTGTCTACTGGCAACACTTGTATCTTGCGTCAGTAAATTATAAACAAAGTTCAATATAACTGTATTACTTTAATTTTAACGTAAAAATAATTGAATACGAATATAATCACACTATATGCCAATGATTGGCTGACTCCAAATTGCTGTCATTTCACAATTGACACTTCTATTTATCAACAAGAATATGCCAACATAAATCCGAACTCGCTGCAAAGTGGAGGCTCTAGATTCGATTCCTGGTATGGTAAATGTCGGAAAAACAATCCGTTATTTATTCAGGTCGGGAATAGTCCGTTGTATATTATCATAACATAAACGTGAGTTGCTTAATTTGGGGATATACAATGTGTGTGCGTTTGTCTGCACATTATATATATACTAGCTGTACCCGGCAGACGTTGTCCTGCCTTTAAAAAATAAATTCTAGAACCCGATTCCAGCGCCATCTACCGGGACCTAATGTTAATCTAAACTATTCTCAAATCCACTTGAACAAACAAAAAAATTCATCAAAATCAGGCCCAGCATTTAGGAGGAGTATCGCCGCGCCACCTACTGGGTCCAATCGTTAATTTAAACCATTCCGGGACAAACTTCAACACATACAACAACAAAAAGAACACTTAAATTCTGTTACCCGATTGCAGCGCCATCTACCTGGTTCAAATTAAATTTACATCTAAATCATCCCAGTAGAAAATTATAAAAATCGTCGATCGTAGAGGGTTGAAAATTTAGGGTTATTGTATTTTTTAATTCTGTATCATAAAACAATAAAAAAAATAACAAATATCTAAAAATTATAAAAAATAACATTTCGGGGTGGACTACCCTTAATATTTAGGGGGATGAAAAATAGATGTTGTCCGATTCTCAGACCTACCCAATATGCACACAAAATTTCATGAGAATCGGTCAAGCCGTTTCGGAGGAGTATGGTAACTAACGCTGTGACACGAGAATTTTATATATATAATACTAACGGTCCAGGCAGATGTTGTCCTGTCCTGAAAAAATAAAAATTAGGAACCTAATGGTAGTGCCATTTACCGGGTCCAATTGTGATAGAAAGCGTATAGTGCCACCTATTTGATGCTTCTATAACTTAGTTGACAGTAAAACTCACACTGACCGACTTCTCGGTTTAAAAAAAAAACAATGTTATTTTTCTTATTATAAATCAAAATGACACCTATCCTATGTCTTAAGTTGTAAAAATGTCAGCAAAATGAAAAAAAAACATCAAAATTGGTTGAGTAGTTTCGGAGTTCATCGCGGTCGAACATTGACAGGGAATTTTAAATATACATACATACATGACTTCACGCCAGGTCCCTTGCGGGGTAGGCACGAACAACAGAGCGCCATTCAGACTTATTCTTACACACCTCACTTGCTTCTTTGACAGACTTCACGCCAGGTCCCTTGCGGGGTAGGCACGAACAACAGAGCGCCATTCAGACTTATTCTTACACACCTCACTTGCTTCTTTGACAGACTTCACGCCAGGTCCCTTGCGGGGTAGGCACGAACAACAGAGCGCCATTCAGACTTATTCTTACACACCTCACTTGCTTCTTTGACATTAATAGCTCTTGTCATGCACGCTCGTCTGTTCTTAAGGCTCCTGACATCACCTTCTGCTAATACCTAATTTTAAATATGTTTAAATTATATAATGGTTGTGTAGAGTGGTGCGTCGGCGGGCAGCTCCCCCATCACCATCAGCTTCAAGAACCACAAGCTGAGCCCCACGCACGCGGCCGACACGCCCAGCGGTGAGTTGACGGCCTTCACTGGCGTTATCACTCACCCCGAGGGTGGGGGGTATGTCAGTGTCCACTAATTTTGCTGTCTACCCTCTTGGCTACAGCCAGGTTTTTTCTTTTTTTTTATTGCAGGATATTTTTTATTCAGCAGATAGGCAGACGGTCCCCTTGGTGGAAAGCGGTTACCCTCGCCTATGGACAATTGAGACACAAAAGGTGCTACAAATGCGCTGCTGCTCTTTTAGTTCAGACATTGTTCCGAGTCAACGTCTGACAAACTCATCTTTTCCTACCAACTCTTCTAAACTCCAACTTATTGCCGTGCCAAGAACTTTTACTTTAGTTGAACTTTGCTAGTTAGCTCTAAAGTGGAATTTAGTGCCGTGTCCTATGTGTAATCTGAACCAAACCAGGATCTCAAGGTTAGTGGAGCTTCTGCTTTGTTAATGCAAGGATCTAGGTCATATCTCTCTCTTACAGTCCATCCCAAATTGAACCAACATATTATCTGTGGACTACAGTAGTTTTTATTTTGATATTGTTTAATATTATTAGTACATATTAAGTACCTACCTATAAAAACATATAAAAAAAATGTTTGTGTGTGTGTACTTATGTACACGCGTTAGAAGTTATACTTCTTTGGCCTAACAAGATAAAAATCTTTTCAAAATTTTTATCTTTTGCCTTATTCTACGTTTGTAGAAAAAACGACACTAACAATAGAAAAACTAAAATGTTGACTATAGCTAACTTCATGGTGTAGGTTTTTCGTGTGACGGTGTGCGCGCGCATCGTAAACATTTACTCTCATCATTTTCCCCTAACGCGCCTAAAGAAGTATAACTTGAAAAGAATTTATTAATTTATGTACTGACACTACACTACTACTACTACAAACACAATCTGTACCGTCCCTGTGAGCTATAATGAAGAATTCAATTGATTTCTTTTTCTTGAACATTTCTTATTGTCTACCCTCATTGCATGGAAGTGAGAGTGAGTAATTGTATTGGTGTGCTTTCCAGCAGAGGGCGTGGGCCGCGTGAGGCGCCCGCACGCCGCCTTCGCCACGGACGAGGAGGACACGCCCACGCCCACCCCCACCCCCACCCCCACGCACCACCCCACCACCAACCACAAAGGTAATATAAACTAAGGAAACCACCTTCAAGAGTAACGAGTTAATTGCAAAGTAAAATTAATCATATCTCTCCCTCTCAAGTTGTTGCAGAAAATATTTATTTTTGATTTTTGGGTACTCTTGAAGTCAGTTTCTATTTTGCTAGAAAATGTATTTTTTTTTTCGCTTTTAGATTACGTATATGGTATCCAATAACAATAAATTTATGTCACAATTTAGTATATATAGAGACATATCATTCAGTACTGTATTGGGACACTTACAAGCCAATAGATGGCGCTGTGCAATAATTCAGGTAGCAAACGAATCCCGAAATGTACATAAAATATAGGTATACTTTCTGACAGCAATAGATAGACGTAGGACTGTGAGGAAGAAAATGGCCTCGCTAAAAGAGCTTTCTTTGAGACGGTCCTCCAACCATTGGGGTCACCTCTTGTTGGAGAGGGAATGGATTATTGTATTAATTTAATGTATTATTGTGAAAGACTTTTTTTCTAATATGACTTGTTACTTTTGTTGTAAACACCCCTAAAGTACAACTACCATTAAATTATACTTAATGCAACACACGAACAATAGTCAAAATCGATTCAGAAACTAACAATTATGACTTTTATGAACTATACATAAAAAATGTCATGTGACGAATTGAGATTTTTTTTTGAAGTGGAAAAAGGAAAAAGTAATAAAAATAATACTCTCATAAAGTAAATGATAATCTTGATGAAAAATTAAATAATTAAAACGAACAAATTGTACCCCACATTCAATAATAACTTGAACATTATCTGTGTTACCCATGATAACGGCTACTGAAAAGTGACCGAGACGTCAGAATAAGAATTAAATAAAATACTGCGCATAAAACCGTTGAAACGTAGTTTCAATTAAGAAATGTCGTTTGCGTTTTACCAAAGTATTGAGCGATACAAATTGACAGAATTTCCTAACGACCAATCTGTATAACTAAATATTATGTTTTAGGTAAAGAGAAAAAAGAGAAGAACAAAAAAGGCGAAGGCGGCGAGAAGGAGTCGAAGAGCGCGGAAGAGAAGAGGAAACACATAAAGAGTCTCATCGACAAAATACCCACGCAGAAGGAGCAGCTGTTCCAGTACAAGCTGGACACGGCGCAGGTACCTTTCCAATGTGATGTTACTCTTTAAGTTAATCCCGGTTGTGTTGAGTTTTTCTACGTCTCTTTTGTTTTTTTTTACTTTTTTTATTGCAGGAGTTCAGCAGACAGGCAGACGGCCCACTTGATGGAAAGCGATTACCATCACCTATGGACATTTGCAACACCAACACCACCTGGCAAAATTTGTATTTATACTATAATGAGAATTTGCCTGATTTTTTACAATATTCTGAAAAAAGACGGTTAACTTTTTAAGACGGGGTCCACCACAATTTTTTTCTCGAACTGTCAAAAAGGCTGATTGGCAAGCACAAGTCAAATAGAGATGAAATGAACGTTGAACTGGTGCTTTCTCTCTCTGACTACATGGAATTTGTATAAAAGAAACGATATAATTGTCTTGGGTTTTGGCACCGCAATTTTGATGGCAGATTATGGACAAAAATAATATTATTACTGGCCACTTTTGAGGGTTAATTTTTGTCTTTTAATTTTGATAATAATGAAGCGTTGTTTTCACCTTTAAAATAATTTATTAATGTTATTTACACTTTTCCGTATGTGACTTTTTAACTGCTTATTTGTTTTTTGATGGTGTCTATGAGATTATGAAGTGTTTGTGGGTATTTTTTTTATTATTAAAGTCTGTAATATTACAAAAGTCTAATATTTTTATTCATAGAGAGTTTGGTAGAGTCAGTTTAAACACTCCTTTATGGTTTTTAATTCTTTATGAATAAATTTGTAAGTTTGAACACTAGTGTTCAAAATTTAGTCTTTTATTTTTTAGTTTTTTTCTGTTTTGCTGTTCGTTTGGGATTCACATAGAAACAAGTGGGCCGATTCGGATGGGGTTTTCGTTAATCGATAGCAATTGAATTGCAGATCGACGACGGGCTGATGGAGAGGAAGATCCGGCCGTGGATCAACAAGAAGATCATCGAGTACATCGGCGAGCCGGAGCCCACGCTGGTGGACTTCATCTGCAGCAAGGTGCTGGCCGGCTCCGCGCCGCAGGGCATCCTGGACGACGTGCAGATGGTGAGCGGATGTCCCGTTTTGTATACAAGGGTTATGGGGCCTAAGACGCCTCGTATATACTACAGGGTCTAAAACGCCCCGTACCGCAGGGCGTCCTGGACGACGTGCAGATGATGAGCGGATGTCCCGTTTTGTATACAAGGGTTACGGGGCCTAAGACGCCACGTATATGCTACAGGGTTTAAAACGCCTCGTACCTCAGGGCGCCCTGGGCGACGTGCAGATGATGAGCGGACGTCCCGTTTTGTATACAAGGGTTACGGGGCCTAAGACGCCACGTATATGCTACAGGGTCTAAAATACCCCGTACCGCAGGAATGGAAAGTGCAGATAAATCCAATACGGACAAGGAGGTTATTAAAGCCATGATATAACACTATAGCCAAAGTCATATGTAGCAAGTCAAGTATGAACTTGCTCAAGCCACAGAAACTCTTAAATAAATTCATTGTAAAACAAGAATCGCGGTAGAGTTCATCATGGGAGACGAGAAGAGACGTTTCAGTGGTCGATAGGTTTGTGAGTGACCACCAACTCGTGCTAGCCACTCTCAAGATCAACTACAAGGCATATGGTTTAAGTGATTAGTATTGTTTTATTTTTATTGCATAGACAGCCCATCTGATGGAAAGCGGTTACCATCATCTATGGACATTTGCAACTAATGCGTCGCCTCTCCAAAGAGAGACTGAAGCCTGGCCACTAATGCTGGAGCACAATTCAAGGCTGCTATGGTGGCATACTCTAGACCGGCACATACCCTATTAATTGGCTTATATTCTTTCTCTGTTCCTGTATGGACAGTACTCCAAACGAGAACGTTAAAGTGCAATTCAGTTAACAATTCACTTTTTCATACATCACACACAGGCCTTTAAGCAGTCTTGTGCACTTCATGAATAGTGGGGACTGATTCGATTACAGTAAAAGCTTTATTCGCGAATACAGAAACCGTGAATACGGAATGCTAATTTATATTGGATTATAGGGGATACTTTCCTAGGTGACCAAAAAAAAGAACAAATATAAAAAAAAAATCATCTTAAAGCTTAGACAATGGTTTGAAGAATTTTGTAATTTTCTCTTGCTTGGCAGTTTTTAAAGCAGCTTTCATTCTGTTCGTTTACATTGTCAAAAACACCGATCGCGATGAAGGCGGCTTATGTCAAAGTTCTCGGTGATATCATTTTTTAACAACGTACTTTAGGTAAAGTTGTAATAAGATCTATTTTCCTGTTTTTATTAGTTCATTTAACTGCATTTACAAAGGATATTGGGTTGGATACCTATTGGAATCCTTTTATTGTTACCTATGTATTTATTAGATCCGCGAATAAATAAATTTTCAGCCGCGAATATAGGAATTGGGTCGAATTTTTTTAATCCGCGAATGAAGGAAACGCGAATGAAAGGAGCTTTTACTGTACTAACAAAGCAAATTGAAAAGTTCTAATGACCAACTAGTACTAAGAATACTATTAAAGTGAACTGGCCAAATTGTACTAGAAACGAGTGCTAAATACTTAAAAAACTATTTGCAAGGACATCACTAAAGTACTATCGTAAGTTACAGGATTAGCCGCTAACTAAGCGAGGCCATCGGTGGGGGGGGGGGGGGCACTCCATATTATAATCAAGAGGGACAACTGTGTACAGAATTTCGATTATCTGAAGCGACACGCGGGATAATTCGTTTATTGTGCTCGGTGGTCGGGTGCAGGTTCTGGACGAGGAGGCGGAGGTGTTCGTGGTGAAGATGTGGCGGCTGCTCATCTACGAGCTGGAGGCGAAGAAGGCGGGCCTGCACCAGCAGCCGGCCGCCGACGCCGCCCCCAGCGCCGCCACGCCCACGCCCACGCCCACGCCCACGCCCACGCCCACCAAGTGATCTCTAGTGATGTCACATCACATACGTAGTCGATATCGATATTCATTTTAGTGTGCACTAAATCAAATTAAATTTATCATCAAATGGACTTACTTATGCAAAATGGAACCAACCCACATACTGACAGTTTTGAGAAAAAGCCGATAAAAAATAATATCTATTTTTTGGAAAAAAATATAATATTCTAAATATTTTTTTCCAAAATATAGACACATTATTTGTATGCAAAAACATTTTTTTCGCAAAACTGTCAGTATGCGGGTTGGTTCCATTTTGCATAAGTAGATTCAAATGTTCTCTTGTGCTGAAATATAAAAATCTGGTGCCCCATGACAGCGTCACCTACCGGGTTCATTTGTGGATTTAAACATCAATTCAAACAGAGATCTAGTCGAATAATTTTACCATAATTCTGGAACTTGTTTCCAGCGCCATCTACCAGTTCCAATAAGAATGCAGACACATAAAACCAGCATCGTTAAACTATCATAAAGTCATCTGACTTTTAAAATATTATGACAGAAATAATTGTAATTATTTTTCAAATAACTATTAATGCGTAATTTGATTGGAGTTAATTGTACCTATTTATGATGCTGTATAAGTAGGTACTATTGTGGATTTCTTTTTAGGAAAAAACTAATTTTACACAACAGCACGAAGATTGACAGTTGTTGTCATTCTGTCGTCTGTATGACAATAATCCAAAGAAGCGAATCCCATACAAAATTCTTGAATTGAGGGAAGATCGATATCGATAAATGCGGTCGATGTGCACTCGTGCAGCACTAAAACTATCGCCATGTCGGCCTGTCCCGAACTAGATATACCTGAGTAACGCAACAAATGTGTGATAATTTTATCTTCTTGGTTATTATATTACTGAAAATGTAATTTTTAATTGTATTATCCATAAATATAAAGGGAAATGTGGATGTAATTTTTTAAAGTGACTACAAACTGGCCCTACTATATCAATAATGGGGTACTTGACTGTTAAATCAACTAAATTACATACTTTTTATGATCATAGAAAACATGTGTTGTGAATTTCACTCGCAAATAGCCAAGTTTAAAAAAAATGTTATAATCAATTATTTTATTTGAAATTTCATGATTTGTATAATAAACAATTATATGTTGTTTTAGTTTTTATAAAAACAGAAAAATATTATTGAATGAGGTAGTCATGTCCGATGTCAGATTGTTAATTTCTATCTTTGAATTTGGATGAATCGACCAAAGTGATTGAAATAATCAAACTTGAATCATTCAGGTTTATACCTTTCAACCGAATTGATCTGTCTAATATCAGCATTAGATTTTAAAGGTCACGCATTCGTTTCAATGTATTTTGATTCATTATAGCGCTACTCTGGTCTGCGTACTGGACTTGCCTCACTGAAAAGAAAAGAGTCGGCTCAGTCGCTCTAAACAACTGTATCACTCTTTCAGCTCTTTAGCTCATTTAGCTCAGTAGAGACACAGAATAGAAGTCGAGATGACATCTCTAGCTCTTTCAAGCAGCTAGAACGAGTCGTGTACTAAGTAAGACCCACGCTGAAATTTTATTTTATAATTACACTTGTAAACAAAATACTTTTAATCTTACTTCAAAAGAAATGAACGATGATCACGTACCATTTATTTTATAGTTTTTTTTAACTATTAGGTTCATCCTGGTTAGGTGTCATCCAGAAATTAATTCACACGTTAAAAGGGAAAGGGAGGGGATCGAGTGTGCAATGTAGGACTAGGAGGGGTCCTAACTTTCGTGACATCACATTTCAAATAATAATATATTTAAGTTTTAAAACGCGAAATTTTAACTATTAATGAAAATTTCAAAAAAATTTAACTCTATCTATATGAGCATAATGTTTAATCTGCTTTAAGGGCCAAATTTAATATTATTTTTGTCCACCACACTGCCAGCTGCCATTAAAATTTCTGCGCCGAAACCAAGAGAATTATTTCGTCTCTTTTATTCTAATACAAATTGTATGTAGTTAGAAGGAGAAAGCATCAGTTTCAATGTTCATTTCAATTGACCAGAAATTTGTAGGACTTCCTAATGAGCCGTGTGTGACGGTTCGGAAATAAATTTGTGGTGGTTCCGTCTTCAGGTTAAATTATTAAAAAATAATTCAAACGTTAATAAAACTACTTACGAAACTGCTGTTTTAATTTAATATTGTCTTGTAGGATTGAAAAATAGGTATTGTCATACTGGGGAGGGAGGAGTCTCACCAATGTCACCAGCTGTGACAAGGATTAAGAAAAATTTCGAAATTCTTGTGACATAATCTGTGGATGCCCCCTAACTTCATTTTTACAAGCACAAAGATTAACTTACACTACGTATTCACAACATTGTGTCATCGACTGAGCCAATTGAGCCGTTGAGCCGTTGAGCTGTTCGTTCACTGAGCGAACGAGAGATGTTTTATAAGATTTGGCTCATTTATATCGAGCTGTACAAGTTCATTGCATACATTTCGTATATATATGCCATTGAAATGTTTCATTTTCCGGCCTTAGCGTGCGTTTTTCAAAGGACGCAATTTTATTGTTTTGATGTGTAGGCTTCAGTTCAAGTTGTGGAGTCATCGACCTTGTCCCTCGAACGCCATGTTGGAAAAAGAGGTAGGTCGTAAACTAGCAACCCTACAGAGAATTTTATAAGACATTATTTGCAGCAAATTAAATTGTCTACAACTTTAGTCTTACTAATTTTAAGCGTAAAATGGAAAATAAAGAATTTATAAATAAAAATAACTAAACATTTTTGAACAATTTTTGAAGTGAAACTTCTTTATCGGCGTTGGAAAAAAAATTTACCGTCACTTTTTTCGGTTACGCGCCATCTTTTTCTGGCCCCTACCACGTTCGATTTGACCGTGGTAAGGGCTTTATTTACTTAACCAATTTCTGTAAAGTTGCATATAAGTAGATCATTATCGAAAAATAAGGTCATAACAAGTTCCACTTCTTACGTGTGTACACGCGCAAGTTTTTTTTTTGGGCGTAAATAAAAATAAGTGTAGTGGCGAGTCACCATCTGCCTATTTCTACATGTTCCCCGAACATTGCGACGGGCTGATGCCATAGTCCCCATATTCCCAGACCCCTAGTACCACTAGCAATTCACCCTAATAGCCCGGTACTTTTTGTCCTCATTTTCCACAATAGCATTATTATATGGTGTAGACAGGGATAGTCGCCGGTCAGTGTCACGCCACATTTACATTAAATTTGTCAAGGGGCCTCTACGTGTTGGCCTCCCCATGGCTCCACACAAGCCCTCCAAAGTCCGGGCCAGTTTTTATTGCCTGCGGTCTTTAAAGAATAATAATAATAAAATTGCCTCCTCTAAAAAACACAACCCAAAATGTAACTTTTCAATGGACTAATACTCCAATTTCACATACATAGTCCGACAGCGTCCATTTGAAGCAATAATTCCTGACAAGATGTCTTCGCATGACTATTACTATGTAATATTTAAATATATGTAACGGACGCAACTGATATTGAGTCGTGTGTTTGTTTGTGCGTCTGCTTGAATGAGAGGATGTGTGTGCGTTGATCATATGTTAAGTTTACCTCTTAAAAAGTGAATAAATATGAATTACATATTATTACAATGTGTTTTATTTTAATAGGCATTCTTAATTAACCGACTTCCAGAAGGAGGAACTTCTCAGTTCGACATCATCTCCGTTAATGGTAGACCGATTTTAGAATTTATTTCTTTAATTAACCGACTTCCAAAAGGAAGAACTTCTCAATTCGACATAATCTCCGTCAATTGTAGACCGATTTTAAAATTTATTTCTTTTATTAATCGACTTCCAAAAGGAAGAACTTCTTAATTCGACACCATTTTCATCAATTTTAGACCGACTTAGAAATTAATTTTTTTATTTCTTTAATTAGCCGACTTTCAAAAGAAGGAACTTCTCAATTCGACATCATCTCCGTCAATTGTAGACCGATTTTAAAATTTATTTCTTTTATTAATCGACTTCCAAAAGGAAGAACTTCTCAATTCGACATAATCTCCGTCAATTGTAGACCGATTTTAAAATTTATTTCTTTTATTAATCGACTTCCAAAAGAAAGAACTTCTTAATTCGACACCATTTTCATCAATTTTAGACCGACTTAGAAATTAATTTTTTTATTTCTTTAATTAGCCGACTTTCAAAAGAAGGAACTTCTCAATTCGACATCATCTCCGTCAATTGTAGACCAATTTTCAAATTTATTTCTTTAGTCGAAAAAGGTGGTTCCATTATCATCGAGGGTCTGATGGGTGGGTTTAGTGGGTCCCACGGAAATCGAGAGAAACCCTAGTAAAAGCACGGAGCGTCTACAGTCTACACTATTCGGAGGGCAAAACTTTTATACGCGCACCAAAAGTAGAACAATTTCTATAGGTGCTCTAAATACTATTTTTAGAGAGAGATAACACTATACTGCATATCAAAATATACAATTTCAAAAACAGACCATACAATATTTTCTAGGCAATACAATAGGCGGCCTTATCGCTCAAAGCGATCTCTTCCAGGCAACTTAAAGAAATTTGAATCAGGTGATGTAGGTGGCGCAGGAAGAAGGGAATAGATACAAACATACTCGTACTAATTTAAGAATTAAATATAACTCCCGACCACTCTCAACATAAACCAACCTAATCCATTATATCCCAACGAAAACCAACCTTTCCCAACTTCAATCAATCCACTAGACCCAACATTGTACATACACTAACACTAGCATCAACACAAACATGCATTAACCTAGTAGTAAGATAGCTATAAGTTGAAATTGTAACTAGTCTCGGGCAATCGTGTTCGCCTGAGTCCGACAAGATTAAAAAAAAGAATTAAATATACAATTACACATGTACATTGTCTCACACACACACACACTTTTAAGTTTGAATGTTGTTTTGCTTTTGTTCAAAATCGTTGGAAATTTCAATTAAAGATCCTAATCGATTATTTCCCATTTCATTAACTGATAATAAAGATGGTATTGAATGTTTAATTACGAGATTTTTAACGCCCGAGTCTATAAAAGTGATACTATACCTACTATATGAGGCATAACACTTTTCAAAATGTACATCTTAATACTATGCTGTTCAGCCGTGGTAAGTTGTTACTAATACATTACTAAAACCAACAGACATGCGTATTACAGAGTTGCCATGTATATGGATTTTTCCGGTACTATAGCTCTGTCGGAGGCTTAATACAGGGGAATCTCAAGCCGTCCGGAATTTCCAAAATGTAGGTAAAGAAATAAACAAAAAAAACATTTTTTATACTCAGTAGAGAAGGTGTAAGCTGCAAGAATAGGGAAACACGCATCCTTTGCCGGCGTTGATTATAACGCACGAGAACATTCTAGAATTCATTGCCTTTTTTTACATATCAATATCAATACTAAAACAAGAAAGTACGTAATTCACCCTAAAAATAATGAATTTTGATTTATTGATCTGCAAACCTTAGCCACGGTTATATTGTTCATCAATTCGCCAGCTTGCTAAAGGTCGTCGAATAAAATCTACAACTGTCAAGTTTACGGCTAAACCGTTGGCTGTTAAGTTGGCGAGTTATTCACCCACTAGCCCAATAGCGATCAGCTTGTTTTTTAGTCGGCTTTTGAACCACTAGCAGCCGATTGGAAAAGTTTTTGAAAATTCGGTTGGTTATCCATCGCTAAAACAGACAGTTCGTGTATAGAAAAGTGAAACTTAGTTCGCTAATTAAAAAGACAATGTTCTTTTACCTCTGGAATGCCAGAATTTTTTTCGTGATATGAGACAAACTCTTAAAATTCAAGAAATAACACTAAAGTTGTATTTCGCATTATATTTCAAGAGAAATGTAACCAGGGGCAAAATTTGGGATTTTTCCATTGCCCAACAGTAGGCATGCAACAAGAGGGTAGCTAAAATGTTCACGACATAAACCGTTGTGTCGAATAAGACAATAGGTAGCTAGCTCATGGAAATTGTTTCCTATCTCTAGCACTGAAGTATGAAACCTAAGGTCTATGATCTCTAGCAACTAAACTATAAACTTTCAAAATGTTTTCAATCAAAAGTATTCGATTTTTAGTTACATGCTTTTACGTTAGGTAGTAACTAGATAGCGCCGTTAATAAGAAATCGATAAGTTAAATATTAGTGCGCCATCTAGTGAACTGCAGTCTAAATTACGTGATTTTGCTATTCAACACTAGATAGCGTTTTGAAAAGGACGAAAATCAATAGATTTGCGATATGCAAGTTACGCGACGGAACAGCTACGGAGCTTCAGATATATTCACAGGTACTCGCCTTTCCTTTAGAATATCCGACCGGGAATAATTAATATTAATCAGATTAAAAAAGAATCATTTTGACAGATATACAGCGCTACTTCCAGCCCTCTCCCAGGTGTCGTAGATGTAAGTAGTATAAACAATTAAGAATATACATTAAAATAACACAGAGTTGGGACACAAGGATATCTGCACATTAATGCAAGCAATCCAAACTAATCAAGCATCCATAGCTAAAATGTTAATATCCGAATCTAAACTTGTAATAGTCCAAATTTAAGAAAGTACAAAAATCTTCACCCCTTTGTATACCGGCTCTACTTAACGTTGTCTCATTTAACATCTATTTACATTGTTACATATTCCAATGGTCCATATTTTAGTGTCACATATATCTTGTCAAAACACCAGGAGAAGTTTAACGACGTACCTACAGTACAAGGTTTCTGGAAGATACTGGACGATGCTAGCACTCCCAAGACTAGGAGGTATACTCGGTGCTCCGAATATGTGGTATTAACTTACTTAAAGATGTTTACCGTCCTTCATCTAATAAAAAAGTTGCATTTACAGGAAGGACCAGCGTCGAATCTCGATCTCCTAATCCCAATAGTAATAAAAAGCGAAAAGCCACTGGGGAAGAAATCTCTGTATCTAGACGATGCAATCAGGAAACCAGTAGATATTAACTTACAGGATACTGTTTTCAGTAATATTCCTGCTAGCGCTTTTGTTTTGGATTCCAAACGAAGCCACTTTTCAACTAGAGATGGTGCCTTGACAACTAATGACAAAAATGAATCAAAGCAAGCATCACAAATTAAATTGAAACTCGACAATAACCTAATCAAAAAAACTCAAGAACTGGACAGAAATAAACGTGATTTGAATATTAAATTTGTTTTACTACAGAAATGCCTCAATAATATAGATGAAAAGTACGGCAATAAATTTAAAACTTCTGCATCTCTGGAAATGATCCTGTATTTTTGCAAAGAGCTAGTCGACTCTTTCATGGGTTCAGAAGAAGCTTCCAAAATTGGTTTCGAACATAGAGCTAAAAGTGACAAAGAGTTAGCTGATGATAACAAAAGCGTTCCAGAAGTTGAAACTTCTGAAGAAGAAGCAAACAATGGAAAACATATTCATGAAGACTGTACCAATTGTTGTCAGGTGTTAGTTTATGCAGAGGTTGATGATGATGGTGAGGATATAGAGAAAACAATTAAAGATCATTTGAATGTGGCTAATTCAGCGCTAGAGGGGCTGCCGGGGGCAGCGAAACACACCCCTGTAAGCTGGCTTGGATCGGTAAACGGACGTCGAGACTGGATGTTACTCAATGACAAGGATAAGAGTATGTGAGTTTTATTATTAGATGCAACGTTTACAATAATAGACGAAGGACACAATAGCGTTTTTTGTTGCGTAGCTGGCAAATAGGTTGATGGCCTATGTAACGGAAAGGGGTTGACATCGCCTATAGATATTTGTAACAACAGGGGCGAAGCCAACTTGATGCCAGCCTTTAGTATGAGATAAGAGGGGTGTGATAGGAGCAAGGGCAAGTGGGCTATTGGATCTCTCACTCATCGTGAGAAAACGGTTAGATCAAAACAAACCGTTCCATACCGAGATTCTGTGTTTGTTTGGTATCACACCAATGGAGCCGGCCCTAAAAGCTGTATAAGTAACTATAGTAGCGAAGGGTAGAGGTTAAATAATTCTTCAGGTGGCAGAGAGGAGTATTCACTTATTACAATTTGTATTTTTAATTTTGCAAACTGCCGCATATTTTGAAACAAAAGCTTTGAGTTGCTATTTCATCCAACGTGTAAGGAGAGCTGCCAAGCGTAAGAGATAGTAATACAGTAATATTATACGTACGAACAAAAAACGTAAAGCGCCAATAGATTCATAGCACTTTCGGCCTTTTCGTCGCTTGTTGTTAGTTTCTTAAAGGTCGGCTATTGGGAATCGAGTTGTACGAAGTCCATACCAGTGCAAGGTATTTTTTAATTGCATGAGTTCAACAGACAGCCAGAGGGGCCACCTGATGGAAAGTGGTTACCATCGCCTATGGATATTTGTAACACCAAAGGTCTTAAGGGATACTGGAGTCTGGCTACTAATGCCGGAACATAACTCAAGGTTGTTATGGCGACATAATTTAGGCCAGGAGTGGTAGCCATCAGACGGGTAAATACCATACCACCTGGCTGAGGGTTGTTTTGTCGCCTGTTACGACAAACCTTCCGGCCACTGGAAATTGTATTCTTTCTCCGTTCCTGCACGGATAGTTACGGATAATTTACGACTATATTATAAGCATTAACCTTTTTCTAAATAAGTATTTTTGTTATCCACAGACTAAACATGTACGTACATCGTAGCGAAAAGTAAGTATATTTCGCTTTTAGGTATAACTAACTAAACTCCTTGATTTTTTTGTTACTTAAAACATGTAAAATTCACGTGTAAAAAATTTCTTCATCAATAAATAACTCAAACGGGTAATTTCGTGATTTCAGTTTCAGGCACTTGGATGACAATAATAATGATCTGAAGAACTTTTTATTTAGTTAACTTTCTGTATTCTGTATTTAAGAGTCAAGTAAACAAACACGTTACCTGTAAAAGTAACTGAAACGCTGTCATTCCGAAACGATGCTGTTTTAGATGATTAATAAAAAATATATTTAAATTGGGTTTTTATATTTTCAGATTACCACTCTTCGTTGTATAAAGATCTAGAAATTATCGAACTCTGCCTAACATTTATATGTCATACGACTTTAAAACAATACACAATTAAATACTATGACTGAAATACATTTATATGGGATTTATTTTTATATGTTGATAATTTTACATGAAAAATCACTAATTATGTTTATTTTTTGTGAAATAATGCGTTGCCTTTAGGACAGAATAGGAGGGATGAGTTTAGAGAAATGGTTAACGCGGATTGGATTAATAAACAGAGATAGAAGGAGGGGGCGATAGAGATGGAGCAAAGACATAAAAAACCAGCAAATTAAAAGAAAAATATACAAAAATCAAAGAGAAAAAAAATATTTTTTGGTTTTTTACATCTGGACGCTTGAAGTCGATGCGAAGTAAAACTTAAAAATGATTGCATTTTGCAAATTTGTTGTTGTTTTTTATGTTTAGTTTTGCTTTTTAGTTTGAAGTCGGTTTTGATTTTTGTTAATATATTTTTCATTTCATACTTTACATTTGTGACTATAATATTCGGGTGCTGTTCTCGATTTCCATAGGATCCACACATCAGATTCTGACTTGTTAACAACCGACCTCTGGAGTGTATTTTTTAATAAAAAATAAATTGAAAATCGGTTCTTGATGGAAAAATCACGTAACAAATATACAAAAAAAAAAAACTCATTTATGAAGTCAGTTAATAAGATCGTCGTTATTCGCAACCAAGAACGGACTTCTTGCAGCAGTTGCAGCAACGTGGCAATAGCACCTCAGGGGCTTTGGTTTGGTCGTAATCCCGTCGGCCTTTGGGCTCGAAAGCCGGCAGGTACACCACACCCTTGCTGTCGTACTTCGGCCCCTCCGGGATCAACACGTGCCGGTGGCAGAGGCGACTCTACAAATAAATTATAAACATATGACTTTAAGTAACAGTAGATTTGTTATACGAGAGGTGATAGCGTAGAGTCAATAGCTCGAGTGCCTAAATAGACTTTTCACCCGAGGTTAACACTTTTCTTTTCGTTTCGAATATGAGGAAATTAGAAAAATTTATTATTTGAACAAACAACTACTTCTCTAACCTAACGAAATCAGCCGTAAAATCCATATCTAAATCTTATGAACCACAGAGTATAATTATATATATGTTATGAACTTATTCCATACGTCACATGTGAAACGTCAAGTAAATTTCTTTTTCTGTGGTATTCTACCAACCAGTATTTTTTGTCACTGAGGATATTTAGCTCAAATTTATGTAAATTAAATAAAAATTTAATGAAAAGTAAATTATAAGTATAAATTGATGCTACAAATTGTTGATATTTTTTATTACAATGTATGTCGCGATAAAAATGGGGCCATGAGTCGCGTGTATTATCTATGGTTCGCATAGTTTTAATAAAGTTTGACAGCAGGGGAAATCGTTTCCTAGGGACGAAAAGAATTGTTTTCATCCCTGTGATCAGGCAACTGAAAGCGTACTTTCAGAATATGGGAAATGAAAAAGTAGGTACTTAATTTTAATTCAAAGGTTCGGTCAGTTTTCAATAACCGTGATCACGGAAGACAAAGATGTTAACTCAGTGTCAATGAGTAAATAAATTGTAGGAAATTTTATCTAGTTTAATAAATGTTTTTATTATAAAATTAATCGAAAGGGAGATATGCAAAACTGCTATTAGGCGCCTTTTTCCCAATCTTGCGGCGGAAAGAGCACATGAAATCTATAAAATTAATAATTTAATTATTCACTTTCAAACTTAGACCATTAAACCAATGGACATACCCTTGTATGAGCATACCCCTCCGCCAAGGTACAAGATTATAAAATCTAACGCGTTTATAAAAACTAGTTCAATAATCGATTTCTAACAGTCAGAGTATCGTTATCGCTGTGTGAGGAGCTCCTCAAAAATGCCAACCTGTGCATTTAACGTGTGCGATAAAATGTCAAACACCTCAAATCTAGAAAAAGATGGTGTAACATTTCACATGTAAGCATTTTTATGTCTAATTATTGTTTATTTTTAATAAAATAACTTATAGTTGTTTATTAAACTTGATGTTTAAAACATCGATTCTATAATCGAATTAATGAAACATCTCGTATCGACTTCCGACAAATCTCTGTTTTACTTTGAACTGTTATTGTGAAGAAATTGAGTCTATATTTGTATAACAATGCCCAAATAACAAAATTTTGAAAGCTAGCGCACTTCACACACACACTCACGAGACTAATGCGAAATCCTTCAAGAAATTATAGCCCTTATTGCGTTGGAGACTAATTTGAAATTTTAATATCAAAGTTTGTTTTTTGGCTACACGATACTACCTTAGTGATGTTTAATCTGTACATATAACTCCATGTCGATATCGATAAAACTACCTTTGATGCTGTTAGTCGAAAATATGATTACGTTATTAGTGGGTCATTATTAGTATAATGACCCACTTTTAGGGTCCTATTGTTTACAATAAGGAACCTTTACGATTTCGTCGTGTCCGTCTGTCCATCTATTTTCCGAGATTAGGTCTACACTGCTGAAATTTGGTACATATAACTGTAACCTATACTAGGAAATATATTTAAATGTTGTGAGAGTTTTTTTAAGTATTGCTCCCACACAATGAAAAGTTACGATGGTAAAGAGTACTGCTTTTACCCCATCGAATCGGGTATCGTTACCGATCTTGAGAGTCTACCTGTTTCTTGATCAGCGCTCCTATATAACCTACCTTGTGAACATAGGGTTAACGGTATTGCAGCGAAGGGTTCCTACTACTAGATGATTACGATTTATGGCCAATATTATGTTTTATTCATTTAATAAATTTTATAATTTTTCACTATATCAATTCTTTTATTCCATATCAATGCTTCGGCTTGAGTATGTCATTCCTAGACATCAGCTTCCAGCTATGGTTACCCGGGAAAAGGGTTCTCGCCCGCCGTTATGCCGTCGAGATGGGCGCGCGGCGTGTTCCGCGCGCGCTCACCTCTCCTCCCGCGAGGCGCGTTACAAACCGCCCCACGCTCGAATTAATATGTTTTTAAACATTACTAATTGACATGTTACCTCGAGTCAAACCGTGATCATAGCTGCTGTAAAGTAGCCGAAACGTTGTCAAAATAAAGAAATATCGCGCTTAAAACCGTAAATAACGTATACATGGGCCAAAGAGACCAGATACAAAAGGTCATTCACCTAAAAACTACTGTGGAGTTGACAATCTATTATCTATCTCTTTCCATCTCGTGTATTTGTCGTAATTTGTCTGTCTTTGTCGTAAGATCAAGACGGGTTCGCCAACATTCGGGCGCCATTTTATAGTAAGAGTTACTGTTTTTAGTTCATTCCGTTTCGGAACGCGCTCGTGGTGATTCTTGTTATTTGTAGAAGTTTTATTGTAGATGACGTGATGGATAAATTTATTATACATGTTACAGATTCTGATTCTACAGACTCAGAACAATCGGCGTCAGACTGAATAAACAATGATTTCTTTAAAAAAATGTTTCACTTTTATCCTCATTTCCATAAACATTATTATTATTCTCATTTCAACTCAATTTCTTTATATTAATTGTTACATTTTTAGAATAACATATTAATAAATAAATTGTCTACTCAAATATATAATACAACTTTCAAAAAGTTACGCACCCCTGTATTTTCTAATGACCTTGCATTGGTTTTGTTTACATTTGGTATCGCTTCTCGTTGGCCCTACTATAGTTTTATTTATGTGTAACAGTCGCGAATATCTAAGAAAAATACTATACAATAAATGAATTAAACTTATACTTTAGTTTTATTCCACTGTCATCATAGTATTCAAAATTATTATTCCTAGTAAAAATATCGACATTAAAGTATCGATATTTATTATCCCTATGAAATTCACAATTTTGTACAGTAGTAATACCAGCATTTTTTTACTCAAAATATAGGGCATTTAAATTACGTTGCAAGTAAATATTTGAATTATATGTACACAATTATATATTATGTTCATGGATGTTTTAGCGATTAGGGTTTACATAAAATTGTGAAAGTGTTAATAAATATCACACATCACAATTTTCATCACACAATAACTAAGACCTTATTTCAACTAGTGCTAGTTTATAAAATCATCAATGTGGTACTGTTTAATTATTACAATATTAAAGTTTATTTCATAATCCAATATTATAATAAAAAATAATAATGAATATTTAGTCAATTATGATTAAATTACGAGGCCAATTGAATAATGATATGGCAATTTCTTGTATTTTGAAATTTGTGAGTCGTCTTTGTGTGCGTAATGAGTGTAAATATACGCTGTCTGATTTAGGGGTAATATTGAAAAATACCTTATCTCAGATTTAAGATTACATTATTATAGGGTCTTACCTTAATCCTCATCCCATGTACACGTCCCCCTTTCGCATGAGCCATGTCCAATTGCTCTGAATTTGGTATATCATTCTCTCCCATATTCAAATTAGCTTTTAAGCGTTGCATATCAGGATCCACTTTGGCTTTAAAAATAGGTCTTTTCACTTTCTCTGGCAAATTTATCTCGTTCGTATCATCAAAACTCTCAAAATCCAATGCAGTCCTTTTTTTACTTAATTGTGGATCTGTTTTATCTTTCTGAACAAAATCCCTAATCATATCTTTGTTTTTCTCCAAAAAAAATTTGAAGTTATTCATCTGCTGGACTTTGTTTATATTTTTAGGTAATTGTTTCTGCTTTAGCATCTGCTGCTTTTGATAAAATTTTTTGACTTTATCTAAATTTATGTTGTTTATAGGTTTTGGTGTTTTAGATTTTACTGTAATATCTGCTTCAGAAGGCACTGCTCCGTAATTTTTTTTGAAAACTACACTGTTTATATTCTTAGGAAAATCTTTGTTTGGTAGAATTCTTTTGTGAACGTGTTTTGTCATAGGTTGTTGTTGCATGTTGTCTGTCGTATTATCAACATCATTTAAATCTTGAATTTTCAACTCGTATGCTCTTCGTAGATTATCAACAAATATTTTATCATCTTTATCGCGTTTATAGTCAAATTTCGGTACACTATCACTGTTCTTTCTAGTATTATATTTGGCCACATCCTTTATAGATGTTTGATCCTCAGTAACTTTAGTGCTACTAAGCTTCAGAGCTAGAGCATCTGCATAATCCTCATTGTTCTTACGTAGGTCTTCTTTGATAATATTGACAAATTTTATGGTTTTATTCGCTGAATCTGCCAAAAAATTGTTTTATTTTATTATTTTTTATTTTATTCGGGAAACAAAAAAATTATAGCTAAGTACATACTACTGAAATATCTAAAAGCATTTAATTGCTTCTACATATTATATCACTATTTATTTTGCCAATCTGTGGTATTTTAGATGCGGCCCAAGTTCAACCTACCCGGGATCAAATCTTGGCTGGAAAGCATGTACCTATTACTTAGGTAGTTTTCTGACTTCATATGCATATTGTCACAATTACCGTGTGATGAAGGTGTAGGAAAACATATTAATAAACCCTGCACATCGAGATTACCGATGTGTCAAACTCACCAGGCCACCGAGGACAAGCGTGGCGGGTATACTGTCCCTTAAGAAATTGGGAGACTCGAACCAAATACTGGGAAAATATAGGCTTTTATTTTTTAGTAAAAGCGTGGAAATGTATACGACACGTGTCAACGCACACGTCTATAGAGTCAGCATAAAGCCATAAAATGTATAGGCCATTGATTTTTTTTTAAATCACAGGAGTTCAGCCGACAGGCAGACGGCCCACTTGATGGAAAGCGGTTACCATCGCCTATGGACATTTGCAACATCAAAGATGCTACAAATGCGCTGCTGCTCTCTTAAGGGTACTGGAGCCTGGTGAGTAATGCCGGAACACAACTCAAGTTTGTTATGGCGCCATACAGACCAGGGGTGGTAGCCATCAAGTCGGGCAAATACCCTACTACCTGGTAATGTTTTATAAAAAATGTTTATAATAATCATTTTAATTTCATTCAAATTCAATTTTTATTTTGTAAAATAAATAAGATATGCATATCATACATAATTTTTCGAGGAATAATTAAGTTTGAAGGAGGGATCAAAAGTACATATTTCATACTAGACGCCAATGTCATTTGACAGTTAACAAATATTTGTGATAAGAAAATCATAGAGAAACTTGCTTCATACAAAATTAATATAACTTTAATATCAATATTGTAATAGAATTGTTACGAACTTCTTCGCTTATAATTTTTATTTGTTTTAGAACAGTTAGCATAGACATAATAAAACTACTTTTTAACGGTTTTAAGCGCGGTAATTTATTTGATTTTGGTTTATCCGACGTTTCGGCCGCTTTTCAGTGAACGTGATCACGGACGACAAAGGTGACATTAGGATTAAAACCGTTAAAACGTAGTTTTTATTATGTATACAAGTCGCGAAAACTTAAGAAAATATTAAGTAAGCATAGACATTTAAGCGGTGGTTAAAATAAAACTATATGACTAACAGCGATTATTTTATATTAACCATCGGTTAAAAAGAAACAATTTAATACGACTGACCGACGTGACACATAGACAAAAAGGGAATGGCAAAAACATAAAAAAGTGATGTGGATACATCACACTGCCCTTACAAATTTAATTTCGTCTTATTTTAACAAATTTCCTTTTATGTAGCAAGTGGTAGGGAAACTTTCTTTATTTTGATGACGCAGGGTCTTTGGACACCATCCTCGGGCCCTGCGACGGAAGGGCCGAGATGCAGGCGTAGGGCCTGCATCGAGGGTGGGTGGGACTCTCTCCGCTCGCTTCTTAAATAAAGCTGTCGCGAGAAACAACCGTCAAACTCAACCTAGAGTTGCGCCCCATTTATAGCGCTTTTACGGGGCGTCAGTCTATAACTGGGCCACTCCGGGGAGCAGAGTGACCCACTTCTGCAGCAGGGGGGAGTCCGCTGTCACCCCCGTGACAGCGGCCCCATGTGACGATAACTGTGGGAGTAGGAGGTGCTTGTAGCGGCGCCTTGTATGCGTCCTCATCCCTCGCTCTTACAGCGGCCTCCTTCTCCGACATGACGAATTCGCTGAAGGAGGCAATTGGTAGGGGATCTGACACGATTGATTGTCTAGTATCCAATGGACTTGAAATAAGTTAACGAACATCTGAAGGACTTGACCTAGAAGATATATGAATTCACCATCATTGTCCAGCGCATTATTTTAATATCCCTCTAAACTCATACAGTCCTTAACAAGAATATTAAAACTACTGAATCAATTTATTTTAAATTAGCTTCTGCTCGGGAATTCGTCCGCGTGGAATTGGTTTTTAAAATCGCCCAATTTGGAAACATTTTTAATTAGTACTCCGCTCCTATTGGTCTTAGCGTGATGATATATAGCCTATAACCTTCCTCGATAACTGGGCTATCTAACACTGAAAGTATTTTTCAAATCAGACCAGTAGTTCCTGAGATTAGCGCGTTAAAGCAAACAAACAAACTTTCAGCTTTATATATTAGTATAAGATTATACTTTCCAACTCTGCTTTAATTTGTAATAGAAAACTATTATAAAAAAATAGAGACTATCGGTTTGTTTTTCATCTTTGATGAAGTTATTAAATAACTCGAGAAAAGCTGGCGATTCGTGAAAAACTTATTTCTTACTATTATGAAGGTAGTTGCGAAGCCTGTTATAAAAGCCTTTTAATAATTCAATTCCTTTGTTTTTGCTTTGTGAAAGTTGTAATAAGTTTTTTGATTTTATTACAAATTAATAAGACGGTATTGTGAAAGTTAGTTGAAAGTTATCAAGTTAAAAGCAGAAATGTTGAATATTTCTCAATAGTTTTTTTTGGCAAATTAAATTTTCTTAAACTTCACATGTACAGGTATTTTGATAGAATTAAATCTATCATCTTGTAGGGCTACGGCACGACATACAAATGCTGTAACCGTGACGACAGAATGATGATGGTGGAATGTGGGTGATAAATGAGAGGATTATCTGTGCAGGAGCGGAAAAGAATACTATTTCCTACGGCCTGTCATATTAGGACAGATTATGTATTGGACGAAACAACTCACAGCCAGGTAGGTAGGTATTTGCCCGTCTGCATGGCTACCACCCCTGGTATAAGAGTATGCCGTCATAACAACCTCGAGTTGTGTTCCAGCATTACTAACTAGGTTCCAGTATCCCTTAAGAGAGCAGCAGCAGCGTATTTGTAATGCTTTTGGTGTTACAATGTTCATAGGCGATGGTAACCGCCTTTCATCAGATGGGCCATCTGCCTGTCTGCTGAACTCATGCAATAAAATACTCAATCGGATGGCTATAATAATTTATATTAAATAAATGTTAAATAATAATGATTGATATAAAATATATAATTTTATAAGATCCTAAAAATGTAATGCACATTGAAGCTATTAAATAAAACAACAACTGGAATAGACTACATAAATGACGGGGAAGACGATGCATTTTTTTTATTTCTTGCCTGTTTCATGGTTTGTCTGGACTTAAAATCTGAGCATTTGGTACCATACCGAGTTCCTCTCGGCTGTGGGTGTGGGACCGGACCGCGGCGATAAGCACGTCGCAGCATCTGCGAAGACTATGGGCAGAACCAACCACTCCGCTAAACCTAAACCTGCGTCCCATCCCCGGCGCTGTGTGTGGAAGAACATGAGATGACGAGCGAAGCTACACCCATTGTTCAACTGCGCAACAAGCTTAGGTCACCCCGGGATGCAAAGTAACCCACTTCAGCAACAGAAGCTCGACCCGTCGCATCCCCACAATGCGCGGACCCCTGCGGTGGAATCATGGAAGGAGATTTTGCGCATACCAGTGTCTCCCGAAGCCAATCTGATGACGGCATCCAGGCAGTGCGTGCGTAGCACTCTCCCTTACTCGCTACTTTTTATCCTGGGAATCCCGCGGGAATTTCAAGAGATAGATTACGTCAATATAATAAGGTTTACCTGTACTTGATTCATGTCCCAAACAACATTTTAATAGTATAAATGAAATTATAATAGTTTCAGTAGACGCCATTGCACGGTGGCGTGGATAAGTTGTTTTACGTCCGCGAATATAAAACTGTGTTCAACATAGTTTTTATTGCTTACGATATAAATAAACTGTTGCAAGTGATAAATGTTTAAATGTATATTACGACTCGCCGCACTCAGAGTTGGATAACGATCCGTTGTATTTAAATAATAAGTGTTACTTCTTCATTTCATAAAACCTCATTACATTATATGATTAAAAATCACAAATGTCACTCGCCTTATGTACCTCTAATACTAAATACTTTATAGAATCTTAAACTATATAAAAATTGCAACAGACTTTAAATTTAATATATTGTTACGAGTTACGGGACTCGAATTAAAATGCCGTTGGAAATATTATAGAATTTATTAGAACTATACAAACACGTATAACACAGGTACAAATATAAATGGTCGCAAGCACTACAAACTGCACGATTAAATAACACGCGCAGTTAGTCACTATATAGGTTGTCGAATGTACACACGTCTTTCTCGTATCGTAATTGTCGCTTAACTGCCTCACCCCTCCGTTCAGGCATTCCTTTTATCCTGTACAAATACAATATGTCTCGACATAATAACAATAATTTCCTAGAATCACACCTTGCTAATGCCTATCATAAAGGATTAAAATACACAATAGGTTGTTTTAAACACAAAGTAAACAAAAGAAGTCCAAATGCGGGAAGGTAATTAAATGTGTTTCTACAGACGCAGGTGTGATTTTTTCCTTTGCCGGCATTTATTTATTAACAAAACAATAAGGATTAAGTATATTAGATATTTCATCACTTTACTTCTTTACAAATTTAAATAGACTACAAAGGCCTCCACTCAGTTGAAATGAGAATGTTGAGGTGGATGTGTGGTGTTACGGGAAAGGATAAGGTGACAAATAAGTAGGTACTGTACATCTCTATTATCTTTGAAAAATGTACCCGTGACTGAAAAGTTGTGTTGAAGAAGACCAAAGTGGTATGCAGATGAAAGTCACGCTACAAAAAGAATGTTACACTGCAAGATTGATGGGTACAAATGTAAAAAGGTAGACCAAAAAAGAGTTGGATGGATTGTGTGAAGGACGATATGATGGTTTGTGGTGTGACAGAGGTCGTATGTCAGAATAAAGAAATGTGGAAGTAAAAGACATTATACCTACTCCAAATAAATGGGAAAAGACAGAAGAGAGATTATACTTAATTTTTTTTATCGTTCAAGTATTTCTATAACAGTACAAGTAGGTAACCAGATATTTTTTTTATCGGAGATTAAAATTAATAAAATGGTGACTTCACGCAGTTTTTAAGTTTCTATTGGATATGTTACATTTAATTAATTTTATGTACCCTCTTTTTCTAAACGATACATTCGGTCGTTTTCTTAATTTAATAATAATATTATATTTTTATTTATTCTGTGATTAACGCCTGTTTTGCATAGAGTAGTTGTCTATAATTTACCATAATTTTATGTAATAATATTTATCTCTAATTGTGTAAATTATAATTCAAAATCTGTCAATTGTATATAGACGATATTCACGTTCAAGTTTTTTGCATTCGCACTCTACTACATTATACTGCTAAAGCAATTCAAGTATTTTATTTCAAATTCCTTATGTTACATGCTAATTATTATGGTAACACTTATTTAATCACTCATCAACTCCAGGAACGAGTTCTTCTTCCGTATCCATAGCTCCATGGTGTTGCATGTACTGTCTTCTGGTCTTCGGCAGCTGGAACGGTGGCAGAGGGTCATCGTCCAACGTGAGGATGGTAATGCCATCTGGTGACTCTTCCTGGATAAGACGTCGCTGGGAGTTGCTGCGCCGATTCGGATGAGCTGGCTTCAACTGGAAGATGAGGGTCAATTAATCTATGTATAATATTATAAAATTCTAAACATATCTGTACATTAAAGCTATTTAAAAAAAAACAACTAGAGTACATTATATAAACGATGTTGAACACGATACATTTTTTTAGATTTCTTGTTGTTGTTCGGTTTGTTTGTTTGTTCGGGGTTTAAGTAAAAACTACTGGGCCGATTTCGATGCGGTTTTCAATGATCGGCAGCAAATTCTTAGAATTAAAATCTGTGCTATTTTTATCTTGGTAACTCCGCGGGAATTTTTCAGGAAGTGATGATGCAAATGTTCAGATTAAAAGAAAAACTCTCAACGCGTCTAATTGAGGTCTCGCGTGACCAAAAGGCTGGCTTGCACCTAGGGCAACGTATCAGCGTTGCCATCCAACGTGGAAATGCGGCCAGCATTTTGGGCACTCTCCCCGCCGACAGTGACCTGGAGTCTATTTTTTACTTATAGATTTTTTTTGTAAGTCTAGTTATATTTATATTTTAGTTTAATTTTAGTTAAAGAAAAACTAATTCTGATATGATTTTTTCTCTGATCGGTAGGAAATTATATGTAATAAAATCTGTTATATTTTTTATCCTGGGAATACAGCGGTAATTTTGCTGGGAGCGATTTTGAAGTGGTTCAGGTGTCCGACATAGTTTTCACTCAGACGATAGCTTACACTTTTTAAATATTGCGGTACTTAAGGCATAGCTATCTATACTGCTATAATCAGGCTTTTATTTGTAACTTCTTTTTTGGGGGCACGCTAATTCTCGAAAGTGTTCCACTCTAAAAAATGAAGTTTATTCACCGTTTGAAAAGCCTTTTCGTACGTGTGCCAGGTTCAGTTATTCTTCGCCCAAATATTTGAACCACATTTTCAATTTTCTGATTAGCACTTATTAAGTCATCGTCATAATTACGATTTTGCAAATGTAAACTCAGCTCAATTAGCTCTTGAAGAGCATCACACATTTCGTCTGAAGTGACGCGGTAACTGTTCAGGACATTAGATTACATTTTGTAGTTGGATAATTTTGACCTATTAAAAAAAATATTTTTTTGTAATGGTCACCAAAATTGATTTTTTTTCAAATTCTTTCATTTTTTCAGTTTTCATAGCAATTTTTCTTTAAGGAAGAATTTTCTTTTTGCCCCACGTGCCCACACAAAAAAGCCCTGACTATAATAAATCCGTAAATGATTTCAGTTTGTACAACGCGTTTGAAAATGCTATATTTTAAAAAGTTTAAACTACTAGTAAACATGATAGACGCCTCTTCAAGCCACAACGTGGTGGTCTTAGAGATGGTAAATTAGACTTCCCATAAAGTAAATAATCACCGTAAACAACAGTTAAAATTAAATAATTCAAACGAGCAATTTTGGACAAGGCTAAATTACTTTAACATTAATCATTGATACTTGCCCCGTGGTTACGGTTGCGGAAAAGTGGCCACAACGTCGAAATAAAAAAATCTAATAAAATGCCGCGCTTAAAACCATTTAAACGTAATTTTTGTTATGTGTATCGCGAAAACTTAAGAAAATTCTACCTTCAAAACTTTATATTTAGCGGTGGTACTTTCTTGTTCCATCTTTGTTTTTAACCTATCATCATCCATGTAGTAAAGCAAATCATTCTTAGAAATCCCATGAGAATCTCCTGCGTCACTATTAAATTCAATTCCTTTGGATTCAACAGCTCTCATATTCAACTCATCACTGAAAGTTTTAATTTGGTCCTGTCCATCTAGATCACCATATTTCATATACAAATCTTCTTTGTCAGGTGTTTTTGGATTCATTTCTGAGTTTTCGTCATCTTCTTTATCATTGTTGTTTCTTTTCAAAACGAGTTTCTCATTACTATCTGATAATGGTTCATAATCGTAGTTGTCTCTCATTAATTGCCGTCTTAAATTTTCTACTAATTTTCCTCCATTTTCATTTGTATAAGCATCTGGAACTAACATTATAATAAATCCTTATTTTTTTATAATCTTATTTCAATCATTTAGAGTCGGCTACATGTCTTTTCCTTCCACTCTCTTCTATTTTTGCGTACGTTGCCTGTCACACTACAAATCATCATGTTCATGTCATCCTTCAGACAATACATACATCTCTTTTTGGTCTACCTTAACACTTGTAAGCATTAATCTTCCAGTTTAACTCTCATCTTGCCACATGACTTTCATCCCTACCAACCATGATCATACCAACTTAATCTTCTTCCACTTCATGTCCAGTCTTAACTATTTATTGTTTATGAAAATCTATTATTAATATTATCTGGGAGCAGCGAGAAGTAGAGATTAAATAATACTTCAGATGGGAGGGATAGTAGGGAGATAGGGATATAGTTATTCACTGTCAAGTGCTGATGTGAACTGATATATTTTAGAAACGGTAACCTTAAGTACAATTACAAATAAGTCGTACAGCTAGTACAATATATAGCACAATGTGTGAGCGGAATGTGCAAGCAAGATAGAGCAACTATTAATATGTGTGATCCCGCGTTGCGCTAGCCAGTAGTTCCGTGTCCACTGCGATGGCTAGACGTATGCAGCTCCCGTAGTTTGATATACTCATTTTTTTAAATACTTTCAAGGATTAAATTATTTCTTGCTGCGTCACCCTCATAATAATTTTTAGTTTATTACAATTTTTAGCTTCATATAACAAACACTGTTGGAACAATTAAATGTGAATAATTACTATAAGCACTGATAGCGTCGTCACCACAAAACGCAACTACGATTTGCAATAGAAACAAAACGATTGTGTAACTCATATTGATTTCAAAACATTAAACTTTTATGACTACATCGAAATTTTATTTTCACCGATAAACTGTAATGTTGGTATTAGACGGGTCAACCAAATTGAATCAATGCTAAAGTGATTACCATCGCTTATGGACGTTTGCAACACCAAGATGCCAATGGCTTTAAAGAGGGGTCTGGAACCTGGCCATAATGCTGGCATGTCCTAGACCTGGGTGCCAATTCTGTTATTACTATGTCGTCAATGTCGCCGGATATTATTGTCTCAATCGTAGTTTTGGATGATTTCGTTATTCTGTTAATTCCAATTTTATAAGTGAAAACTTGCAAAATAAGTATTTAGAATTTTTATAGCTTTTTAATATTCACTTCAGCCGCCATTTTTGTTAATGGTAGTTCCATTTTTTTCTAATTATATACACCGCGACGATACCGAGAAGACATTGTGGATTTAGTTGAGTACGAATTCTTGACATTAACGCAATGGAATCGCACTTTAAATATCTTCGCAACGCCAGGATATTCAAATAGCCAAATTATACCTCAGTTATATAAAGAACTAGCTAGAATAGTTTAAAAAGTTAGTTAAAAATAACACCCCGACATTGAAACATTCTTCATTGCTGCTCCGCTCCTATTGGTCTTAACGTGATGATATATAGCCTATAGCCTTCCTCGATAAATGGGCTATCTAACACAGAAAGAATTTTTAAAATCAGACCAATAGTTTCTGAGATTAGCGCGTTCAAGCAAACAAACTCTTCAGCTTTATATATTAGTATAAGATTTTGATACCACTTTATGTAACGGTATACTGTGACAAGCTACCACGTAAAAGTGTAACGTACTGAATGATTGTATTAGTTTCAATCAAACTTTCGCTTTTTTCTTCACTGGAATAGATCGTGTGTAGAAGAACGTATTCAATATATTCACTGAAGGGTAGAATTAGGATATACACACACGACCCTTTCTCGGGGCTTTTTTCACAATCCTTCGTGTTACAGATAAAGACATACAGACAAAATTCTTAATTTTCCAAAATCTGCCGTTCCATTTCCCTGATTATTTTTTAAAATTAATTAACTACCTCTATCCCCCCCCCCCCCTTACACGTCTATTATAGTGTATATTAAGACTAGCAGTGGATTAATATTGTTAGGTACAAATGTAAAGGCAGACCAAAAAAGAGATGGATCGATTGTGTTAAAGCACATCACTAACCATCTCATCGATATTAATCGACACATCACTATTCTCGGCCATTTTTGTGAAGACGCGCGCGCATGTAACACATCGTGAAAAAGAGTATTTAAAAATTAAGGTAAAGACAACCCCCAACATGCTGATCCATCGGCCGGATACAATAAAGAACGAGCCCTAATACAAAGAAGACAAGTGAAAATTCAAATTACAAAGTGCATAGCCAAAAACTGGAAATAAGGCGAGATGAGCAAATGAGTGAGTCCGTTCCAATTTATCTCTTAGATTTTTAAAAATACATACGTTACAGTCCATATACATCGAAATATTCATTGATCAGCTAATACATTGTCATATTAATACGTATTATTCGTCATAATACAATTTAACGCAAACGCCGACCGGTGACGGTCATATTCAATCTTACCTACATTCATTAAAAAACGTGCGCTGCGCGGCTGCAATGTTTTATAAAATTGATTACAGACATATATTTTAAACAAATACATTAGTGCAATTATTATCTAATTAAATTAAACATTGAATTAGGTATTTTTTATGACATGATAGGAAATTAATATTAATTACATAGGTACCGACATATTACGATTATCATACACAAGTGTAAACCGGCGGCTACGCCTGCGTAAGCTTCGAATACGTTTCCTGCTGTAATTATTTTGTTTTTAAATATTGCTATTACGTTACGGAGAGACAAGTGAACCAATTTTCATAAAAATCTAATAAATTCTAAGGTGGGGTAACGAAACGGTTTAACGAATATACAAGCTAAAACAAGTTCATATTCACATTTATACATTAGAAATAAATATAATACATTATTATCAGATTTGATTTATAATTTATTTACTTAGGTTTAGAACTGAATTGTATACAGTATTAATGACACATTTTAATTAGGGATTCAATACATATGACATTTTTTTCTATCATTTAATAATTATATCATCACTTAAGCGGTTTACTTAAGTTTTAAGATGAAACATTTATAAAATAATAAATTGAATTATATGATAATTATAAACAACAGACAAATTGATACCAAAGAACAATAATACAATTAAGAGTTATAAATTTAAAGTACCTAATTCATTGACATTTATATACCGCTAATTTTATTGAAACAATTAATTGCAATTATTCATAAATTATACATTATATTCAGATTGTAAGATTGTTCTTCCATTACCCAATACAATGGCAACTGAGCTTAAAGAATTAATTAAGAAACGTGGTGTAATTAAGGGTCGTTTGACAAATTTTATTAATTATATAGACAAGTTGGATAATTTAACATCAGTCGAAACTATAGAACTTCAAGTTCGTTTAAACAAAATAGATGCACTTTTTTCTCAATTCGAGGAAATTCAAACTTCAATTGAGTGCCTTATAGTGGATGAGAGGGACATAGCGGTACAGGCAGCCGAGCGTACTGATTTTGAAAACCTTTTTTATGCAAACGTTGCGACTGCACAAGAAATATTAAGTTTGAATAAGTCCGTGCATAACAATAACGACAACCACTCTTCTGCCAGCTCAAATTATGGCACTGGCGAAGATCCACACAGACATGGGGTTTTGAAGCATACATCGAGGTGCAGTGTTAAACTACCCACAATTCAAATACCAAAATTTAGTGGTCAATATGAGGGTTGGTTGGAGTTTCGCGACACATTCCTTTCATTAATTCACGATTCTTCTTCCATTTCGGACATTCAGAAATTCCATTATTTGAGAGCATCCCTGGAGGGGAGCGCTGCTCAAGTAATACGATCTTTAGAATTTTCTTCTAAAAATTATAAAATTGCCTGGGATTTATTGTGCGGCAGATATGACAACACGCGTTTGCTTATTCAAAATCATATTCAAGAGCTCTTTTCATTAGAACCAATTAAAAAAGAATCCTTTGAATCTATACGTAAATTAATAGACACCTTTACTAAAAACTTAAGAGCTTTAGATAGCTTAGGTGAGCCCACTCATTCTTGGGATACCCTCATAATTTATATAATGAGCACTAAATTAGACCCTCGAACATTACGGGAATGGGAAGAACATAAATGCAATTTAAATCCAATCAAATTGGAAACTTTCACTTCATTTTTAAAAAACAGGGCTGATCTACTCGAGTCCATAGCCATGAGTCACAATGCTCATGGCACTAATACCGCCAGACCTTCAAGATACAAGCCTGGCGAGCACTATAAAGGTTTAGCATCAGTGACTAAAACTTATCCAATACAAAATACATATACAAAACAACATCCTCAGCCAGGATCACAGCCACATACATATCCTTGCCCCCTGTGCAAAGGAAGTCATCGGATATACAAATGTAAACAATTTCTAAGTCAATCAGTCATTGAAAGAATGCAAGTTGTAAAGGATTTTAAATTATGTGAAAACTGCTTACACCCTGGTCATCAGGCGCGTTATTGCAGACTCGGTCCGTGCACAAAATGTTCACGCAGACATAATACAATGTTGCATACAGACACATCGCAATCAAATGAAACACCAGTCATAGGTGCGACATCGCTCTCAGTCGAACCGACAGGGCGTGTACTTCTATCGACTGCAGTGATATACATATACGATAAGGACAACCACCGCCATGAAGTTAGGGCACTTCTTGACTCAGGAAGTCAAGCCTCCTTTATGACGGATTCCTTATTTCGTAAATTACAATTAAACTATACACAAATACAGTCATCCGTAGTTGGAATAAATAATTCTACATCAGCAATTAAAATGCGTTGCAACACATTTATTGAATCGCGAACTACCTCATACAAAAACAAAATGTCATTCTTAGTGCTGCCACACATAGCGACACTTTGTAGTAACCAAATACATGTACCTAAATTAAAAATACCTACACACATAATGTTGGCGGATCCAGAACACTTTTGTCCGTCGAGCATAGACATTCTACTCGGCGCAGACCTTTTCTGGGATTTGCTTGAACCAGAACAAATACGTTTAGGTACAAACTGTCCAATTTTACAAAAAACCAGACTCGGATATATCGTTTCTGGGCCTACCAGTGGGCTTAATACAAAACATTCAAATCCATTAAATTCATTCACATTTACGTTAATGACAAATAATACAATACAGGAACAGTTGGCTAAATTCTGGAGCCTTGAAGAGGTATCGGAAAATTCCAAACATGTGTATTCTGTGGAAGAACGTTTATGTGAAGAAAACTTTGTTCACAATTATAAGCGAATGCCGGACGGGCGATTTTCTGTAGCGGTTCCTCTCAAGAAATCAGAATCTTGCTTAGGTGACTCGCATGAACGCGCTAAACGATGTTTTCTTTCGCTTGAACGTAAATTACAAAAGCAAACTTTATTAAAACAAATGTATACAGAATTTATGAATGAATATATACAGTTAGGACATATGTCACAAACCAATACATATCGACAAAATTCATATTTTCTCCCACACCACAGTGTATTGCGAGAAAATAGTAGCACCACTAAACTACGTGTGGTATTTAACGCAAGTGCACCCACGAGTTCAGGCATGTCATTCAATGACATACAGATGGTCGGTCCTACCATACAAAGCGACTTATTATCCATTTTGTTGAGATTTAGACATTATCCATACGTTATAACCGGAGACATCGAAAAGATGTACCGACAAGTACTTATAAATGAAAATCAAAGACATTTACAACAAATACTATGGCGTAGTGATCCTAACCAAGAATTGAAAACATACAAATTAAACACTGTAACATACGGTACAGCGTCTGCACCATTTTTAGCCGTACGTTGTTTAAGGCAATTGGCCATAGAATGCAAAGACAAACTCTTATCACAAATAGTTGATGAAGACTTTTACGTCGATGATTTAGTGACCGGAGCTATAACAAAAAATCAATTAATTCAAATAAAAGAAGGGATTTGTAAAATATTAGCAAGCGGTTGTTTTAATTTGCGAAAAATAAGATCCAACATAGAACTTTCTGAATCCAATACAACACAAACATTGAATCTCGGAGACCAAGGTTTATCAAATACTTTAGGTCTCGGGTGGTCACCGAATAGTGACAAATTGTATTTTGCCATAAAACCAGTTACTGACGAGAACCCAACCAAACGGTCTATTTTGTCCGTCATAGGACAAATATTTGATCCGTTAGGATTATTAAGCGTATGTGTCATTCAAGCTAAAATTCTATTGCAAAAACTTTGGTTATTAAAATTGTCATGGGACGACATAGTGCCCACTAATATCATTCAAATTTGGCAAAAATTCCTTTTAGAATTAAAACACATTTCAAATATTAAAATTCCGCGTTGCATTGTTATGAACAATCCTGAATGTGCGATAGAAATTCACACATTTTGTGATTCATCCCAAGACGCATACGGTGCATGTCTATACATAAGATCAGTAGCCAGAAGGCAAATTCATGTAAACTTATTGTGTGCAAAAAGTAGGGTAGCTCCATTAAAGCCCACTACAATTCCACGCTTGGAGTTATGTGGCGCTCTTGTAGCTGCACGTCTAACTGAAAAAGTTCTCAAGTCATTTCGCAGACCTGTAAGTAAATGCATTCTATGGACCGATTCGTCAATCGTTTTGGGTTGGCTTCAAACGCAACCTAGTAAACTCAAACAATTTGTAAAAAATCGCGTAGCGGAAATCCAAGAACTTACAATCAATTATGAGTGGCGTCACGTACCCACAAATCTTAATCCAGCTGACTTGTTGACTCGAGGAGTAAACATGTCAGAATTACATACATTATCCCTGTGGTGGAACGGACCAATTTTTTTATTGGATGAAGAAAACAAATGGCCTATTAATAATTTTTCCAATATGAATCAAGAAATTCCAGAAATAATTACAACCACATCCACCATTGTTAAACCAGAAGAATGCTTAATTAATTTCGAGAGATTTTCTAAATTATTAAAATTAAAAAGATCGTTAGCTTACGTATTACGGTTTACTAACAATATCAAAAAAGGAAAACTAAAGTTATTTGGACCCCTCACCACAGAGGAAATAAACAATTCATTCAATTTACTATTACAATGGTCACAAAAACAATCATTCGATGAATATTATACATTACAACGTAAAAAATCATTATCCAATAAAAATAAACTTTTAAGCTTATCTCCATTCATTGATGACACAGGTTTAATTCGTGTAGGTGGCAGATTAGAAAATTCACAATACACTTACGATAAAAAACACCCTATTTTGCTATCTTGTAAACATAGCTTAACAAAACTTATATTTACGGATGAGCACCTTCGACTCATGCATGCAGGGCCACAATTGTTGCTAGCATCCATAAGAGATCAATTTTGGCCCATTGGAGGTCGCAACTTAGCTAGGATTGTCACACACAAATGCCATAAGTGTTTTAGACTTAAGGCTCAACAGGTAAATCCCATCATGGGACAACTACCAAAGCAACGCCTGGAGCCAGGCTATCCATTTCAAACGGCTGGAGTGGACTATGGGGGTCCACTGCTTGCTGCTGATCGCAAAGGACGTGGATGCAAATTAATAAAAGTTTACGTTGTAGTCTTTGTATGTTTCACAACCAAATGTCTTCATCTTGATTTGGTCACTAGTTTGACAAAGGAAGCTTACATTGCTGCATTGCGTAGATTCATTGCAAGACGGGGAAAGCCACAATTAATTGTATCTGACAACGGCACACAATTTGTCGGTGCTAAAAATGAAATTAGTGCATTTCTAAAACAACACCATATATCCATTTCCGATATAACAGCTAATGAAAACATCAATTTTAAGTTCATTCCAGCTTATGCAGCGCACTGTGGTGGGCTTTGGGAAGCCGGGGTTAAGTCTTTTAAATTTCATTTAAACAGAGTCTTAGGAAACTCCCATTTAACTTTTGAGGAGCTTTATACAATATTAGTCCAGATAGAAGCAATACTTAATTCGCGCCCATTGTCCCCTTTAAGTTCAGATCCTAATGATCTAAATCCATTAACGCCAGGACATTTTCTGGTCGGACGTCCTCTAACTGCTCTGCCAGTTCCAAAGTTGGATAACATTAATCCAACTAGGCTACAGCGCTGGGAACGTGTTGAAAGTCTTCGCCAACATTTTTGGACACGTTGGCATAAAGAATATGTGTCCGAGTTACAACAGAAGACTAAATGGAAATACTCAAAGGGCAGCTTAAAAAAGGGCACTCTAGTCATCATAAAAGAAGAAACAACACCCCCCATGAAATGGAATCTTGGACGCATTGTTGAAGTTCATCCAGGTGTCGATGGAGTAACCAGAGTAGCTGATATACAAACCAAAAAAGGCATCATTACACGAGCTTTTAATAGGATTTGTCCACTTCCATTAGACGAAGAAACTGTTGAAGATCAAGACCTTCAACGCCGGGGGGCATGTTAAAGCACATCACTAACCATCTCATCGATATTAATCGACACATCACTATTCTCGGCCATTTTTGTGAAGACGCGCGCGCATGTAACACATCGTGAAAAAGAGTATTTAAAAATTAAGGTAAAGACAACCCCCAACAATTGCATGAAGGAGGATATATGATGATTGATTGACAGAGAGTCAAGATTTGCTCCGGCTAAGTAGCCATTCATTTTCTCTTTCTTTCTTTCTTTCTACAAAAAAGACAAATTCACACCTGCATACCTGTAGAAACGCACTTTATTCCAAAGGGAATAAATGGCGAAAGCGGCATATGGACATCTTTTCTTTACTTTGTGTTTAAAATTTGTGATTAAAAAACCAGCCCATTATGTATTATAATCTTTTACGGTCTATTGTTGTATTGTGATTACTGCAAGGTGTCTCGGATTTAAAATACAAACTGATTCTAAGTTCGGTCCACGCGGCCGTGCAGACATCTTGCATCTGTGCAGTATAAAACAATGCTCCAATTAAGAGGTGACGTGAGTACTACAATCGGGAATCTTTTAGTGACGGACTTTGCGCGTTTTATGGAATAACGATAAAACGCGCAAAGTCTGTACCTGTGTTATACGTTTTTGTATAGTTCTAATAAATTCTACAGTAGTTCTAATGGCATTTTAATTCGAGTCGTGCAACTCGTAACAATATCTTATCAACGTTATTGACTATAAAAAAATTCCAATCGGAACCTCTAAAAAATCTATCCCATTCTCCGGGATAAAAAGTATCCTATGTCCGTTCTTGGTATGAAGACTACATACATAGCGATAGCGGTAACGTAGTATTTCAGTGTAAACGTAACAGACAGAGTTACTTTCGCATTTATAATATTGATATCTTTATGCTGAATCGAGAACAATTTTTCTTTTGATGAGAGATGTAAATAACAATCATTCAGGCCCCAGAAGAGGAGGGAGAGATGGTGGGGGGTGGGATGGCGCACTCAGATAATTAACTTGAAATAAATACTGCTCCATTTGAATTAGTCGTGCTCTTGGGATGGTTGACTAAAGCAGTGTTGCAAGTACAAAGAAATGTACCGAAATTTTGGAAAAAAATATTACAGACAATAAGATGTTAGAAACAAAATAAATTCTTAAATTGCAGCCATTCTTTCTCTGTTACATTCAATGTTAAAATAGCTTTTTGAGTATACGCCTATTTGTTATCAAGCCCTCGATATATATGTGTTATTTAAATTGTTGCTTTATTATATTTTTTTAGTCTGCAATTCATTTACCTTTATCAAATTGCATTATACTGTATATATTGTTGTTGTTATGTGTGTTGTATTGTCCACCGTGACTTCACTTTGTGGTCCCAGATGGAAGAACAGCGCTAGTCCTTGTTGGCTAGCACTATGCTGAGATTCGGTCCAATTTAGGACTTATTTTGTCTCTATTTATATTAACAGTTTTGTCCTTAATATTTTTTTTCTTTCTATATTCTCCTCTTATCTTTTATCGTCACCCAATTATTTGGGGTCAGCACAATATGGCCATTTCTTCCATACTCCTCTATTCTGACATTCGTCCACTGTCACACCATAAATCATCATATAATCTTGCACACTATGCATCCATCTCTGTTTTTGTCCACCTTTACATTTGTACCCATCAATCTTGCAGTTTAATATTCGTTTAATAAGCAGACGGCCCACTTGATAGAAAGCGGTTACAATCGCCTGCAAATATCTGTAACACCAAAGGTACTTACTACCAATGTGTTGCCTGCCTGGAAAAGCGACTGGAACGTGGCCTCTAATGCCGGATCACAATTGAATGTTTTAGCGTCATAATCTAGACCAGGGGTGGTAGCCATCCAGACGGCAAATTACCCTACCACCTGACTGTGGGTTGTTCTGTCGCCTCTTGCGAAATGCTACCCCAGCACAGGTAATTGTATTCTTTCTTCGTTCCTGCACGGATAAGAAAGATTTTCTAATAAATTTGCAGATTAGTTTAGTTTAGAATTTAATGGCAACCCCGTGGATGAACAGACACGCTTTCTGATGATTAAAAATATTCCTTTATATTGTTATTACACCCTCCGTCGCTTAATATCACAGTTTTGTCATTTGCACAGACAGCAGACCCCGGGGCTGGGATGGAAATCCCACAGACGATTTCACTATTAAAAATATGAATTTCATATTTTAGAGAGAGATATATATATAACACTTTATTGTACACCAGTACGGAAAACACAGGAAACTTGTAGCCTAAAAAATATTTTTAATGTGCACAATGGGGAAGCGATCTCTACCAGAAAAGACAACTCGTGGCAGGAATAAAACACAGATTATATTATAATTTTTATATGTATTCTAGTAGCAAACCCTAAACATACTATTTGTAAAGGTGGGGCTTCATCTGGGATAATGTTAAAGATTTAGGCCGTTTCACGCATAATTATGGTGATGGGCCTTAGGTGTTATTTGAGATGCGGCATTGTTAATGACGTTAAATATGACAGTAACGTATGTTAATGCGGCTATGCGTGAACCACGTTATTTTTTAACTCTTTAAATAACATGTATTCAGCCACAATCTAAAATAACGCAAATAAAATTAAAAAAAGACCTATGTAGCTAAGAATTTCAAACCTTTATTTTTCTTTACACTAACATAGTCAAAAGTAATTAAATTTTTCTATAATTATCTAGGAATTATTTGTAAAATGATACTGAAAAATGTTGAAAATTAAATAATAAATAATCGGCAGACAAACGTAACCCCATATTAAGTAAGTTGCGCTTGTGAAATTCAAATTTAAATTTTATTCCAATTAAGTTCCACTGAAGAACATTTTTTGAAGGTAATACATATAAGTTAAAATTTAATTTTACTTCCGATTCTATGTACACTGTTGTGTTATGGGTAATATACAACGGACCACTCTGGGGCCGAATCCAGACACTCAGACCATAGTAAAAAACGGAAAGTTCGTTTACAAAATTTACCATGCCAGGTATCGAACCCAGAGCCTCTGCATTGTAATGAGGCTTGAAGGCTTGGCCTATTCAACCCAGAGGTCGTAAACTAGATATTTTATACGTAATGAAGGACATTTACCCCTTTAGTCCATTGAAATTTTACATGAGCTTTGCATTTCTTAGAGGACGCAATTTTATTTTTGGGACAAAATGCAATATTCGGTCCTTAAATTGTAAGATTTCAATGGATTATCTTAGCTATATGTAGCAAATACGTGACTGCATTCACCTGTTAGCAGTTAGTGGCAATGGTGGTTACCGGCCACCACTTGACTGCACTATTTTCTTTGAATAATATTCAAGGGCTCACTTCACAGCTCTTTGACTCACACTGTGTCCAATGACCGATACGACACGATATTTTATTACAACTTATAATAGTTTTGAAAAATTAATTACAGTCCTGCACTTAAATTATAAACTTAACTGTAAAAAATATACATATGTATGATACTACATACAACTAGTGACACACTACTGTGTGTCACTTGTTCACAATAGATTAAAAAAAATATATTTGGAAATGTTCAATAACGCTATAAATTACGTTTTATGGATATGTCAGCTATACCGCCCTATTAAATAGACTTTAGACGTTGAAATTTATTCACGTAAATTGATTTTGTTAATTGATAACTAATTTTATTTGTGACCTCATTTTTAAGATTTCTCGTTTTCCAGATACAATTAAGGGCTGATGGGTTCCATTTGGTAATAGAAAAATCTTACGCTTGTTTAACCGACTTCGAAAAAAGGAGGAGGTTCTCAATCGTCGGGATCTTTTTTTTTTGTTGTTGTTTTTTTTTATGGATGTTCGCCGATTACTCTGTGATTTATGATCCGATTTACATGATTCTCTTTTTGTTCGACGCGGACTAGCTGCCATGTAGTCCCCTAAAAATTTGACATAGTTTGGCCCAGTAGTTATCATTTTACGAACATTTTTTGTTCCCGTTTCTTGGGACCTATATTTTTTAAGAAATGCGGCACCATTCGTAAGTCCACCCATACATAGCTAGACACTAAAAAGTAACAAATAGAGAGTAAAAACATCGTTTAAAAAAACTGACTTCAAAAACTAAAATGTATAAAATAACTTATTTCTAAAGCTATTATTATTAATATATATTATCTAAAATATCTTGAAGTCGGTGCAAAGTAAATCATAAAAATTACTATATTTTGAAAATTACGAAGCACCGACTTAAGATGTTTTAGATAAAATATATTAATAATAATAGCTTTAGAAATAAGTTATTTTATACATTTTAGTTTTTTAGTTTTTGAAGTCGGTTTTTTTTGTTTTTGCATTCGGTTTTTTAAACGAAGTTTTTATTTTTTCATCATTAGTTGTCTTTGGCACTAAAGTCCTCGTCTCGTTTGTTTTAGTTAGATAAATGCCTCACTTTTATAGAAGAGATGAGAGGGAGATAAAATTTATTTATTTATTAACTTACAAACATCGCCATCATTACAGTTGTCACCACTACAATAGCGTGGTACATATAATACATGATAATATACAATCGTCATAACATATAAAATGCAGTTCTTGTGAATTCAGTCACAGTACAGATAAAAATGACAATTTGTTGACATGTCTTATGTAATGTTCCCAAGGCCAGTGCCATTGGCGCCTTAATAAAATAAAATAATAGAAATGGGATAGCCAACATAAGATAGTGGAGATTGGATAATGATTCCAACAAGCCTATGTTTAAGGTAATAATTATTAGCGGATACATTTTTAGACACTTTTTTTAGTCTACAATGTCGACAGGCAAGTAGACGTCCACCTGATGGAAAGCAGTGACCATCGCCTATGGAAATTAGTAACACCAAAGGTACTACCGATACCAAAGGTGCTGCCGCTCTCTAAAGTAAGACTGGAACCTGGCCACTAATTCCGAAACACAACTCAAGGTTGTTATGGCAGCACACTCTAGACCAAGGGTGGTAGCCATCCAGACGGGCAAATGCCCTACCACCTGGCTGTGGGTTGTTTTATCGCCTCTTAAGGCAGGCCGCCCCAACGCAAAGGGAGAAAGATGCGCATGCGTCACGCGGGTACCAACGCCAGTCAGAGTCCCGGAGACGTAGATATGCGCAAGATCTCTTCCCGTACATACCGCTGAAGGGGCCCTCCAGCATCTAGGAAGCGGAGGAGTCTTCATCCCTGCTGACGAAGTGAGTCTGCCCTGCTTCCCGGAGCATTCTCAAGCACTGATGCGCTAGGATCAGCGTGGGCGTAACTACGTTCTAAGTCTCACGCTCTTCCTGCCATAAGCGCGAGACACATGGGAGGAGGGTGGTTTTAGTGGAGTATTGAGTCTTCGAGTCTCCACACAAGCCGGCGATTTGACTTTGGTGCCCATTCGTGGTCTCACCTCTTGTCGCTTTGGTCTAATCCCTAAAAAATCCATTTCGCACACTACCGGGGTGTGAGAAATGGATTTCCCTCGCCTTAAAAAAAAGAAGGCCGTCCCCACGCAGGAAATTGAATTCTTTCTCCGTTCCTGCACCGATAACTCTTATAAACTCTTAGTTGTACAAAGTAACGCGAGTCAATATTAAATTTTAGACCACGTCTACCTGTTTCAATGGAAACACACGCCACATAGGTTCACGCTTCGTGGGCCGTTTTAACGACTGTACACCGACACGTCGGCTCGTAGAGAGAGTATTAAACATAGAAGCAACTCGCATTACCCGATAAAGACTGGAACACAGTTTTCATTAACGTAAAAAAAAGTTTTTCCAGCATGATGTGGCAACCTGTATTTAAGTCCGCGCTTAGTCGAAAAACGTACTGTTACAACCTAGGCACCGACAAAAACAAATTCCACGTACAGATTTATAGAAGCACATTTTTTTACCCGTCGGCATTTGAACTAATAACATTGAAACTATTGTAATTCTTTTATGATTGTCTTCTTTTGTTTACTTATTTATTGGCATACAGTCTATTGTTATATTGTATCGTTTACAGCCGCTTACGACTGTAATTATTAACCAGGTGCTAAGGATTTTAAAGTAAAAGCTGATTCTATGGAATTCGGTCCACTTTGTCGGGTGGACACATTGCATTTGTGCAGTATAAAACAATGGCCCGATTGGGGGAGGGGGCAGTCGAGCGAGAACCACGATCAAGGCGAGACGTGTGTACATTCGGGAATCTAATACTGACGGACTTTGCGCGTTTTATTGAATTACGACCTTCTGCATTACGTTTGGATTTGTTGTGTTCGGTTATATTTGTACCTGTGTTATACGTGTTTGTATAGTTCTAATACAATATATAATAATTCCAACGGCATTTTAATTGGAGTCCCGCAACTCATAACAACACTTTTAATATAAACAGACATCTTTTTATATTAAATATATATAGTATTCGTGTAAGACTTGTTGGTTGTTTTTAATAAATAGAAAAAAAAAACATTTCACTGAACTTTAAAGACATTGAAAATGTTTTAATTTATATAAATTGGATTTATCTATATAAACTTTATATAGTACCTATAAAGCAAAGTCCCTTTCCGTGTTTGTCCGTCTGTCTGTATCCGCTAACTGTCCTAAATCACGCAATGAATCTTTAAGCGGGTTTCACCATCAATTAGATAATATTTAAAGGAAAAAGTAGTAGTAAGTAAGTATGTGTATTTAATTTATAAAATATGTAGTTTAAGTATGTATATTTATGACTAGCTGTGACCGCGACGTCGTGCGCGTGAAATTTGTTTTCAAAACCCCCCGATTTTGAAACATTTTTCCTTGGTGCTCCGCTCCTATTGGTCTGAGTGTGATGATATATAGCCTATAGCCTTCCTCGATAAATGGGCTACCTGAAACTGAAAGAATTTTTCAGATCAGTCCAGTAGGTCCTGAGATTAGCGTGTTCAATCAAACAAACTCTTCAGCTTTATAATATTAGTATAAGATATACCTAATAAATTGCACCACCTACATCGCCAGATTAGGTTAAGCTATTCCTTAAGTTAGGTTGCCTGGAAGAGATTGCTTTAAGCGCTATTGTGTTTACCATGACAATATTGTAATTGTGTGTTTTTGAAATTGTATATTTAGCGAGCAATAAAGTGTTATCTATCTATCTATATATCATATAGATTCAAGCTGCTACTAGCGGCTTCGTCAGCGTATATTAAAAATCGGCATATTTCGAGTAAAATTTTTACATCTTTGTAACCCCCTTAGGGGGTTTTCAAAAACACCCATACATGTGTAGGTAGGTATAGGTAGGTAGGTAGGTAAAATTTCGTGTTTCTTACTCTGAAAATGTCGTATTGTCATGCAAACTTTCATGCCCTTTTTCATCCCTTTAGAGGTTTAATAATAATAATATAATCGCCAGACAAACAGACATATTGTATATTCTCAAATTTAGCAAGTTACGATTCTGTTATGGGTAATATACAACGGATTACTCTGGGGCCGATCCCATACATCCAGACTGTAGTTAATAACGGAGAAAATATGTTTCCGAAATTTACTATACCAGGAATCGAACCCGGAGCCTCTGCGTTGATGTGAGGTAGGCCGGCAAAGGTTTAGCCTACTCAACCACAGAAGCCGTCAGAGGTTTAATTTTGAAATATCCTTTCTTAATACGCACCCACGATACAGGAAACATCCGATTGCAAATTGGAATTCCTGGGGTCTGTGCATTGATTTATCAGTCAGTCAATGAGGTCAAGTAATTATAACAAGACGTGTATATATAGATACTATTAATTTGAACATATTACTTTTCGTGGAAAACGAATTTCTTTTAAGTCTTAAAGCCTTCTTTGATTAAAACGAAAAATTACTTGGAATCCATATAAAAACGTATTTCGTTCACTTGTTTCATGTGACTGAGATGATTCTGAGAATAGGGGCTTAGTATGGAATGGGGCGGATATCTATAATACTATAAAATTGTAAACACGCGCGCCGTGTCTGTACATTGAAGCTATTAAAAAAACTGAAACACTACAACTGACGTAGAATACGATGCATTCTTTTTTAGATTTCTTTTTAGATCTTTTTTTAGATTTTAGAAACTCTGTTGCGCCACATGCGCGTGGTGTAAATTAGAACTACAGCTTTCGTCTAATTTTCTGTATAGCATTAAAGTGAGACAAATGTATTGATCAAAAGCCCTTCCAAGGAGTTTCGATTATTCAGCTTATTTATTCTCGTAATGTCAAACTCTTTGGTGGATGTCTTGTATTGTTTTTTCACCAGTAGCTTTTTATCGCACGTTCCCTTGTATGGTGCGTAATTTTTAACTTTCAAACAATGTATACAGATTTCATAAATTCATTTGTTGAGTAAATTTGTTGAAAAATTATTATTATTATTCAAAAGTTAATAGAGGAGGAAACAATTTCTTCCTTTTAAGTTAAATATTATTTAGGCTTTCTGGGTGCTGCTATAATATATTTTATACAATAAGGAAAAACCTTATAAGTAGCAAATACAATAATAGATCGTGGAGATACGAAAGCCTCCCTGGAACGAGGTTACGTATTCATGCGGCGAGCGACATCTGCCGAATACTGATCGACTCTTTAGCCCGATACGTCTTTTATACCCAATTTCCATAATACAGCATTTAAAAAAAATTGCTTCATTACTTTGGAAGAAGAATAAACATCACACTCTAAAAAACGAATCTCGTAATGTAATTATTGCAGAGGTCAGCAGACAAGCAGACGGCTGCTACCGATGTGCTGTCATTCTTCAAAGGTAGACTGGAACCCTTCCACTAATCCCAGAACGCAAGGTTGTTACGGCAGAATATTCTGGATCAGGAGTGGTAGCCATTCAGACAGACAAATACCCTACCACCTGGCTGTGGGTTGTTTTATCGCCTCTTACGACAGGTCTGGGGATTTGGAATGAGCTCCCAGCCGTGGTTTTCCCACAGCGCTACAACATGGGATTTTTTAAAAAGGGTGTCATAAAATTACTTCGAGGCCGGCAGCGCGTTAGTGACACCTCTGGTGTTGCAAACGTCCATAGGTGACGGTAACCGCTTACCATCAGGTGGGCCGTCTGCTGTACTCCAGCCATAAAAAAGGTCACCCGGTTCCAGGAAATCCTTTCTCCGTCTCTGCATGGATAGTAATCATCATCATCCGAGTGTTAAATCCCGGTTGCGTTCACTCCGACGCCCGAGGTCTGCTTTCTTACTTTTTCTACTCCAGTTCGCGCGGTCTTCAGTATCCTTCACAACGTCAAGCCAGCATTTCTTGGGCCTTCCCCTTCGACCGGGACCTGGCGGAGGCGGCATGGCTAGACATTTGTTCCCCACATAATTAGCCTGTCTCCGTAAGACGTGGCTGTACCAGCGTAAGCGACACACTTGCACTTTGTCTACTATGTCACGGACGTAGTAGATACTATTTGCAATTATCCTGTCATTTAGTTAATTAATCATGAGTTGAAAGTGTTAATCAGCTCCTTTTCAATTGCATTCCAATAACAGCCGATACACGTCTCACTGCTGGGCTGGGATGGCCACCAGCCTGTTCTAGGGTATACCGCCATAACAAACTTTGGTTGTATAATTTTATTACGAAAGTGACAAACAGGCGAACGGCCCATCTGATGGAAAGCAAGTTACCTACAGACGTTTTCAAAACCAGGGGTGAAACCAACGGGTACCGGTACGGACAGTATACCCGCCATACTTGTCTAAGGCGGCTTGACAGGTTAGACACATCGGGTATCTCGATGTGCAGGTTTCACCACGATGTTTTCCTTCACCGTTGTTAGCACGTGGTAATTGTAACAATACGTGCACATTAGTCAGAAAACTGACTAAGTGGTGCATGCGTTCCTGCCAGAATCGAACCCGCGCCCTTTGAGTTTGGCTCGCGTGCGCTAACAATTACTTATTACATTACAATACTTATTTAAATGATATTTTGTACTTTCTAGAAAAGGGAAATGTTGATAATGTGTCGTGACGTCACACGGCGAAATCGGTTGCACAATGTGGCTCGTTTCCCAACGAAATCGTATTAACCTCACTTTCGGGGAACGCTACGATGCATTTTGAATCAGTGTTGCCAGTTAACTATATAAAACTGTAATATTTTCTTAAATTTTCGCGACTTGTATACATAATAAAACTACGTTTTAACGGTTTTAAGCGCGGTAATTTATTTGAGTTTGGTATTGACGACAAAGATGACAAAGGTCCAACGAGTATTGTTAAAGTTTTATTTAGCCTACCGCCAACTTGTTCATTTTAAATTATTTAGTTTTAATTATGTTTATGGTTATTATTTACTTTATGAGAGCCTAATCCAATGTACCACCGCTTCACAACATGTTGCGGCTTGAAGAGAAGAAGCTGCGCAAGAAACTCTTCAACAAACATGTCTAGCTCTAAAAACTGTATAATATAATATTAAAATGGGTGGAAGGAAAATAAAAGAAATTATCCGTAAAGTTACCGTGACCACGGCCGATGAAAAGCGGCCGAAACGTCGGAACAACAAAAATCAACTACATTAACGCGCTTAAAACCGTTAAAACGAAATTTTATTATATGTAAAACTGTGTTTATTTATTATATACTTTTTACGGGTCACGTATAATATTGCTAGGTTAAAGGGTTTTACATAAAAATCCCATACGTATAATAGTTTAAGTTACCAGTCTCCCCAGACTTGGTGATTTTAGGAAAGATGAAATTTTTAGGATCGGTAGTTTAACATAAACTTAGAAAAGAATGGATACTCGCTAAGCTGAAAGTGGGGCCATTTTTCAGGCCGCAGGTATCAAAGGTGGAAAAAAAACATGATGATTCACGTCAAAGTAGCAAGGCAAGTTTTTACGTATATCATATATGATATTGTTATAAACAAAGATATACAGTATGTGGGAACTCACGTCATTTTAGGAAGCCTGAATTTTATATATATTATCAAGTATAATATTTTATAATATTTCCCAATAAGCCAGACAAATCTAAGCGGCCAAACATCTTCCCAGACTCGTTAGTGTTCCGCTGTGTGAGATAGTGCAAGAGCAATAACTGCCTCCCGCTGCCGTATGCGTGAGAGAAAGGGAAGCCAGACAGACTGGCGCCGTAACGCGTTACGTAACGACTCGATATATTTTTCGGACTTATCATTCAAAGAGACGATTTTATGAATATGTTTAGTCCTTAATGCGGACAATTATGCAATAGTTTGCAATAACTGAAAGTACACACGCGTAGCAATTTGTATATTAAATTCTAACATTTTAACCCGTCGCAGCGTAGTCACGTAGCGCTATGCCTTCCAGCGAGCTACGGCGTAGCGTTGATTTGATTTGATTAAAAACATCGTTAGCATACTATTACCGGGTCGGATTCTTGTATAGGTATATGAAATGTTGTACAAAGAGAAACCGCGTCATATAACGTATTTAAGAATAAATTTTTGTTTGAAAGAAGAAGAAAGAAAGAAAAAAATATATTTAGAAGTAAATACAATACATACCCGCTTATTGATTCTTCGGGAGATCAGAAGGCTGGGATCTACCTCGGACAATAGATCAGTATGGCGATCCAGCGAGGTTACGTAGCCAGCCTTCTAGGAACCTTGCCTATTGACTGCGATGACCCAGTATTCTATGTATAGTCTTAAGGGATTACTATAGGTAGAATATGAGCTAAGTCTCCTTCACTGCAAGTTTTAAATATTATATTAATTTTTTATGTAATAAGTTTAAAAAAATCAACATGAAGCCCAATATTAAGACTGGAACGCGTATCCATAATGACGTTAGTAGGATTGCTGGTATGGATAGAAGGGAGATTAACCTGTGCACCTCTGGGCTGCACTAACTATGCGTGCTGATCTTCTGGCGTGTCTCCTTCTTGCAGCCTACGATATTATATTTATACACTCGGCGCGGTATAACTGCACTTATAGGCAATTGGTAGCGGAAAGTTATGCTGGTGGTCATACAAGGAATGATAGTAGATTGTGTGCAACCAGGGTCTACAGCAGCCTGAATCGTGAAAACGAATACTATCAGTGTAGCAGTAAGTTCGACAAGGATAGTCGTAGTGGAACGGAAGATGGCGGCTGGGAAAGAAGATTGTACAACGCGGTTAGAAAAAGTGGGTAGTTAAGAAAATAATATGACAGGACCGGAATTTAAACCAAGCAAACAGAATTTTGAATTAATTCAAATACGTGGTATTAGGGATATTTTGATCAACTATGTAATGATATGAAATCTTTATTTGTATGTATCATGGATACAAGGTAATATGTACAATGGAAAGTACATGTTTCGTTAATTTCTGGCATACAATTTATTCTTAAAACTAATATAGTTAAGAAGCATTTAATGATTATTATTATTATTCAGAATAATATATATTATTATAATATTGGTAATTATCCTTTTTTTTCTAATATTAGTACGTTGAAAGTATAAATAATTTGACGTAAAACCATCGATGCGGTAAATTTAAACAGTGATAGAAATAACTAAAATAATATTCGATAGACTGTTTAGAACAACATCGATTAAATATAAAACTAATTTAAGTTGAACTATTTAATACTGAAATTGTTCAACTTGAGAAAAGCTTAGGTTATTACTTAAATTTTATGCATATAGCGTGGGTTAGAGTGAGAGAGGAGCCTGCCTACCGCTGCCGTATGCGTGACAGAAAGGGAAGCCAGACAGACTGACGCCAAAACGCGTTACGTAACAAAGCGGTTTACCCTCACATAAGAAGTTATCATTTCAATAAAACTTTTTGACATAACAGTATTCTTAAATCACGTGTCGTGCATATTTGTATTTGTAGTGACAAAACGAATGGAGATGGTTGCTACTTAAGATACTTTAGTCTGTCTTTCTACTTGTTTGAATGTTATGCTTACACAGTAATTAAAGTAAAAACTTCGTTTAAAAAAACCGACTTCTAAAACTAAAATGTATAAAATAACTTATTTCTAAAGCTATTATTATTAATATATATTATCTAAAACATCTTGAAGTCGGTGCAAAATAAAACATAAAAATTACTATATTTTGTAAATTACTAAGCACCGACTTTAAGATGTTTTAGAAGTTTTGAAGTCGGTTTTTTAAACGAAGTTTTTTATTTTTTTTATGTTACTATTTAGTGTCTAGCTATGTATGGGTGGACCTACGAATGGTGCCGCGCTTCTTAAAAAATATAGGTCCCAAGAAACGGGAACAAAAAAATGATCGTAAAATGAAAACTACTGGGCCAAACTATGTAAAATTTTTAGTGGACCAATTGGAAGCTATTCCGCGTCGAACAAAAAAGAATCACGTAAATCGAATCATAAATCTCAGAGTAATCGGTGTACATATGGAACGAAAAGGAAACTTTTTTCATAAAAAATGTTCATAAAATGAAAACTACTGGGCCAAACTATGTAAAATTTTTAGGGGACTAATTGGAAGCTTTTCCGCTTCGAACAAAAAAAGAATCACGTTAATCGGATCATAAATGACGGAGTAATCGGCGAACATACATGAAAAAAGCAACAAAAAAAAGATCCCGACGAATTGAGAACCTCCTTCTTTTTTCGAAGTCGGTTAAAAATATAGCATTAATTTTAATATTGTTTGCTTATCATTATATTAAAAAATCCTAATTATGCTAGCGTTAGTTTAATATAATTACGACATTACACTTAAGTGATAATAATTTTACACTCTTCACATATTGCACAGGCTGCAAAATTGTTTTGCTTATAGTTTTTATTCCAAACCCAAATACTTCACTTAATTCAAGATATGAGTTCAAGTAATCAAGTAAAGTCTACAGAAACAAAATCGTTACGACTAGCAATTTAATAAAACGCTGATTTGAGCGTTTTGCAAAATACGTGCGCTCTTTCTGAAAAATAACCTGATACTCTTAAGTTCTTTAATGAATACTAAACTTTAACGAAATAAATTTATACTACGCTTTAAGTATTCCACTAGAGTATTTCATTTTTTTCTGTTTTAGCTGCGAGGTATTTTTGAAAATACGTCGGTTTGCTTTCTAATGAGCGAAGTTTCACCCTTGAAAAGTTAAGTTTTATTTTAAACAGCGATCGTTTCCCATAAGTGGTGTTGTAGACATTTTAAGTATACTTTGACTTAATACATTATAAATGCGGATGTGAGTTTGTTTATCATGTTTTCAGGCCTTAATTAAGCTACAGATCGTAATGAAGTTTTGTTTACAGGTTTTTGTGGGGGTGACCAGGGAAAATTTGTTATCGAGCAGTGAAAAATTTTAGATTTCATTTACTTTAGTTTTTTCGACCGAGTAATGCACTAGTAAATTAAAAAATATTATGAGCGACATTTTACACAGATTGACGTACAAAATTTGAACTGAACTTTCAGAAACTTATTATTTTTTGGTCTATAAAATTATTTCTTAACGAGGAATAGGATTTTGGCGATTTTTGAAATCGTGCTTTTTTTGATCTGTTCTTTAGAGGGCGTTCTTAAAACATCAAAAACTGACATTTTTCACTCGAGAATAAAAAAAATAGTCGGTTATTGTGCGCCACACTAATATATAGTCTTACGTTTAATGTTAAATTAAAGCAATAATTTAATAGAGACTCAAACAAACGTCGTCTTCTTTTGTACTCCCCTCCAGAGGATGAGTCTAGCTCCCACGGCGATGAAGTCATGGGCTCTCGCTAGTGATACGTCACCCTCCAATGAGGCAGCATCATCGACACACCACACACATGAAAATGAACCCCACATAAGTTGTTGCGGACAGAGAGCACCCCGTGACCCGCCCGCCGGAGCACACCTACTCTCCGCGCTCCGCATACCGCCGACGACTATAGCTCGCACAATTAGCAGCTAGGCGTCAGACAGTATGCGGGATATAGGAGCGGCCTTGGAAGCAAAAATAATACAATTCTCGTTGACGACTTACCACTCTCTCTCTCTCGACTCTCTCGCACAATTTATCATTTCTATTACGTATTTATTTATGTATATTCTATTATAAATAGTTAAATAATAATCATACAGTCAAATTTTATATCGAGTTTCATTTCCAAAGAAGAAGAAACTCTCACCAATATGTCATTGTTAAAAATTGCCCTTCTTCGAGCATAATTTCTTAACCTGGTTAAACCTTACAGTGTTTGAAGATACCTTTTTTATTCCTAAACAAACCCCCCCCGTGATATGTCATTCGGAGGTGGAATAAGCAATGCTCGATCTGGTCGCAGCAGTGGTCCAATCGAGCGGACGGGCCGCACAGTCCAGGGCAAATCAATTACAAATTGCAACGAGCACTGATCGAGCGACTGCCGAATTGCTCAGACAACGCCCTTACTACATGATTTCAAGGTAAATATATTTTTGAAGTGATAACTTCTTATGGGAGGGTAAACCGCTTCGTTACGTAACGCGTTACGGCTCTAGTCTGTCTGGCTTCCTTTTCTCTCACGTATACGGCAGCGGTAGGCAGGCTTCTCCTCTCTCACTCTAACCCACGCACTACATACAATTTAAGTAATATGTTGTCGTCGTATGTATGTCGCGTGTTTCTTAGCATTGCTTCTTTTAAACTCTTATTGTTAAAACTATATAAATAATTATAGATTTAATCTTTTTATAATGATTATTGTTTTGTACCTTTTTTCTTTTTTTGTTTTCTTCTCTTTTATACTTTTTTTCACTTTATATTTTATTTGCTTCAGTGTCTGTGTATTTCACTTGAATGGCCGCAGAGGAAGACCAGCGCTGGTTAACTTAACCAGCAACATGCTAAGTTAGAACCAATTTAGAGCTACACTTTCTTTGTTTTTTTATTGCATTGTACATTAATTTATTTATGCTTGTATATTGTATTTTCTATTTCTATCATGATGACTTTCTATGGGAATATAGTGCAGTAGTTTCCCATGGCTTTCTGCACCAGACATTTTTGAGGGTATTTGATCCTCAAGGTCGCTGAAGCCTCTTCCGACCGGTTTCCCAGTTAGGATTATGGTTACACCGCCATAGTTCGGTCGCCAGAGCTTCGTCCGTTATCTAGCAGTGAGCACCGCGACAGTGTGACGCCATCGCCGTTGGCTATTCATATGAAGCACCAACGCGAGCAGGTGAGGTTGACAATTGGGCCGGATAAGATGTTATCACCGTTCTCCCCTTACCCCCCTTTTTACTCGACGAGAGGACACGTCAGTGGAGCGACTCGTAGTCCAGGGCAAGCGCGCGGTAGATCACCAATGCGCTGGACCATGCCACCACCACTCCTCGAATGCACGAGGCAAGATACAGTCCGAGAGGAAAGGCGACGAATTGTCAAGCTTGCCACCACCCCTGTCATGAGGACCACGACCACTCTGCCAAGAGTGTGACGACAGAGAAGAAGAATTGTATTTTCATTTGTGTTGTAGTTCTAAATAAATGTTTTATCTTTCTTTCCTTTTCTTTCTTTCTAATAACCTAAGTTTTTCTCAAGTTAAACAATTTCAATATTAAATAGTTCAACTTAGATTAGTTTAAGTTATCACCTCTGTCGGACGTCCCGAGAGACTCGTTTTTTATTTTTATTTCAGAAGTTCAGCAGACAGGCATTGGCCCACTTGATGGAAAGTGTTTACCATCGCCCATGAACATTTGCAACACCAAAGGTGCTACAAATGCGCTGCTGCTCTCTTAAGGAAGACTGGAACCTGGTCACTAACGCCGGAACTAGACCAGGGGTAGGATATTTGCCTGACTGGAAATTAATACGCAATTACTTTGACCTAGTAAAGTACAACACAGAATAAAATGTATAAATTATTTTACGAGTATATTGTTACGACCTAGGTGTCGACAAACACAAATTCACACCTGCAGTTTAGTAGAAACTGATTCTTAGAAATTCGGTCCACGCGGCTGGGCAGAAATATTGCATCGGTGCAGTATAGAGCAATGCCCCAATGGAGAGACCAGGCAGCTGACCGATAACCATAAGGGAAGCAAGACTTGTGTACATTCGGTAATCTATTTAGTGATGGACTTTGCGCGTGTTATTATATATGTACCTTGTGTGTTATACGTGTTTGTATAGTTCTAATAAACTCTATAATAATTATTTATTTCAACGACATTTTAATTAGAGCCCTGAAACTCGTAACAATATACAAGCCAAAAAAGACTTTGGTTTTTAAAACGTTACGGGGCTCAATAGGCCACGAATTGCCAAAATACAAGTTTTGGCACAAGGTCTAAAACGCCCCGTACTGCAATAATGGAAAGTACAAATGTATCAATAGCGCTGTGTACGTGTGAAACACCGATGAGATCTGAACCAATGGTAGGGGAAACACTTTAAAACGTAGCTTTTTGCAGAAATGGTTTTCTTAAAATACATTGAAGTGAAAATAAAGTTTCCAATCTGTTTCAGATTTTGATAGGAGGATTTGCTTCGAGATAGTTCTGGCCGACACTTGATTGATAAAGTTGTGAGCTGAAAGTAAATTTGCGTTTGGGAAATTGAATTGCCCGAAACAATATTACTTATGTTAATTTATTTTAATATATATTATATATTAGATTTTGCCCGCGGTTTCGCTCGTGTTAAAAAGGCTACGCTTGTTATGAAGTGCGCACATTATAAACGGAGCGAATGTGGACCTAATAATGAGAGCAACACATTAAAATTGGCGCTGTCATAGTCGTTGCTCTGCGATATCGATACTTATATTATAAAGCTGAAGAGTTTGTTTGTTTGTTTGAACGCGCTAATCTCAGGAACCGCTGGTCGGATTTGAAAAATTATTTCAGGTACATTTATCGAGGAAGGCTATAAGTTATATAACCTCACGCTAAGACCAATAGGAGCGAAGCACCAATGAAGAATGTTTAAAAATTGGGGGGGTTTTGAAAACAAATTCCACGCGGACGACGTTGCGGGCACAGCTAGTATTGTATATGTGTGTTCAGGCATTGGTTTATACTAAACTGTATAATACCGACAAAGGGCCGCGTTCACTGAGTTAATCCGCACATCTGGCAAGCTTCGATGCAATGCAATAAAAAAAAGGATTAGTTCGACACTAATGGCGGCCATAAAATAAGTACGATAACAATAGGATGTTTTTAAATTTTAAACACGAAGTTAACAAAAGAACTCCGAACGCAGGAAAGGAAATATACAGATTTTTACGATAACCAGGTGTGCGTTCTTTGTAGGTAACAATATATTAATCACTCTATAGTATAAGAATTAGGCATAAATATTAAAAAAATAAAATATTTATTTTATTTAATTGAAACTTGATCTAACAATTTATCTTGTTCTTGGTTTTAGTTTCCCTTAAGAGAGCAGCAGGGCATTTGTTGCACCTTTGGTTTTGCAAATCTCCATATGCGATGGTAACCGCTTTCCATCAAGAGGGCCCGCTACCTGTCTGCTGAACTCCTGCAATAAAAATAAAATTTTAATTAACAACATGGTATACATATGTATCTGTCATTTTAGTCCGATTAATATTTTGGTATCTCTACACAAGTTTTCGCTATAGCATTAATATCGAAGTCGGTATCTGGGCCCCTTCGCAGGCATGTTCTATCATCAGATAGCAATCAATAGATGCAATCCAATAGCAATTTGCACAGATCTCCGATTGGAGCAAGTGATATGATCAAGCTTTTATCTCAAAGTGATACAGACATCTACGATCTTCATATGTGTACAACTCATCTGAAGAATTTCGAAACCTAGCAAGTGGTTAACAAGAAAATATTAATATATCACGATCTTCAACTATATGCCATTGGACAAGTGGGAAAACGTATCGCAACAAAATTTAAACTTGAAGTTTTACGGGCAGGTTTTCAAGTAAAAATTGTCCCTTGCGATTCGTTTCCATTTGTCCGTTTAGATTTCCCTTCTACTATGTGTCCCAGCACACATTTCAACCACTGGGCGACCACTAGTACTGTAAAATATCTAAAACTACCGTCAATTATATTATTATATGTGCGAAGTATAAAATGTCCAGTAACTTATGAATAGTTGTTATAGATATCAATAAGAGTATTTAGTAAATAGTGTGGCGAATGATGGTGGAACAATCTAGTTAGTTTTAGAACTTTTAGAAAAAACTAGTACATTCTAGAAGGAAAAGACAAGGACTGATATATTTAGAAAAGGATAGACGATGAACGAAAGACAGAGATAGATAGATGTTAGAAAGGGATAGATGTATAAACGAAAGTTCCCAAACAGAAGGTTCGGGAAAGAAGAGAGAGATAGATAGATGGGTTCTAGAAAATTCTTCCGGGTATATAAACAGCGTAAGGCGTGCCTACCGGGCAGTTTTAGAGTTGAGTTCAGATGAAGACGGTGAAGCGACAAGTGCGATACGGTAGAGTTAAAAGAGAGGTTTAATAGAAGACAGTGACGAGTAATGTGGTGGATTTAGTGACAAGTTGAGTGGTCAGTTAAGTGAAAGAGGAGTGTAGCGGAGTTCGAGAGACGAACCGGAGGCGAGCTACACGCGATATTATCGGAGGTGGTCTACGCAATATCGGCGGCGGTATTGAGAGTGTGACAACTTATCGTCGGGACTGTGCATCGTTGGTCGTGCGTATAAGGGAAACCCTGCAGAGAGGTATTACGTGAGGCTGTGTAAATCAATAAAAGCGTTTAGTTAAAAACTGCTGTTTTCTTCCAATCCATAAGTGCGTACCGCCGCTCGCACGTAACAATAGTAAAACGTAGTTAAAAAAGTCTTGGACAGTAGCAAGCAAGAAATACTTACTTGCATTTTATTTTTAATAGTTTTTGATTGTTATTTTATTACTTTTATTTTAGTTTAGTACACCACCAAAATCGTTTGAAATTTCCTTAAAAATCTCCTTAGACACCGGGTTGCCTGGAAGAGATCGCTATAAGCGATAAGGCCACCCATTATTCTAATGCAAATCTATCCATATCAATTGTCTACATTTAGGTTTATGGTGAACAATAAAGAGTTTTTATTCATTCATTCATACTTGCCATTGGTTATATAAATTTATCTCTGAATTTCTTTTTAAAAAACAAGACGAAGTTCTAGGTCTATGCTCTTATTAAGACAGAATTGCTTATAGATGTAATAACTATAAGCTGAAGAAATCCAAATTGTATTGTTTCATACAATGGTGGCGCAACAAGCCATTGATGGTTAATGTCATTTCAATTAAAGGATTGCGACCACAGCGAAGCGCTCCCTTAGGGGACCCCAAGGCTAGTTTTAGACAGATACGCATTTAGGAACTACGGGGCACGCTCGAGTTTTTTTATACCCTTAATAAAGTATATTCTAATATAGTACTGTTACGAGTTCCAGGACTCGAATTAAAAGGCCGTTAGAATTACTATAGAATTTATTAGAACTATACAAACTCGTATAACACAGGTACAAATATAATAACACGCGCAAAGCCTGTCACTAAATAGATTACCGAATGTAGTGCACACATCTTTTTGATTACCCCTCTCTATTTTTCGTTTTGTGGTGTTTCTGATATGCTTCGTTTAATGATAATTTTCAAATTAAAGCTACTTCTAGATAGATAACACTTTAGTATTCACTAATACAAAAATGAACTTAGATTAAAGTTATATCTAATTATTTTATTTTTATTTTATTTTATTGGAACAACAAACATTATTAAAATTGAATACAAAATTACAAGTTAAAATATTATAATCAATAATGCAGCCCACAGCTAGCTAAAACTATATAAAACCTAAATGTATTCGTAGATGCATCACCGAAGGTTTCTGTTTTATGTATTAACAGAATTTGGTATGTACGTACATGGACTACGCAGTTTTAAGCTTGCTAATTATCAAGCAATAAATTATTCCATTTACGTGACTTAATATGTGTAGATAGTGGACTATATAAGTATGCAAATTATAATCCAATTATTTTGCATTCGGATATAACGAGAAGGCTCAAAAGTACAAAACCGTTTGAACTAGTGCTATAAACAAAACTAAAGTGTAGTGTATTGTGCTAACTTATTAAAGCACATGAACAAAGTGTCCTCCACTTAATAGAGACAATAAGAAAGGCACTTTCTTAGAATACTTTTAGTTAGTTTATTTTTATATTTAAATTACTTATTAATCCTTTTAGACCACATTTTAATATTAATGTGGTATTTTTAAATACAAAAGCTTTCTTAAAAAGGTTTTAAATACAAGCTTTTGAGATCCTGGATATCACGTAGCTATAGAGTACTAGCCAAGACAAGTAAAACGAGCCCAAACACGACGGGTCTATCTTGTTTAGTACAGGAGTTCCTATGGCCACCTTCCGAATCCATCAGCAGATCATCTCCATGGTACCATATTATTGCATTGTCACGCGATATACATATTCTTGCAAAGTTTCAGCTCAATCGAAAACCGGGAAGTTGGTCAAAAACTTGCAACATTCCACCTGAACTTACATACATACATCCAGTGCATGTTAAATAAAAGCTTGTAATATTTATGAGAAAAAAAAAATTGCTACTTACTGATCCAAATTGATATGAATAAGTATCGTCCTTGTTATTGAGATCCCTTGAGTACCCAGAGCCGCCAGAGCCCCCGGGTCCCACGGCCCCCACTTGCGCCCAACCAAGTCCACGCCCTGCATTCGAACGGCGTCCGCGAGTAATCCGCAAATGGCTGACCGTTCATTGTGCCCCGCCATTGTTTACTGGCGCACGCAGCTTATTGTCCAATGCCCAGGCGCTTTTATAACAAACTCATACATCGACTAGAAGTGTCATACACGGGATTGATTCTCTCCACGCATAGTCACCCAACATTTTTGTTTATGCGATGCTGGCAATTGTGTACGTGGTATAAGCCATGCTGGAATCATTATCTTGACAAGATCGGTGAAGTATAACCGTGTCTCAGGTTGGTGACACTGGTCGGCAACCAAATCCTCCTTTAAATAAAAAATCGATAAATATATAGAATTTGACATGCTGAATTTAGATCTGGTTTTATTTCTTGCATTATTTTTTTGTTAAAACTTTTTTCTTATCATGTCAGTAGATTTAATTTTCTTTTCCACAAATCTTTAAGCAATATAATATTGTTACGACCTGAATGCCGACAAAAGGCAAATTCACACCTGCGTCTGTAGAAACACATTTTATTGCCCTTTTGACATATATAGAGAAACGATACGAATGGTAAATGCTCAGAATTATATGTTACTTCATTTGCCAAAAAATTACAATAGAATAAATAAAAATGGAGAAAACTACTAATGAATGGAATGAGTTAATTAATTAATTAGACATATAATTTTGATGATTTTAAATGTTTTCGGAGGAATTAAATGAGCTATTGTCATAATAATCCAAGGTGCATTTTGTATGTAAAGAAAAAAAAAGCGCTTAATTTAAAACATCAATTACAAAAAAATTGACGTGGTACTAAGCTTTTAATACTATATTTATATTCATAAGTCTTTAAATTATAAAAAAAATACAATAGTTACAAGAAGTGAATTTTCATATTTTTTTGCCGACCGATGATATCAGCGTGAAACGGCTAGCGTTGAACTAATATTGTTTCGTGTGATGTGTGAGAGTTCCACTTCCCACTCCCCCTATACAATATTTCCTGTCCCATCCTCCTATTCCAAAAGCAATGCCCCAACGGAGGGATGAGGCAGTCAAGCGAGGCAAGATGTGTGTACATTCAATAATCTATATAGCGACGGTCTTTGCGCGTGTTATTGAATCGTGCATTACGTTTGTACTGGTTGTGTTCAGTTATATTTGTACCTGTGTTATACGTGTTTCTATAGTTCTAATAAATTCTATAATAATTCCAACGGAATTTTAATTCGAGTCCTGATTAAATTGAATATATTGACTAAAATTTCGTGTTTTCTTCGTTTGAACAACGTCCGATCACATGTAAAGCGAGGCTCACTGCTGTCAGCTATAGTAGAATACAAAATTTGCCACAATTACAATGGAATCGTATTTTGAATATTTTCGCAACGCTAAGATGTTGCAAAAGCAGTACTGGGCCCCTAGTTACCAATTATAAAGTATCCTTGATTTTATCCTATCCAGTACTCGTATATCCTGGACTAGGTCAATTGTAAGATGCTTGTATTTCCATTTGCGAGGCAGCCAAGTGCAGTACTTGACGACATCGCAACACAAAGCCTCATTTCTTTTATATTGTACAGATACATCTAGGGAAGTAACAACGAGTGTTACTTAGTTAAAATTGTAACTCCCTCTGCGTTCGGAGTACTGGTAGCACTGTTAACTTTAAAAAAAAAAAAAAATTAAATCGGCAGACAAACACACATACTGTATATCCCCAAATTAAGCAAGTTACGCCTGGGTTATGGGTAATAGACAACGGACTAGTTGGTAGCGTACTAGTTGGTAGTGAGGTAGCCCGGCAATGGCCTACTGTTTTATCCGTGCAGGAACGGAGAAAGAATATAATTTCCTGCGGCCAGGCGGCCTGTTATAAGAGGTGACAAAACAACCCACTGCCAGGTAGGGCATTTGTCGGACTGGATGGCTACCACCCCTGGTCTTAATTATGTCGCCATAACAACCTTGAGTTGTATTCCGGCATTAGTGACCAGGTTCTAGTCTCCCTTGATAAGCAGCAGCGCATTTGTAGCACCTTTGGTGTTGCAAATGTCCATAGGCATTGGTAACCGCTTTCCATGAAGTGGGCACCCGTCTACCAGCTAAATCTCTCGGAGAGTACTCAATTTCGAGCATCGCATTGTCGACGAGTCTATGCTTACCCCCAACTGTATAACGGAGAGTGTTCCGAGGATCTATTCAGAATGGTGCCTTCTTCTTCTTTCTACCACCGACTGGACATTCATCTCTAATTCCTTGATCCACTTCGGTCATGTACGCACTGGTCTCAAGAACGTTTCTTTTGCGCACCGTGGTGGATTTGAGTTTTCCCAAAAAGCACGTTGGTGACATCCCTGATTTCGCAAAAGCCCTAGACGATGGTAACCGCTTTCCATCAGGTGGGCTGTCTGCTGTTTAAAATACCATAACGTGCTATATATATATATAAAAGAAAGTCATGTTATTATTATATTACACTATTTATAACTCAAGAACGGCTGTACCGATTTGGCTGAAAATTGGTTGGGAGGTAGCTTAGAAGCAGGAAACGGACATAGGATTCTTTCTATGCCGTTGAAACCGGTAGGTGGGGCTGAGATCGGGTTCTAGAATCCTCCTAATCACCTGGACCGATTTAGGTGATTTTGTGTGTTTGATTGGGTTCCCGGATGGTTTAGATTCACATTTATAACCGGTAGGTGGCGCTGAGATCGGTTTCTAGAATTCTCCTAATCACCTGGAGCGACTTTGGTGATTTTGATTTTGTGTGTTTGAGTGGGTCCCGGACAGTTTAAATGCACAACGTGTGACGTGGCACACGGAATGTGGAATACTCGGCAAGCACTGTAGCGAATAGTATTCGATTAAATGATTCGATACAAGTTGTTACAGGAGTATTTATTTTAATTTTAAAGTAACGTATTACATACTTACATATTATATATGTATATGTATTATTTATTTTGGGGGTTGCCTGGAAGAGATCGCTTTAAGCGATAAGGCCGCCCTTTGTTCAACATGTATATTGTACTTAGTTTTAAGAACGTCGTTTTAATTTTTGGTGAACAATAAAGTGTTTTCATTCATTCATTCATTATTTATAGTATTTATTCTTTACGTACGTACGTACGTCTATATATATATATTTCTTTTACGTATTAAAGTATTATTATTAAGTATTACATAAGTAGAATTAGTTTTAATATTTTATTAACCAAATTGGGTCGTTTTTCGTCTTACGTTAAAGGGAGGGTTTGTACTGAAAATCAGCGTTGTGTCGGATATAGTTCCGGCACAGCAATATGCTGAGTGCAAACCTTGTTTGCTGAAGATGCGGCGTACAGATTTTCAAAATATGCTCTGTGTATAAAATGTATAAGAAATGTAATTGCGTCGCTATTTTTGCAAATAAAGTTTCTTTCTTTCTTTCTCAATTGGAACCGGTAGGTGGTGCTGGGATAGGGGTCCTTGATTTTTATTTTTTCAGAGCAGAACAACGTCTGCCGGGGCCGCTAGTATTTTAATATAATTTAGTTTCATCGGCTTTGGACACCTTTCCGCGTCAACTCTCTTCAAATTGAAATCAAGTAAATGAATAGTGACAGCAATTCCTTCGGGAGGCCAACAGTTCCGTCATAACTTCGACGGCGCCTTAATTGTTTTATAGATTTTGACAAGTCGAATGAACGGGTCTTAGGAGCAGACCCACCGATTTACAAGTCAGAGTTTGTCGGAATTGGTATTGATATTTGGATTTACCAAGCCAAAACTAGATGGCGCTGTACCCCTTTGGACCGTACTATATTTTAAATCATGTTTTTTTATTAACTCTACGGACTCACTTTTATGAAAACTTGATAAATTAATGGGATAAGCGATTTAAACAAAGCGTGCTCTTTTCATGGTTTCTTTAATACAGCAATGTCAAGGCAGTGTCAACATTAGAAGTAAATATAAATAATACAAAAGAGGTTCTAATGCCTAACACCCCCCTTCAATATTAAATTCCTTTTAAGATTGCACTTATAAACATAACATAATAGCTTTCCCTTGTAACAAGAAATATTTAAAACATAACACTATACTTTCTTTTAACATATTTAAAGTAATTATTTATTCTATAATTAATTATTAAAGTATATATTAATATTTACACGAGTCCCAAACTTTTAACAAAACTGTGTTCTACCCATATCAAAATCCATACATCTTTATTGACATATAAACAGTAATCGTAATACGACTGTTCAAATCCTTGCTTGACAATAAAATCATTAAATCTTTTGTTCCAACACTTTGGAGCTTCACGCAGTCCATATAGAGATCTTCTTAGTTTCAATACATGGCCTTCTTTAACTCTTATACCCTCAGGAGGTTTTATATATACTGCTTCGCTTAAATAACCATTTAAAAATGCCGTTGGTACATCTAGTTGCCTAATAGGTAGATCTTCTTGTACAGCTTGACTTAGCATCATTCTGATAGTTGACACTCTAGCAACAGGTGAGTAAACATTATATTTAGAATCTGTCTGAAAACCTTTCGCTACCAACCTAGCCTTCTTCTTACCATTTTGCTTTGTTCTGAATATCCATTTAGTATCAATCGCCTTCTTCTCATCTGGTAATTTTGCTTCTTCCCACGTGTTCATCTCTTCTAATGAGCTTATTTCGCTATCAATCGCTGTTTTCCACTCTTCACCTTTGCTAATTGCTTCTTTAAATGTTTCGGGATCTTCACTATTGTTAAATAGACAAAATGCCATGTTAGCATCATAAGAATTATCTTGACCTTCATTCTCCATTTGATAATCTTTTAAATAAGTAGGTAATCTTCTCTCTCTTACTGGTCTTTCATACATATGTGTTTCTCTCGTTACTTCTTCCCTTTCTTCAAACTGTTGTTCTGTCTCTCTATTTTGATATTCTTCTTTTTCTTCCTCTTCAAAGTATCTCCGTTGAGTTTCTTCTTGTTTGTTTTCTATGTATTTTATATCATTTTCGTCAAATTTTAAATCTCTTGAAATTACTATTTTGTTATTACTCGCATCCCACAAGCGGTACCCGTTTGGAGCATATCCTGTCATTCTCATTTCCTTAGCTCTTTCGTCTAACTTATCCCCTTTTGGCATTGTTAATACCCACACTTTACTTCCGAAAGCTCTCAGTTTTGATAAATCTCTATCTCCAAACATAATCTCTGCTGGTGTTTTAAATTGGATTGCTGAAGATGGGCATCTATTCAGCTGGTAAGTTGCACACGTAATCGCTTCAGTCCATAAGTTCTTTGGTAGTCCAGTTTCTATCAACAAAGTTCTCGCTCGATTGTATAAGGTTCTATTCATTCTCTCTGACACACCATTTTGCTGAGGAGAATACGGTCGTGTATATTGAATTTCAATTCCTTTCTCATAACAAAAATTTTGGAAAAATCTGTTTTTAAATTCTCCACCATTGTCGCATCTAACTTTATTTACTCTGGTCTGTTTGTTATTCTCTAATCTTTTAATATAATTAATCAAATTTGTAGCAGCTTCATTTTTATGTTTTAAAAGATATGTGTTGCAAAAATGTGAAAGTCATCAATTATTACCTGGTAATAAATTTCTCCATTTATTCCAGCAGTTCTCATCGGACCTGCTATGTCAGAATAAATAATCTCGCCGATGTTTCGAGATCTTGGCCTGGGAACAGAATTAAAAGGAAGTCTGGTTGCCTTACCCATCATACATGGACCACATGGTTTCTCACTTGCAGGCAAATTCATCAAGCGGAGGCTTCTTCTGTTAAGATGTCCCAATCGTCTATGCCACAGATCATCAGAGCTTGCTGCATTACACACGTTTGCATTGACATTAGTATTTAAAATATATAACTTTCCTACACAAGTGCCTTTTATTGATCTATTTGTACGACAGCAGAATATTCTAACATAATCTTTATTAAAATTGACCTCAAAGTTGTTTTGAACAATTTTCTTTACTGACAATAGATTAAAATTGATATTATCTATTAATAGCGCTTCTAATTTTATATTCCTACCTTGGCAAATAACATCTATGGTACCCTTCTTTTTAGCTATAAGACAATCCCCATTAGCAATATAAATTTTTATTGGTTCAGATAAAATATTTACGTTAGTCATATATTGTTCAAAATTTGAATTAATAAAATGTTCCGTACATCCTGAATCTATGACCCATTCATTTTCTCGCTTATTTTATAGTTTACATTATTACAATAGCCTGTACTAGAAAATAAAAAGCTACTAGGATCTTCTGCATAATTTACAGTAATGTTATACTGATTTTGGTATTCATATCTACCATTGAAATACTGTCGTCCTGCTCCTCTACCTCTTCTTGGGTAAGTCCTACCTCGTCCTTGAAATGCTCGACTTCGTCCTGATGAGCCACGTCCTCTGTTACAATGTCTCGCAATATGTCCCATCTTGTGACATTTAAAGCACGTAATAAATGCTGTTTCAGGTTCATTATATTCATCATTGTTCTTTATTTTTAATTCAGTATCTAATAGTCTCGCCTTCACGAAGTTCATTGAAATATTTAAATAATTCATAGTTTCTATTGCCGTTATCACATTCTCGTATTGTTTGGGTAATGCGGTTAAAAGATTACAAACTTTGTCCATTTCTGTAAATTTACATCCTACTGCCTCTAATTCATTTATAATTTGTTCGAATCTCATAAAAAAATCTTGTAATTTTTCGTTCGGCTGACATTTTATGGTTAGTAATTTCTTCTTTAGATGCATTTTATTTTGTATACTATTTCTTTGAAAAATTTCTTGTAATACTTTTATCATTTCTTCCGATGTCTGACATTTTGATATGATATCGAGATATTTATCTTCTAAACATTGAACAATAATAGCACGAGCTTTTGTATCTAATATACGTTTTTGCTTATCATCTTTGATCTCCTCTTTTAAATTAATACCTTTTTCTTCTAATAATAGGTCTATTCGATACTTCCAATGGGCGAAATTACCATTTTCTTTTAGTAGGGGAAATTTTCCTTCCGACATTTTCTTTTGTTTTTTTTCGTATTTCAGAATTTTTATATATATTATTATAGTTTTCTAATAATATTACTCTCTACATTTTACTTATACATTTCCCTACAACCTATAGGGCGTCTGGGCCCATAACCTCTGAAAACTTGATGATGAACTTGATTTTGGACAGCAAAATGATTTTTGACAAGCACATAAATGTAATAGTGGACAAAGGCTATCGTAATCTCGGATTTATAAAACGAACGTGTTCTTTATTTAACAATGTCACATGCTTAAAATCTGTGTTTTTTGCATATATCCGCAGTTTGCTCGAGTTCAGTTGTAGCATCTGGTCACCACAGTACGCTACATATATAAATCAGATCGAAAGAATTCAACAACTGTTTATAAAATATCTCAATTATAAAAGCAAGAACTCCTTTGCTACGTACGAAGAAGCCTGCCAATTTTATAACATCACAAGCCTTAAAAATAGAAGACAGCTTCTTGACATGTCTTTCCTTTACGATATCGTAAATTCTCGTTTAGACTGTCCTACTCTCACCTCATCTGTATCCCTCGCAGTGCCAAATCTCAAAACACGGTCTAGCCACAACAAATTGTTTCACGTGCCCTGTAGAAGAACTAATTATGGCTTAAATGAAGTGCTTGCTCGTCTTACTGCCACTTATAATAACAAATTTAATGATGTAGATATTTTCTACCATTCAAAATTAATTTATAAATCAAAGATATTCGAAAAATTAGGCTGATAGTTTAACTGGCTTTTAGGTATCATAAAATATATCCACACATTTGTCTGTATATTTTTTATTTTTATTAGTGAATCATATATACGTATATTATAAATATATATAATATGAATATCTATGTATTTATTATATATTATTTTCGTTTAACTTATATACTATATATATAACATATACTATATAGGGGATAATTCAGCAGGCACTATTTAACATTTAACATTATTTTATTATATTAAATATACTACATTCATATAGAGCTTAACATAAGCAAACTGTTTATTGCGGTCTTGGTTTTGCACAAATATACTGTAAAGTGTGAAGTATCCTGTAATTGGCAACATTCATATTAAACAGAGTTGATTGTTTTAAGTTATAAGTAAGCTGTTGGATATGTAATAAATAAATAAATAAATTATTGGGATAAGCGATTTAAACAAAGCGTGCTCTTTTCATGGTTTCTTTAATACAGCAATGTCAAGGCAGTGTCAACATTAGAAGTAAATATAAATAATACAAAAGAGGTTCTAATGCCTAACAACTTTGTCTTTTTTATTTTTACAACTTAATATCTAAGAAAGTTTCTAGAGTTTATACACGCTTATTGGTCATTTTTGTTATTGTCACTGACATTAATTCAGTGATGCTTGTGTTGTGGTGTACCTTACGAATAACTTATTATATTAATTGTAATAAAACAATAATGTGCAGTGTGTGCCTTATGTCTTTGTCTATACCTACATATATTATTCTATCTAGTGCCATGTGCGTTAAATCATTGTATAATGCACGTATTATATGCTCTAAAAGACGTGACCGCGTCCTAGCTTTAGCCATCCATGATTAGCTTAGGCGTGTTGCTGGAGAGTTTCTTCCGTCGCTTCTTCTCCTTCAGCTACAACACGTTGCCAAGCGGTAGTAAAGATAGACTAGGATCGGCTCCGCCGGCGGAGTTTGTATCGAATCCCCATTCAATAAACACTTCAGCCTCTCACGGCTTCATCGTATAGAGTCAATCCTGCTACAGGGGTCGAGCCGAGGTCGAACCTCGCAGGAGGTGCCTCTGCGAGCGCGCTGCTTCCGGGCTGAACGCCTCCGCTCCTACGGAGTCTGGAAGCCCCCAAGTCCGGTATCGCTGAAACAGCCATCTGCGGGTATTCAGCTGGATCCTGCTAAAAAAATTACCACGTCCGACTATATATCTATCCCTTCCTAATTATCTATCTATATCTATCTTGTCCTTCCCGAACCTTCTGTTCTAGAATTTTCGTTCATCACCTGTCCTTTTCCAACATCTATCTATTTCTGTCTTTTCCTCCCAGAATCTACATTTTTCTAAAACTTCTTAAACCAACTAGATTGTTACACCATCACTCGCCACAATAATACATACATACATACATAACTTCACGCCAGGTCCCTTGCGGGGTAGGCACGAACAACAGAGCGCCATTCAGACTTATTCTTACACACCTCACTTGCTTCTTTGACATTCATAGCTCTTGTCATGCACGCTCGTCTGTTCTTAAGGCTCCTAACATCACCTTCTGCTAGTACACAATCAATTTGGTCATGGAAGGTGTGTCGTGGCCACTTTTGCATTGTATATCTGTTTAGTCATTCTTTCATCATACATTCTTTCCACATGCCCGAACCACCGGAGCATTCCTTTGCTTACCTTCACCCCGACACTCTCTTTTAGACCAACTCTCTTTCTTACTTATTCTATTATACTTCTGAGTATAATAATATTTACTTCATTATAAATTAAGGTAATGGTTTTTGACAGAGTTTTTAAATGTGTCAAGTATTAATTACTTAGATCAACGAAAGTATGTATTAAGCGTAGGCAAAATGTCAAAGCGATGGCAAAGTTAGATGGGGAAGGACGCTTGCGTTTTACTAAGTTGTTTACGCCCGGCGGAGATAGCATTGAAATTAATTCCAAGCCCTCCCCGGAGAGGCGCCTCGTGGCTCCACGACCATCAACCAACTATCTTTAAGTAAAACATTAAATTAGATACACTTTGTAGACTTTAACGAAAGTAAAGACCTGGGGCCCAATTCTGCTATTACCACCTCGTCAAAATCGACAGACACTATCGTCTTAATTGTAGGTGTGCCCTATTTCGGTATTCTGTTAATTCCAATGGCGTACTCGCGGCAAACCACTCAATCTTTATAAATACACTGTAAACTACATGTAACGTCACTCGATTTAACGACAAAACCGCTTAAGGGTCGACATCACTTGGCTTTGGTTGGTTTGTCTAGTCTTACATATACACTCAAACACACACATATTATATATATATGTAAACTAGCTTCTGCCCGCTACTTCGCCCGCGTGGAAAGTTACAAAAAACCGCCTCCATTCCGCTCCTTTTGGTCTTAGCGTGATGATATATAACACTGAAATAATTTTTCAAATCAGACCAATAGTTCCTGAGATTAGCGCGTTCGAGCAAACAAACTCTTCAGCTTTATATATTAGTATAAGATATAAATTTTATAATATATTTTTATGCCCTCTACAAATGTTTGTCCGTCCGATAAGCGGTATTAATGGAATAAATTGTTGAAATAGGCTGAAAGGCACTCATGTGACGGCAAAATAAATATTATTGCACGTAAATAAAGTGCACTTCATATGACAGGCTCCATTAGGTCCCGCGCACACGAGGCTACAGGCGACCCGTTACGAGCGACCATCTGGAAACCAAGGTTACTTTTTACTGTCAATAATATTGTTACAACTCAGGTCCCGACAAAAACAAAATCCACTTGCATATCTGAAACGAAACACACTTTATTACCTGCCGGCATTTAAACTAATTGTAACTCTTTTATAATTGTCTTCTTTTGTTTACTTTGAGTTTAAAATTGGTGATTAGAAAACGGCCCACTGTTTTATTGTACTTTATGGCAGTCAGTAGCAGGGGACATTGCATTTGTGCAATATAAAACGATGACCTGATGGAGGGGGAGGCAGTCAAGGCGAGAACCACGATCAAGGCGACACTTGTGTACATCCGGTAATCTATTAGTGACGGACTTTGTGCGTTTTGTGGAATTGTGGAAACGTTTGGATTTGTTGTGTTCGGTTATATTTGTACCTGTGTTATACGTGTTTGTATTGTTCGAATAAAGTCTATAATGATTCCAACAGCATTTTAATTTGACTCTCGCTAAACTCGTAACAATATATTTAATTTATATGATTATATATATATATATATATATATATATATATATATATATCTCGGAGAAGGCATCGTTCTCGTGACATCTTCTTTATTCGTTGCAGGTTTAGTGGGCGTCATCAGGGTAAAATACGAACATAAAACACAATGGCCACGGTTTATAAACTTTTAATTTAGATTTAAACAATATTTTGACAAAGTTTACACCTAGCAGTGGGTTCAGGGCACCCATCTTACTTCAAACCTTTCTTTAAAATTCTCAACAATCCAACTCGACCCGTTACTATCACTCAAATGTGTCGCAAAAATCCCCCGTCTACCTTAAGTACACAGATGGCACCTCGACCCCGCTCGAGGCATATACTCTGCTCTGATTGGTCGTTTATTAAATTACAATATTCGTAACTTTTATAACGTTAGGATGATCTTTAAGATATAGAAAGATTTAACAAATGAAATAAAATTAAATTAAGGATTTTAAAAATAATTAAAATGTAAACAAATAATATTGTGCGTTATACATCTAAATATCAATTAAAATTTGAATTTGCATATAGGTGATGGTAATCACTCTCCACGAGCTGGGCCGTTTACCCAATTGCAAATGCAATTTTGCAATATAAAAATAAAAGAAAAGAATATAATTTATAGTGCGCTAGTGTGTGTTGGGCCTTACGTAACTGCAGGAGCGCTGCATAAACAAACTGACGTGGTGATCTGCAATATAATATTTGTCCACTGAAACCGATGGAAATACTCAAATATATTGAACATGCCGTTGAAGCTTAACAGCAAAATTGAACGCTCGTCCAATTTGTACCTGATAATTGTCAATCCATATAGAAACAGAAAGAATATTATGTGGTACAGTAATGCTGGAATTATGCTCATCATCTTCATATTGTTACGACCTGAATGCCGACAAAAGACAAACTCACACCTGCGTACCTGTACACATTTTATTACCTTTTCAGCATTTGGACTTCCTTTGTTTACTTATTGTATGAAACTTGTAATTAGAAAAACGGCCCATCGTGTATTGTTATCTTTTATGGTAGTCATTAGCCAGGTGTGATTCTAAGAAATTCAGTCCATGCGGCCGAGAGACGTATTGTATTTGTACAGTATAAAGCAATGCCCCAATGGAGAGCTCGGCATTGGAGCGATAAGCACAAGCGAAGCAAGCCGTGTGTACTACATTCGGTAATCTAAGAGTATCTATGAAATTGGAGTAGATACAGTTACCACGTTCAGTTGTACCTATTTTTATATCCTCTACTTGAATTAATATACCACGGTCTTGGTAACCACGCGCTCGGCTTTCCCACTCAATTATTCATCTATACATTTCTATTAGAAACCTGTATAATGAAACTTGTTTTTAAATGTAATTCTCACATAAACAAAAGTTGTTCAAGTTCAAGGTCAATCTTTTGGTATTTGGCTTTTGACGTTCGACAAGTGCTAAATTGCAACAACATATTTTGATCTACGCTATGTCTATTATGTATTCATGTTTAATAATAATTTCTAATCATAAAAGGAATTATATAAAACTATCTACTTCAAATTACTTATTTATTTATTTAAATTTATGTTATCAATTACATAATGATCTACTTTTGTTATTATTAATCAAGGTCTATATAGCTGTAATATTTTCTTAAGTTTTCGCGACTTGTATACATAAAAAAACTACGTTTTAACGGTTTTATGCGCGGTAATTTATTTAATTTTGGTTTATCCGACGTTTCGGCCGCTTTTCAGTGGCATTCAACAGTCCAACGAATATTGTTAAAGTTTTATTTAACCTACCGCCAACTTGTTCATTTTAATTATTTAGTTTTAATTTTGTTTATGGATATTATATACTCTATGGGAGCCTAATCTAATTTATCACCGCTTCACAACATGTTGTGGCTTGAAGAGAAGAAGCGGCGCAAGGAACTCTTCAGCAAACATGCCTAGTTCTAATTTTTTTAAATGTAATATTTAGATTTTAAATTTAATATATATTGACAAAACAGTTATTTCTATTTATTGTGTTGCAACAATTTCACTATATAAGTATATTGTCACAATTTGGGCCACCTGCATATCACAGCTAGTTATATATATTACTTCATTTAGTTTAGTTTCATATAAATTTCACTGCCATAGGACATCATTACACACATAACTTAAAAGTGAAAAATAAAAAAATTCTTACCAACTAAACTAACTAAAAAGAAACTAACTTCAATAGTAATTTCTTCAACATCCTGAAGTTGGCGCCAAGTAAAACATAAAAAGCAACAACTGTACGAAATGCACCGACTTCAAGATGTTGTAGAAAATATTTACTTTATGCTTTTTTGTTACTCTTAGCGCCGCTTGCATAAAAGGTTGTTTAAATTTATTTCAGAAACACAAAACGCATTTAACACCCTTAAATACAATTAGCGTCTTGCAAAATGCAAAATTTGCCGCTGAATATGTTTAAAGAACTGTCAATACTTTTTGTGTAAAACGTATTTAAGCAGTTTATATGATTTACTAATTTTTATTTAAAAGCGATTGCTATGCAAGCGGCCCTTAAAGTAGTTTTTTTATTAGTTTGCATTTGTTTTAGGGTTTAAATGAAAAGACCATTTTTAAGTTTAATTTAATTTAATCCAATGTAAGTACTGTTATTATATCCCCACGCGTTAATTTGGGAATCTATCCAAGTCCTGAAATTAGACACGGCTACGGACATTCCCGGAGTTTCCACCAAGTTGCAACCGATTGACCAGGCAATCAGACCCACGAGCTTGTATCTTTCAGCACCTCCTGACGGGCAGACGAGGGGGGCCCCGCCGCAAAGCTGCCAAAAAAATTACCATAGCCAAATAAGTAAACGCGCCGAGAGACCCGCATGAAACACAATAAAGAAAGAAAGAAAAGGAAAACATATACAGGGATGCTAATCTTATACTAATATATAAAGCTGAATCTAAGCTAATCTCAGGAGCTATTGGTCCGATTTGAAAAATATTTTCAGTGTTAGATAGCCCATTTATCGAGAAAGGGGAACGGACATAAGTCCGTTCCCCAATACCCGGATATTTATACGAACAGGAACGGGGAAAGAATACTAATTCCTGCGTTGGGGCGTCCTGTCGTAAGAGGCGACAAAACAACCTACAGCCAGGTGGTAGGGTATTCGCCCGTCTGGATGGCTACCACCCCTGGTCTAGAGTATGCCGCCATAACAACCGTGAGTTGTGTTTAGGTATTAATTGTAAGGTTCCAGTTTCCATTTAGAGAGCGGCAAGCACATTGATAGCACCTTTAATATTGCTAATGTTCATAGTCGATGGAAACCACTTTCCATCACAGTTGGGCTGTCAGTCTGTCTGCTGCACTTCAGCAAAAAAAAAAAAAAAAAAAGTTTAATGAATGACAAGTTTACGAAACAGCCGTGGTAGCGTGGTGGTTAGCGCACATGTCCCAAACTCAAAAGCCACAGGTTCGAACCCTGGCAGGAGAGGCTTGCCCGTCGGAGCGGGCCCACGCCAGCCGGGGAAAAAAACTCACGCACATTCCGTGACCCCGGCACATAGCGTTAGGTGGCACCAAGGGGATTTAGTGGTTATTCCGACCCTTCTGGCCGGCACGTCTCACACTTCCCCGCCGAAGTCATAAGCATATTGTGCATGATACGCAGTTTTCGGACATAAAGTGACAATTGTTATAGTTATCCTACTCAAGTCTATCGCAATCAAATACCTTGCAAATATTCGCGTTATCACCACCAGAGCATACGAAGCTGGAGTGCAGCATATATAGTGGGCTCAGACGGGTCATCTTGAGCTGGTCGTTGCAACGCTTGTGTGGGATCATATGCATTTCCACCTTATTCATGATGCCAGGTTTTGAGTCATCTGAAATATGGTAAGGTATATTGCATTGCCAAAGTATCGATCTGTTCCTCTATTAATTCCAGCTTGGTTTAAAAGTTTAAATCGTTTATTTAGCAAAGAACAATACAATTTACGTTCAGAGAAAAATACATAATAATAATATAATATAATTAATAATAATAACCCGCAGGGGGGTTTGTGGCGAAGCCTTAGGTGAGTAGCGACACCTCGTAGCTGACTCCGGGGGCAAGTCAAGGCTTTCTGCTGCCGGCACGGAGTGGAGGTCGCTAGAGCTAAGACTCAAGCTCCAGGGGTGAAAGTGACAAATGGCATCATGCTAGAAGCAGCTTCGGTGAACCTGCAGCCCACCTCTTTACATCCCTTAGCCACTCGCATCCATGTTGCCCCTGTCTTCTATGGCATTTTTTGGGGCCCGTGCAGGGAGTGGTGAGTCACCGTCTGCCCATTTTTCCATGTTCCTCGAACATTGCGACGGGCAGACGCCATAGTCCCCATATTCCCCGACCCTTAGTACCACTAGCAGTTCAACCTAATAGCACGGTACTTTTTGTCCTCATTTCCTACAATAGTCCTACACTGGCCGGGGCTTGTCCTTGGGTGCATTATTATATGGTGTAGACAGGGATAATCGTCAGTCAGTGGCACGCCACATTTACATTTAATTTGTCAAGGGGGTCCTCTACGTGTTGGCCTTCCTATGGCCCCACGCAAGCCCTCCAAAAGGCCTGGCATTCTTATGGTATGGCATACATTATAATAATAAGCAGGCGATGAAGGATCGTCTCTTTTGCCGCCTGAGAAAGGTCTTAACGAGCCTTCCCTCAGGTGGAAATAATGCGCTGTACTGTAAAGTACAGAGATCAGTGTCCACGCATGTAGCTTATCAAGCCATACATATTTTGCGCGTTGAACTGTTTCTTCAGAAGTTTGGATTGGGTCATATCGTAATATTATATCGTGACATTTGTTCGCGTATGAATGCGCTGTTAGAAGGGAAATAAATATACCCTTTTAAAAAAAGAATATTTTTAATTAAACACTATAATGATGAAAAGTACTTGATTCAGAAAAGCAACCGCTCACAACAGAAGTTAACGACAGACTGACTCACTCGCATAGAAAACAAGGTATATGACTAGTAAGGCTGATGAGGTATCTCGGCAGTCTTGCAGGTAAGCATTTATCGCAGTACATGGGCATAACAGTGCGTTACAAATAATGTTCACATTACCAGTCATGGAGTCTTTTTCGATGCAGTGTTACAAGTCTGGATCAACCCTTATGCAGTTTGTGTTGTATATAGCTAAATCCACTTACTGAAGGAGGTTCTGGGCCACCCGGTTTGGAGGCAGCCCGAGCTCTGGTCAAAGGATTCGTCCTGCTCCGGCAGACAGATGGTATTAACGTGACTTTCCAATTTCAGAGGCTCTGACAACTGAATGAGAGCGATATCATTTATCAAATTTCTACGGTGAAAATCTGGAAGGAAATATAATATTCATTAAACTAATAGGTTGTTTAGAATCGCTTAGCTTTTGGAGAGTCTCTGTACTACTATCGTCTCTACAACAGGGACTGTTCTGACCTGATGGAAAGTCGCCTGTGGACATTTGCAACACCAAAGGTGCTACTGATGAGCTAGCTAGCTAGCTAGCTAGCCATCCAGATGGGTCAAAGTCCTACAACCTAGTTTTTATATTATTAATGAACTAGACTTTATTTTTATTTTATTTTATTGAAGTTATACTTCTTTTGGCGCGTTAGGGAAAAAAGATGAGAGTAAATTTTTGCGATGCGCGCGCACACCGTCACGAAAAAGTTAGCTATAGTCAACATTTTAGTTTTTCTATTGTTAGTGTCGTTTTTTCTATAAACGTAGAATTAGGCGAAATATAAAATTTTTGAAAAGATTTTTATCTTGTTACGCCAGAGAAGTATAACTTCTAACGCGTGTACATAAGTACACACACACTTTTTTTTAATAATAATCACTAACAGTTTTGTACATTTAATCAGTTACTAGACTTATGACTAAGGCTTACAATCCGATGTAAAAACTAAATAGGTGAACACAACTTGCAGTGTAATTTCTTCGCTGCTATTTACTTAGACTCTAATAATAAATATACCATTGACGGATAACGGATTGACAACGTCAACACGAAAGGCTGTCTACTGAAAATGAAAATATTTAATATTAATATTATTAATTCTTTAAAATGATCCTAAATTATGTAGTGCAAATATTATGGACATAATCAGATAATACGATATAAATTTCCTGTTCTCTACCATACTTCTCTTATACATTGCTTCCACTAGGACTGTCCCAGAATACAATACCAATTCAAACCGTTGATAAAGTGAACTAAATTAAATATTTACTACGCAACCGACGCAGTTCCCTATAAAAGGAAGATGAATAATATGAGGTTCCACCGTTTTGCACATTTACCTAATATGATATTAGAGAGATTCATGTATTATATGACAATGGAAATTAAGGAAAAGAAGACATTTCTCCCTACCGTGAGACCTAGCAAGATCAACCAATATGTTACAGCGAAAAACAATCACTAATTACATTTGGAGGAAAAGAAAAGAAAACAGTGTCTGTGCCTTCGATAATATTACGAACATTTTTTTCTTTTGTGAAGTTGATATAGACAGATTTTTATTTTAGAAACATCTTTAAGTTTATAATTTAGTTCTTTTATATAAGTTTTAGGTTCAGTTTTGGATGCAACAACTACAACCTGATTCGTCGTTTGAGAACTTAGTTCAGTGCCATGAATGCTCCCAGGTACGATATTTCAAAGGTCAAAGAGGTTTGAGGATCCATATCGGAAAAGCTCATAAGGATCGAGATGGATACTCAGCTTCTTTGCCTAACCCTCAACCTGTTCTTGACTCATTACCGGATAGCACCCAAATTCCATTTTGGCAAAGAATTTCAAAATTAAAACATTCGGCACCAATTTTAAAAAGGATCCCTCGAGCAGTAAGATCCAGTATATGTGAAATCTTCTCAAAATATATAAAAAAAGTTTTGGCTGAAAATACCTTACGTGCCTGGGAGGATTTGTTATTGCTCCCTTATCAAATCCTCAATATAAATAAAGATGATCAAGGTACGGTTACATCTAAAATTAGGAAAAATTGTAAAATTATACAAACTATTGGACAGAGATTAGATAAACAGATTAACCAAACGAAAAAATACCCAAATTGTAAAACTCATCTGAAAAATTTGATAGAATCAAAATTGTCAGACGGTGATATAAAGGGAGCAGCACGGATTCTGTTCTCAAACGACGATGTAGCTCCCAATGATGAGACTACTCTGGGTGCTTTACGGGATAAACATCCACCTTCAGGAAACGCCCAATTACTGGATGACGATGATGCCAATAACAGTAGTATATACGCTACCCCGGGAGAAATACTCAAGGCTGTTATTTCCTTTAGAAGCGGCTCGGCTGGAGGACTAGATGGCCTCGCTCCACAACATTTGAAAGATTTGTTAAGTGGGGCCACTGGTACCTCGAGCGTGACCCTTCTGAGAGATATAACAGATTTAATTAATTTAATGCTTTCGGGTGGTGTGAATATGGACATATTACCCATAATGTACGGTGCTAACCTATGTGCTTTAAAAAAAAAAAGATGGTGGTATCCGTCCCATAGCAGTTGGCACCACGTACCGGCGCCTCGCAGCCAAAGTATGCTGTCGAGCCATAAAAGACCTAAGCTCCAGCTACTTTGCTCCAAACCAATTAGGTTTTGGAACCAAAGGTGGCTGCGAGGCGGCGGTACATGCACTGAGAACATTCGTCGGCAGTAATGTTTGTGAAGCCATCCTTAAGGTGGATGTCAAAAATGCATTTAATTCGGTCAATAGGTGCACTTTGCTGGCCGAAATTAAAAACCGTTTTCCAAAAATTTACAATTACATTAGGCAATGCTATAGTGAAAATTCTTTTCTGGTCTACCAAGACAACCTTATACATTCGGCTACTGGTTGCCAGCAAGGTGACCCTCTTGGGCCAGCCAACTTCTCGCTCGCTATCCACCCAATTATACAGAAGCTAAATTCAAAATTTAACGTATGGTATCTTGATGATGGGACCTTAGGAGGTGACATAGACACTTTAAAAAATGATCTTATATATTTAATAAGTGAGTTTGGTAAAATAGGCCTGACTTTGAATTATTCCAAATGTGAACTTTTTATACCCAATGCTACCGAAAACGACAACAACACTTTTTCCGATTTTCAAGTTCTGGCTCCAAATTTAAGATTAGTAAAGAAAGACAATCTAAGCCTCCTTGGGTCCCCTATCTTCGATGAATCTTTTCCTTATTTCGTTGACGATAAAATCCAAATATTTCAGTCCAAAATTAAAAATTTAAAAGAAATAAGTGCACATAGTGCCTATTTTATTATTCGGTATTGCCTGTTTACTCCAAATTTCACGTACATTTTGCGGTGCTCTCCACTTTGGAGGCATCCAAATATTTTATATAATCTAGACAACATTATTCGGCAAACCTTAACCTCCATTATAAACATACCTTTGGAAGACCGATCGTGGACCCAAGCATCCTTACCAATACGGTTAGGAGGCTTGGGTGTACGCAAAATATCTGACATAGCACTACCTGCCTTACCTGGCTTGCCCAACGCAAAATTTACCCGCAGAACCAAAGTCGCAGAAGCTATGGGACGGGCCGCTCAGCAAGCTAATACATGAGAACCTTCTGTCTTCTTGTATTGGCGAAACTGACCGCGCCCGTCTTTTAGCTGTCTCTAAATGGGAGTCAGGTTTGTGGCTCCAAGCTCTGCCCTCGGCGAATCTACGCACTCTCTTGGATGACACTACATTCAGGATTGCTGCCTGCAATCGCCTGGGGGCAGGTGTTGTGGTGCCACATCACTGTCGGTGCGGAGATATAGTTGATGAGTTAGGCCACCATGGCTTGTCATGCGTATGGAGCGCTGGCAGGATGTCACGGCATGCTACACTTAATGACATTATCCGTCGGTCTCTTGCCACCGCCGGGGCACCAGCTATCCTTGAACCAAATGGGCTGTGCCGCGACGATGGTAAGAGACCAGACGGGATGTCGTTGGTGCCATGGAAGATGGGACGCCCTCTAGTATGGGACGCAACTTGTGTTGATACTTTGGCGGCGTCCCATCTTCCAGACACAGCCGTGACAGCCGGGGCTGCTGCTGCACACACACAGGAGGCCCTGAAATGTCGCAAATATGTATGCATTGGTAGTGGGTACGTATTTGTGGCTTTCGGGGTCGAGACCCTGGGGCCGTGGGGGCCTGGAGCTCATCACCTCTATCGAGACCTCTCAACACGTCTTATTGAGGTCTCGCGTGACCAAAAGGCTGGCTTGTATCTAGGGCAACGGATCAGCGTTGCCATCCAACGCGGAAATGCGGCCAGCATTTTGGGCACGATCCCCGCCGACAGCGATTTAGAGTCAATTTTTTATTTATAGATTTAATTATATTATTCTTGTACTAAAATAGATTTGATTGCATTACAATATAAGAATTATAAAATATAAATATACCATAAAATGTGTAGGGTATTAAAAGTAGTCTGTCCGTCAGTCTGTCTACTAAGTGTCCGGTTGGGATAAAATGATTTTTTGGAGTCAAAGTGAATGTCAGTAACATCACTTAAGCAAAACTACTTACTAACAAGAAAAGAGAGATATACGAGTAGTTCTTTCCTTTAGCTCATTTAGCTCAGTAGAGATACGTAATAGAAATGGGAATGATGCTTTTAGTTCTAGCTCTTTCAAGAGCCGAAAGAACTAGAGCGAGCCGTGTTCTGAGGCGCACGGTGAAATTTTACTTATATTGCCATTCGTGTGAATAATATATTTTTGATGTTATTCACTTCAAAAATGATTTCAAAATGATTACATAATATTTTTTTCAACACATATGCCCAAAAAATGCATTTACGCAACCTGTATACATTGTATACATATACACGTTCACGACCACTATTTTTATTACTAAAATAGTGTAAACTACACTATTGTTATTTATTAAACAAGTGATGACAGAATTGAAACAACCAGCGGTTTCAGAACTGATCGGGACCTTGGATAAGAGACTGGTTCAGAACATAAGTTTATATTACCAACAAAGAGACACTTTTAAATTGATATGTTCTACTAGCGGCCCGATACAATTCTGGCTTCAATTGTTTTGGGAGGCATTCTTCGATTTGAATTTAAAATAATTATATTTCTTAATATACATATATGACGACTAAGGAGGTAAGTCTTTACAGTGCTTGGCGAAAAAAATAATGTACTTATATATATATATATATATATATATATAGTCGGCGCAAATACAACAGTTAACCTATAACAAAAACAATAATAATTTACTTAATTACTATGAGTTTATTGTAATGTGAAATTACCGTAAAACAACGAGATTTTATTGTTATTTCAATATTTAACCTAAAACTTTGTGATCATGTGCATGTGCACGACACTCGATTATTATTGTTCGAGCCACCGAACGGGATGGTCCTCTCTGGGAAGTCGTAACGCTCTTAGAATAAACAATGCCAAGTAATCTTGAAAATTTATTTCGAGGACTCAAACATCATGGGTCGTCACCAACAAGCCAACAATTGTGACGTCAGCAATTGCTGGCGTCACACTTTTTGTGAACACTACGGAGGTTCCTCCTCTACCATCTATATATATTTAAGAATTTCGTCAAGGAGTTTTACATTCTTCCGTCACCCGGCTCGAAGGACCAAAAAGAAATAGATACCCGCTAGTTTTAGAAATGACTCGTGGCGTTGGCAAAAATGGTAGAATGGATCACGCAGAAAATACAAATAACCCTCTATTGACAGATGATAGGATAAAAGATAGGACTCACATATTTTTTGTCTTGATGCCGATGACGAAAGCCAGGAAGCATAACACAGTTCTGGTTCATATTATTAATAATTTGCACAGCACTTTACTAAGGTTAGCAAGAGAGTGGCCCACGCGCACATAATTGTTATACCGTAACAGATCGACGACTGGTACATCTGCTAGGTGGCATTTTTAATTGGCGTATTATGGAATAAGTAGAGGGTTATTAGGAGGTATAAAGGTGTGAAAGAAAGGCACTCTTATTATTACGTGATCCAATTCCTTAATGTATGGCCGATCCAGTTAGGTTTTTTAAAAATATTTTCCTCTCTCCGAGCGAACGAGATTGCTCGGGCTTTTCAGTTTTGGGGGATTTGTTTTCTTTTATGTTTTCTTTTTAATTCCTTTTTTGTTCTTTCGTTCCTTTATTTCTTTTATTGCTCTTTTATTTAATTTTTTCCAACAAAATCTTTTACTATGTTTCTTAGTAGTTATTTTTACATTTTGCTATACTAAATCCAGTAAGGTTACATCCCACCGAATTACAATGGCGATAAAGGCTTGAATTGCTGTGTCCGGGCGGTTTGTTGTACGTAAAAGGCGACAAAACAACCAGCAGCCAGGTAAGGCATTTGCCAGTCTGGATGGCTACCATCCATGACCTAGAATATGCCACCGTAATAACCTTGAGTTGTGTTTCGGCGTCAGTTCGAGACCGGTAGCTGATTCGTAGCGCCTCTGCTATTGCAAATGTCTATAAACGACGGTAACCGTTTTCCATCAGGTGAGCCGTCGGCTTGTCTCCTATACTCGTGCAATAAAAAAGAACTTACCGGGATGGATCTTGATTTGCTTGGCTTCTCGCTCCTGGTGGGGGTATGTCTCCCTAGTAGTTTTAAAGTTCCATTCTCCCGCTCTGATCTTTAGAGTTCCCGGCGAATCTTTATAACTGTAAATCCAATAATATTTTTGTGCATGTATTGTAAAAAAATTTAGAGAAATAATACATTATATAGTATATATGCCTCCTACGTATAGCGACCCTACTAACAAGTTTAATTATTATGGCTTTTGCTTCATCTACTGTCATTAATCTCTTCATAGATAATATACGTTTCTTTTAAACACTTTTTATTTGGCTGGTCTTCAAAGGTGCATTGACATACGAGCGCGAGCGCAGTGAGTGGCTCAGATCGCATACCAGTACCGTTTTCGTCGTCTTTATTTACCAATGAATTGATAATAGTAAAAGCTGCAGCAGACACTTGTAGTGAAAATGACATGTCTTGATCACGAAGCAACGTAGACTCATAGCGGCGGTGGCTCAAGCAGCTCAATCTGAGCCGCTCACTGCGCTCGCGCTCGCATCTCGAACACAGCTTAAGACACTTGCGATTTGATTGTGATAAATACGCCGCGGTCTACCGGCACCAACTCTACCACCTACACTGTCGTCATACTCTTTTTTAATCAGTCTCCTTTCATCCATTCTCTCTATATGTCAATCAATCTTAACTTTTCTTTCTTCAATCTTGTTATTACATCTTCTTTCAATCCAGAACGTTCCCTTATCACACTGTTCCAATCATATCATTCAACTAAACCGCACATATAATTCTCAAAGTTCTTATTTTATCTGCCTTTATCCTACTTTTATGCTCTTCTGCCTTACTCAACTTTCACTACCATATATTAGTGTTGGTACCAACACCCCTTGATGGACAGTCAAGCGTGCCTTTACAGACACTTTCATGCTGTTCAAAAAAGAGTTAAGCGCTCCATTCGCCGCCATTAGTCTCTTAGCCATATCACTCTCGTACTTTTTGTCTCTGGTAAACACGCACCATAGATTAATAAACTCTCCGACTTGCTTGCTTATATCATCAGAAGACTTATTTAATAACATAGCTTACAAAGCATTAAAAACTTCAATAGTTTCGAAGATATACCTGCTAATAACATGGGCAGCCGTGACAACCACTTCCGGATGGATGATGGCACCAGAACCAACGTAGCTGCCGTTTGTGGATTCCAAGAAAGCCACCACCCACGGGAATTCACCGAAGTTAGAATTATCTGAATTCTGAAAAGATACAAATCCAAAACTTATACTAATTATTCCATCAATAACTGTTGGCACACAGTGTTGTTACAATATCTTTATGGTTCATTATTAGACGTAGTGAAGTATTTTCTTTCTTCTCTTTTGTTTTTGTTAAAGAAAATATATTATTTACTTTTTTAGTTAGTACATTACTTACTTGATCAACTAGATTAGGAATGTAGTCCACGCCGTTGGGGAATCTGTACCCACACCCCTTGAGGTCTTCAGTTTTTGGTACCACTTTCGGACTGATCGATTCTAGATTTTTACAACAGACTTCTATAGTCTCCTCACATGGGTCTGGTTCAAAACTTTCGCTTTAATCAAAATAGTTATAAAATAAATAAATATTAAATATAAACTAAATTATAAAAAAAATTATACTTACAAAATAAAATAAATACTTATACTTATTTTATTGCACGAGTTCAGCAGACAGGTTGGCCCACCTGATGGAAGGCGGTTATCATCGCCTGTGGACATTTGCAACACCAAATGCGCTGCTGCTCTCTTAAGGGAGACTGGAACCAAGACACTAATTCCGCAACACAACTCAATGTTGTTATGGCGACATACTCTAGATCAGAGGTGGTAGCCATCTAGACGGGCAAATGCCTTTTACTTCTTGCTGCCTGGACTCAGGAAATTGTATTCTTTCTCCGTTCCTCGTAACGTTGGGACTAAGGCAGGCAATCAAGTGATAATATATTTATTTAGATAATAGGATATAGGCATGCTATAAAGTCGTGGTAGCGTAATGGCTAGCGCACGCGACCCAAACTCAAAGGGCGCGGGTTCGATTCTGATCGGAACGCATGTACTACTTAGGCAGTTTTCTGATCTAATGTGCATATTCTTACGATTACCACGTCCTAACAAAGGTGAAGGAAAACATCGTGATGCAACCTGCACATCGAGATAACTGATGTGTCGAACCTGCCAAGCCGCCTTGGATAAGCGTGGCGGGTATACTGTCGGGTCCCCCTGTAATGGGAGGCCTCAGCAGTGGGACATTTATGGGCTGATATTATATTTATATATGCTATAAATGTTTTTGGATTTATGTATGTATTGAATTTATAAATTAATGTAAGTATGTATAATTAATTTGTACAATCGAATGTTGTTTTCTGCTCCACCTGCATCGCTAATTACTTAGGAATTTCTTTAAGCTAGATTGCCTGGAAGAAGTCGTTTTTATCAATAAAGCCACCTGTTTTTTTGTTAAGAACTCTTTTTTTATAGTTTGGTTCGCAAACTGGCCAACTCAGCGTACTTTAATTCGATTTTAAAATTATTTCTCCGATGACGTCATAAGGAACAATTTTACATTGATTTCTTTGCCTAGAAAACAAAAATAATAAAAGTAAGTTTTAGCTATATATATACATAGTAATCTGTGCTACTATTTAAATGTCACTGTCATTACTCATTACGTATCGTGATCATTTTAGTGTTTTTTGTCGCTAGGCTTATAACTTTTCGTGTTCAACCATTATTATTTTCTATAGTTATCGTTACATTTTTTAAAGTGGTTTTTAGGGAAAATCCATGTTACAGAACTTAAATCAAATAATGTACAGCTAGATTTTCTTTACACCTGAAGCAGGCAAACATGCAGACGGCCCACCTGATTGGATTTAGTAAGGTCAAATAAATGTCAAACGCATTTCTTACAAAATACAAGAAGATCGTACGTTTTTTGGAAATTTAATTAGACAGAAATGATTAGGGACAATATTCCTCGAAATGGTTTTTCAAATAGGTAGATTGAAAAAAATTGAACAATCCCAATTGCAGTGGTACTTATTCATAAGGAGTTAGAGTAAGTTTAAGTTAGAGTAAGTTTATACTTCTTAAAGAAGCGTTCAAATTTACGCTAAGACCGTAAAATATTATCTATCTATCATTTTTCAAAATACTTTTTATATATTTTTCTCATTTTATAATATTAGTTAAGATTATTATAATTAATGAATGAGTCAGACTTCCGATACACTTTCCATCAAGTGGTTAACCTGCCTCTTTGCATGCTTGAGCCAATAAAAAATAAAGATCGCTGGTGGAACTGGGTAGGCAAGTGGAGCCCATGGCCAGCCGTGGACTCTTGGCTGATAAATACCGGATCAAGTCTCCTTCTGGCACTGGGTCATAGCATAAATAATACGGCACGCATCTACAGGTGTCATTATCTCCCTCCCGACTCCTCGTCATGCGACTTTCGGATACCTGAAAAAATATTAAAAAATATATTTTATGGTTACTATGACTGTGATAAGAATCCGTCATCATTACCTTAGCAACAAGCCGAATGCGGGCCTGATGAAAGTATAGTTCCCGGCACGGATCTTGAGCGGTCGGCGGAATAGTAGAATTCGCTTTACACATTGAGCGTAGCCAATGAACAACATCGAAAATATTATGTTCTTATCACTTTACTCAAAAGGTATTATATTGTTACGAGCTACACAGGACTCGAATTAAAATGCCGTTGGAATTACTATAGAGTTTATTAGAACTGTACAAACACGTATAAAACAGGTACAAATATAACTTATATTGCACCATTCAATAACACGCGCAAAGTCCGTCACTATATCACTTGTCGAATCTACGTCTTGCTCGGATCGTAATCCTCGCTTGACTCCTCCTGCCCCTCTCCGCCTTGGGCCATTGCTTTATAATGCACCGATCCATACCTGGCAAGCTTCGACGCAATACATAAAAAGCAACAAGGATTAGTTCGACACTCATGACGGCCATAAAACAAGTAAAAAAACAATAGAATGATTTTCTTAATTACAAATTCTAAACACCAAGTAAATAAAAGAATTCCTAAATGCGGGGAGGTAATAAACTGCGCTTTGCGACAGGCAGGTGTGCGTTTACCTTTGTCGGTATGTAATAATATATACATTATATTGTGGAAAATAACCCCAATATCACTGTGCATAGGCCAAGGTGATCGCTTAAGATTCATGCCGGGACCTATACGTCCCTGGCGGTAGAAGTAGTAATTTCTAGCAAAAAAGGAACTGGCTTCACGATTAATCAAAAAGCAAAAAAATAAGTAGTTTCTACAAGACCTTGAGGTCCGTGCCAAGTAAAACAAAAAACAACAACAAAATTAAAAAATGCACCGATTTTACGCTATTCTAGAAAAAAAAATATTTTTAAGGGCCTGTCCGCACAGCGATATTTCACAGCGAGGTTTTTAATCTCGCGTATTAAATTTCGCGATCGGAATTACACCTAGTACGCACTGCGAATAAAATTTCGTACTATGTTTGTCAGTTTAATTCAGTTCTCGGCTGAGACGCACCTGTAAAATGGACAACCGAACCAAAATTTTAATTTATCTAATGCTAAGGTGGCGTAACGGACGTATCAAAACATGTCATGAACATTGTATTCACCCACTTACGGCATTGAGACCTATGAAAGGGTTTTTCTACAGAATGACAAAAAAATTCTTCGATAATTTACTACAACAAGTAGTGACGTTGCACGACTGAGCAAAACGCGAATTTTATTCCACAGTGCGAACATAGCCATACTTACTTTATATGGTACAAAATATTCGCGCGGAAATAAATCGCACCGCATTGCGTTCAATTTGCATCAAGTCACAGATTTTTTTCCCGCTCGATTTTTTTACCGCTATTGCGGCTACTCCTATAATATTAAATGTGATACAGAATTACGAGAAAAAAAACGTGCGGTTAAATATCGCAGTGCGGACAAGGCCTTAGTTACCTACTTTTGAAGTCGATTTATTTTTTGCTAAAGAAAGACCTTTTTCTCACATTTATGGTTTAACAATAACAATTAAATTTATATGAAACTATCTTGAATCACTAAAATAACTCAAAAATCTCGAAATTAGATTCAGAAACAAAAAGTTATGACTGAACATATTGTGGCGAGCGATGGTAGAACAATCACCTTGGGTTAAGGAGTTTCAGAAGAAGACTTTAGAAGAAAAAGAGATGAACAGATAAATTTTAGAAAGGTGTAGATAATAAACAAAAGATTAACGAAATGAAGAACGAAATTCTAGTATAGAAGGTTCAGGAAGGAAAAGACAGATATAGATAGATGTTTAGAAATAAATAAAAGAATAGACAATAAATAAAAGAATAACGTAAAGAAGATTTCTGGGTATATAAGCAGCGTAAGGCGAGCCTATGGGGAATTCAGGTGAAGAAGTTGAAGCGACAAGTGCGATACGAGAGAGTTAGAAGAGAAGTGTTAATGAGTACTGGTGGAATAATACAGTTGGTTTAAGACTTTAAGAAAAATGTAGAAAACTCTAGAAGGAAAAGACAAGGCCGGATACATTTTAGAAAGGGATGGACGATGAACGAAAATTATAGAAAATTCGGGAAGGAAAAGACAGAGATAGATAGATGTGTAGAAAGGGACAGATAGTAAATAAAAGAATAACGCAAAGAATATCTAAATTATAGATTCCAGAAGATTCTTCCGGGTATATCAGCAACGCAAGCCGCGCCTACTGGCAGTCCAGTTGAAGACAGCGAAGCGACAAGTCCGACACGAGAGACTTTCAAGAGAAGTTTAAAAGAAGATGTGACAAGTTTGGAGAGCTTACAAGACAGTGAGGAGTTTAATGGGCAGTTGAGTGAAGGAAGAGTTTAGCATAGTTTAAAAGGAGATCCAGAAGCGAGCTACGCGTGGTAATTTCGGAGGTGAGCACCGTAGCAGCGACAGCGACGGTATTATGAGTGAGACAGTGCGACTTTAGTTGTGCGTGTAGGGGCAACCCTGCGAGAGGAATCACGTACGGCTGTGTAAGTTAATAAAAGCGTTTAGTTAAAAGAACCGGTGTTTCCTTTCAATCCTAAGTGCGCATCTCACTCGCACGTAACAATATAAAAAAAACCATGTGTGCGTGTCTAGTGTACACACGTAAGAAGTGAAACTTCTTTATGACCTTATTTTTCGAAAAATGATCTACTCTATACAACTTTACAGAAATTGGTTAAATAAAGTTTAATTATGGTTTTGCTGTTCACTGTAATATCTTCTATATATATATAATGAAAATGGTGTTCGTTTGAGGCTCAATCACGCTTAAACCACTGATCGTATCGACATGAAACTACCACCATTCGATGCGAAATTTTTCCTAGATGGTTTATGGCTATCTATCTATCTATATATATATAAGCAAAGTTTGTTTTCTTTGTCCGAGGTAAACTCGAAAACTACTGGACCGATCAGCATGAAACCACAACCATTCGACGTGGAATTAATCGTAGATGGTTATAGGCTATATATATTTTTCAAATTCTATGAGCCCTTTGCCATGTTTTCTCGATTTGTTTGTTTATTAATTTATTTGAATAAGGCGGTACGAAGTTCGCCGAGTCAGCTAGTATATATATATTATAAATCATCAAACTCGTATATTAATTAAAACACAATAAAGTAAAGAAATATTACAATGCTCGTCTCACAATCAATGTATCAACAACGCGTTTTTTTTGGAAATCGGTTAAAAAATAACAAGTAATCAAATTATCAACTAAAAATTACAGCTTTGTTTGTGCTATTGTTAAAGCATAAGTATATAAGTTAGGATAGATAAGAATAAAGAAGGGACCGTGAGATTCTGCGCTGGTTGCGACCCAAACAGTTCAACTGTCGAATTGTTAACGGGCTGCGCCCCCTGGGCCGTTGCAGCCGCCACGAGCACTGCTACCACAAACAGCATCTGATAGAACAACATACATTCCTTATTTATTAAATATCGTCATATATAATACCTGAAGCAAAAATGTTGTCCCCCTTTTTACGAAAATTGCGCGGACGGAGGAGTATGAAATTTAGAATTAAAATTATTAAAAATATTAGCATTGTGCACTAAGGAGTGCACAATGCTAATTTTTTTTTTTAATTATACATAAAAAATACATTAAATCAATAAAAAAAACATTACACACACTGCCATATACTTGACCTACACACACGCATATATACTCTTTTGTTTATTGTTCAAGTCAAATTAACCGTGTAGCCTTGGCGAAATCTGTGATTATAGAAGTATAGTCTTTGATATTAATTATTTTAGTCTAATTTCGACCACGGGAGACCACTAGTACATATAATTTCCTGAGGTCAGGTGGTCTGTAGTAAGAGCCAGCCATGGTATGGTATTTACCCGACTGGATGAGTACCAACCCTGGTCTAGAGTATGTCGCCATAACAACCTTAAATTGTGTTCCGGCATTATTGGCCAGCAAGTCTCCCTTTAGAGAGAGCAGCAGCTCATTGGTAGCGCCTTTGGTGCTGTCAAATGGCCATAGGTGATGGTGACCGCTTTCCATAAGGTAGGTCGTCTGGCTGTCTGCTGAACTCATACAATGAAAAAAAAAACAAAATACCTATATTTTAGAAGAGGTCAAGATGGAAATTTTCTAGAGATATGAAGTCGCATACCAGCGGCCCGATTCTACTATTACTATGTCAACAAAATCGCCGGACACTATCGTCGCAATCGTAAGTATCGGTATTCTGTTAATGGCACGCCACTTTTTAAATATTTATAAGAGAAAACTCGCGTTTAAATTTATTAGTAGATTTTCAATATTAATTTTGGCTAATGCCATTTCTGCTAATGGTAATACCAATTTTTTTTCTACTATTATTCCTCCGCAATGACCTCGAGAAGGTATTGCGGATTTAGTAGAATACGACTTTTTGACACTGTCGCAATGGAATCGTACTTTGAATATCTTCGCAATGCCAAGATATTGAAATAGCAGAATTGGGCTCCAGATAACCGCTATTGATAATTCTTAACCGACCGCAAATAATTAATGTTCAGCCATAAGTTTCTATCTGAACATCCACTAACAATTTATGACGGTAACCTGAAGCTGAACTGAATCCAAAGCAAAAAGAATGATCAAAAGTTTTTTTTATGGTCCTAGTAGGTAGGTAGGTAGGTAGGTAGGTAGGTAGGTCGGTCGGTCGGTCGGTCGGTCGGTCGGTCGGTCGGTAGGTAGGTAGGTCGGTAGGTAGGTAGGTAGCCATGATCTCGCTCGATGTATTCAAATTCAAAAGTTTTTATTCAAAATAAGTTCCACTGGAGAACACTTTTTGAAGGTCATACATGTAGGTTATAATTTAATTTTATTTCCTAGTCTATGTACACCGCTTCGCAACGTGTTATTACTGTTAAGGAGAAGAAGCGGCAAGAAAGTCCCCAGTCTAGCTAAAAATTGTTTTTCTTTATATTTCTCTAAGTTCTTTTTTTATAAGCTTTATACAGAAGTATGTTACAGAATTAATGGAGTTGTAGCAAACAGTGCATACTTAATAAGACCAAGACACGATTAAAGGATAGAAAATATATTATTATAGTTATAATAATGACATAACGTACTAAAATGCTATGCTGCAATATATCTCCGTTATACGGTATGTAGAGAGATAGGATAGGATAGCATAGGTCTAAGATGGAGTGTGCTTACCTAGAAGGTACCTAAGTAAGTATCGGGGGAGACTTACACAATCAGTTCAGAAACATATATATATTTCATCCACGAGGATCCATCGAGGCGGGGTCGGCACTGAAAATCGGCGCTGTGCTGGTGGAAACTCCAACACAGTATAAAGCTGAGTTGCCGACCTCAATTGTAGGAAATGCGGTGTACAATATATTGAATCTCATCATAAAAAAAACATGTGTGCGTGTACTAGTGTACACACGTAAGAAGTGGAACTTCTTTATGACATTATTTTTCGAAAAATGATCTACTATATGCAACTTTACAGAGATTGGTTAAATAAAGTTAATAAATAAATAAAATTAATTAAAACACAATAAAGTAAAGAAATATTAATATGCTCGTCTCACAAGTAGCAACGATTTGTTGATCAACCACCATCCTACACTCGGCCATATACTCGGCAAAATAATGTGACGCGTAACCGAAAAGTGTGACGAATTTTTTTTTTCCAACGCCGATAAAAAAGTTTCACTTCAAAAATGTAATCATCAATTTCTACATCCTTATATTGTCGCTTTCTTAGCAAATAAATTCTTTCTTTCTTTCTTTCTTACACAAAATACACGATGAATTTAGAACCTCCTCCTTTTTTAAAGTAGGCTTAAACACAATAAAAATCGTACGTACCTTATCTAATTCACAAGACTATTAAACACAAAACACAAACACCTTTGTCGAAAACACTAGAAAAATAAACAGGATTTTTAGTACCGAGCTTTATTTATACTATCCTCGCAACAAGACAAGAAATATAACACTATGTTATAGATCGATTTGGTTCCGTCCATATTAAGCACGCAGCGCAGAGGCTCCACGTTCGACTTAATGACTCACAGCATTTGCCTGCCTGAATGGCTACCATCCTTGGTCTAAATTAGCCGCCAGGGGCTGGATGATTCCCCCCATAATGGGAGGCCCGAGCCCAGCAGTGGGACATTTATGGGCTGATATTATTATATATTATATTAATAAATATAAACAATCTTATACGAATATATAAAGCTGAAGAGTTTGTTTGATTGAACGCGCTAATCTCAGGAAATACTGGTCGGATTTGAAAAATTATTTCAGTGTTAGATAGCCCATTTATCGAGGAAGGTTATAGGCTATATATCATCACGCTAAGAATAATATGAGCGGAGCACCAATGAAGAATTTTTCAAAATCGGGAGGTATTTTTTGACGAAGTCGCGGGCAGAAGCTAGTAATACATAATTATGTAACTACTACTACTAAATACATAAATAATTGTAATAATGTCTGTTCATCGATATTTAATATGAAATTAGGAGGCCCAGCTGTGGGACAATTATAGATTGTTATTATTATGCCATAATAACTTGTTGTTGAACGTACTAGACCAAAAAAGTTTCCACTCAGCTAAGATGAGAATGTTAAAATGGATAGGTAGTGTTACGAGAATAGATAAGGTGAGAAATAAGTACATAAGGGGAACTTTGAGAGGTGCACCCGTGACTGAAACATTGAGAGAAAGAAGATTAAGATGACGAGGGAAGAAAGTCATGTGACAAAAAGAATGGTAAACTACAAGATAGATGGGTACAAATGTAAAGGTAGACCAAAAAGAGATGGATTGTATGAAGGATGACATGAAGATTTGTTGTGTGGCAGAGGACGTATCCCAGAATCGAAAAGCATGGAAAGAGAAGATATATTGTGCCGACTCCAAATTATTGGGAGAAGGTAAAAGAAAAGAGAGCGATTAATTTGTTGTAGAAGAAATTAATGTCTTGCTTTTAGTTACTTTTGTGTATTTGAAATTGTTTTTTTACCGACTTCAAAGGGACTAGGATCTCAACTTGATTGGGTTTTTAATGTATGTACACCGATTACTCTGAATTTTATTATCCGATTTACGTGATTCTTTTCTAGTTTAATGCGGAATAGTTGCCATTTAGACCCCTAAAAGTTTAACATAGTTTGGCCCAGTAGTTATCATTTTGTGAACATTTTTTAATGAAAATATTCCGTTTCTCTTTCTTGGGGCCTATATTTTTAAGGCGTACGGCACCTTTCGCAGGCCTATCTAGACACTAAAAAGTAACAAATAAAAAAACTTCGTTTAAAAAAAACCGACTTCAAAAACTTTCTTTCTTTATCAAATAACTAAAGATCTTTTTTACCATAAAAATTACAAATTATTTTCGACATTTTGTTGCTATAACAGTGTATATGGTAATTTTTAAGGTTTGCTCGGCACCGACTTCAAGACGTAGACAATTTTATATTATTTTGTTTCTTAATAAATTTAATAAATTCTTAGTCAAAAATCTTTATTAAGATATTTTATTTATTTAGTTTTTGAAGTCGGTTTTTTTAAACGAGTGTTTTTTATAACTTATCGTCCATAAAGTTTAACTCAAGGAACCCTACGTTACATATTTTTACTGGAATATGCGACTAACCATTAGTCATTGCGGTTTTTCCAGTTTCTAAATCGTGTTTGTTACCGTCTCGATAACCTTTAAGAAAAATAACATTATTTGAACCAATTGCCTATATGATGTATTGATAACATTTGGTAAAACAACACAATATTTTATCTGTATTTGTAATAAATAATTTTAATTTGACAATAATAATATCAAGGGTAAGATAGGCTATTTGTTGTAAGCGCCATTTTGTGACAGACTGGACATTTTTTTTTACTGCAGCAGACAGGCCGACGGCCCAACTGTGATGGAAAGTGATCACCGTTGCCTATAGACACTAATTGTTATATTAAATGTGCTACCGGGCTCGTAGATGGGGCTCTTAACAAAGAAAGAAAAAGATTTATTTAGAACTGCAATAAACTCCACTTAAACTATTTAAATAAAAACAAATAAGTAAATGCAGTCCTAAATTGGTCAAAGCTCAGCAAAATTGCCGGTTAGGATAACCAGCGCTGATCTTCCGCTAGGACCATCTGTGACATACACGGACACGGGCAAATGAAAAAAAAACAGAGATATGAAGTGAATATACAAAAATTGAGATTGAAATAGAGAGAAAATAAAACCATAAACAATAACTAAATAATAAAAATTTATACAATTAGATAGAGCGATAGAGAAGAACTAGACTAAATGATACAACATTTAACACACACTGACATGACTAACACAGTCAGGGTAGATCAGGCACACCCTCCACATGCGCACCGTCATATTGCACACCACAACTCAAGGTTGTTATGGCGGCATGCTCTAGACCAGAGGTGCTAGCCATCCAGGCAGGCAAATGTCCTACCACTTGGCTATGGGTTGTTTTGTTACATTCACGTATGGATATTCGCAATACCAATGGCGAAGCCAATACGTTGCCAGCCCTTAGGATGGCACAGGGGCTGAGATAGGTGAACGGAATACATGGAACGAATAGGACATGGGGGAGGGGTCATCACAGCTACACAACACAATCACGACTTTCAGTTCAATAAACCAGTGCAATCAAATGCATAAGTACAAGTGCAATTGAGGCCGTCTAGGACAACTACAGCTGGGTTCATTCCATATGCCCACCAACCAAGACAAACGTACCTTTTCGTACATGAGCGAAATGGCTGAAGGAAATGATGTTGAACACCCAGCTGATGGTATGTAGTGCGGTGACGGAAAGAAGACTAAGACTATTCTGAACAGTTACAGAATATTCCTGATTATGCAGACGGTACAATACGCAGAGAGACCCGAAGGTCAAGCTGTTCAAGCCGTGAGTCCGACAAAGCGAACTGTTCGACGTTGAATACAATCTAGAGTGTAGGAGATTAAGCTTGTAGGCGCGTGCTTAGCCCATGAATTGAAACATAAAGATTCCAATTAAAATCTCAAATGGTTGCCAATTCGCTTTCGCCGGAATACTCATATTCTTTCTTTCAGTGTGTTGTTTATCCCCACAACCGTATTATCTCAGAAAACGCTTTGAATTCATCTCTTCCTCTCACAATTTACGACCTTCTACGAATCTTAGACTTAATACTCCCGAAAATTATTCATCTTTTTTCAACAATTCTTTTACTGTTAGACAAGCTTAATCACTAACATTATTTAAGAATATGACAAAAAAGCACTCTACCTGCAACATAGTGATGTTTGATAATTCTACGTATATTTATGTATGTAATATCAATAGGTGTATTTATATAATATGTTTATTAAGTATAAAATATATGTAAGTAGCTGCATATCCTCTAATATTTATGTATACCACCTTTGACCAATATATAATATGTTTTATTCCTGCGACTGGTTGTCTGAAAGAGATAGCTGGAAGCTTCCTAGCGATAAGACCGCCCATTGTGCACATTTAGAATATTTTTAGGCTATAAGTTCTTCTGTATCTACTGTAATAGTATAAAGTGTTATCTATCTATCTAAAATCTATAGAATTTTTTCAAAAATAGTACATAGTTTAATTATTATGTCTTTCTTTATTATATCAAAATTTTAACAATAATAGGACAAATAGTTTTGTATCCTCGGTTTCCTTCTTTCTAGATTTAGTTTGCTTCCAGGATCTCTCTGCCTATTGGATAATTTTTCTCCAAGAATTTTTCATCTGGGGGATACTTTTTTTGAGATAGGTAGGTAGGTAGGTAATTATGTACACACACAGTTAAATTTTAATGGCGCCATCTACCCAATAATCCAACGTATAAAAAGAAACCGCCTTATTGTGTGGTAAATTAGCTTAGGCATTTGACTCTGCAAAGCGATCTGGCTTCCCTCTAATTAACATTCGCCAACCATTGCTCAAACAACACCTAAGAAAATACTACGCAGAAGGGACGCTTTTTAAGACTGATTCTTTTTTTTAATAGATGTGCCATCGAAACTTCGTCACGTTGCCATGATGGATAAAATACGAGCGCAGCGTCATTTTCTCGCTACATTCCTCTATCCCACGGAAACGATATTCTTTATCAGCATAAAAAGTGCATGTGCTAAGTGTAGACTGGGTATATAAACTATGTCTGATTAAATATAATCATGCTATTACATTTATTATAGTAACTTATTTATTTTGTTCTTAAATTAATTTGATTATTTATGTATTTATTGCCTTTTTCCTGCACCACCTACATCACCTTATTCAATTTATTTAGGTTGCCTGGAGATCCTTTGAGCGATAAGGCCGCCTATTGTATTCCCTAGAAAATATTGTAAATATGGTGTTTTTGTAATTGTATATTTTGGTGTGCAATAAAGTGTTATATCTCTTTCTCTCTCTATATATATATGCTAACTCTGTTTCGAGTTTTAATCTTACCCAAATTTTTTTGTACTAGAATTTCTATCTTAATATCGTTATTTTTTTTGTTGAACATCTAAATAAAATGTCCGTGTATTTTCCTTCTAGAATCTTGTACCCTTTTATGAGAGGATTGAAACGAACTTACCTTGGCAGAACGCTGCACCCTTGATAGCCACAGTAAATAGGTTTTTAGTTTGAATTTGCCGACGGTATGGGACCCACTTTGCCCCCCCCCCCCTTTCCTCCAGATCCTGCCCTGTCTTCCTCTATGATAAGACTCGGCTATTAGGCAATAATTATGTCAATCAAAGGAGTGAACGCTCCGTTTTGAAACATCGGCTCAGCCGGTCGGTTTCGTGGTGGACAAGCGATATTCGGATGCGAAGCGGGCATTCAGGTACAATGCGGATATTCGGACACAATGCGGATAACGGCGGACAATTACGGCCTCGGAACTGGTTTATTGCATCATGGGAATCACAATGTGTACTATCACTAACTATTACGATCAGGTGATAAATTCATTTCATGGGGAATATACAATAAATTATTTTTTATGTAGGTGTTTATGCCCTAATCTTAAACTCTGATATATTTGAGAAATACTCAAAGGAGTCTTGGGACCGATTTTGATGAAAGCTGAAGTGGCATCTAGTCAGGATTCATATTGGTATACCAATTTATAGTGTAGTTTGTTGCGTCATGTTTCATACACCAATTAATTGATGTATAATTAAGCACGCTCGCGGACCGCGTTCGTAATACCGAAGTAAGAAATAGAATTGGTCTGAAAGAGAGTGTCGGGGTGAAGTTAAGGAAAGGAATGCTCCGGTGATAGAGGCTGATAGAGCTGCCGATGTTCATGTACGATTACTAGTGATATGAGATATTTCTTGACGAACATTTCCAAACTAGAACTTTTATACGGGACGTATGAGGGAATGACGCTCACCGCCTCACCAGCCTCGTCGCTTCAAATGTACTGCCGCGGTACAAACCATACAAATTTGCTCGCCTCATTTCAAGTGGTACATTGTACTGGCTCAATACAAAATGTCTTGTTATACTTACAAACATTTTAAAATCATGTCCTACCCAACTCTAGATTAGACTTTACTTGGCAACGACTTCAAGATGTTGTAAGAAATATTTAATTCTTGGCAAACAGTTACTTTTAAGTCGGTTTCTTTATTACTTGAAATTTTGAATTACCTACTTATTTTTTGTCTCGTCGTGGTTAAATAAAATGAGTAAACAAGCTATAAAATGCTTTCACATATCTCGTAGGTGGTTTGCATGGGGTAGCTGGAATGAGCGTTGCAGTCGGCATTTCAATTTGCGGACCGCGGGTCGCTACCGACGCGAAACACCTTAACATAGGGCTGTGCCCTCAAATAACCAAGAAATAAAGAACATGTTATGATTTATTACTTTTTGCCAACTGAAATTATAAATGTACCCGCAAGTAAATTCATTGTAGCAGATCAAAGAGTTTCTATGCCTTAGATAGAGAGAGAGAGAGAATTTTCAGTCAACCATACAGGGAGTGGCGATTCACCGTCTGCCTATTTTTCCATGTTTCCCGAATATTGCGACGGGTGGACGCCATTGTCCCCATATTCCCAGACCCCTAGTACCACTAGCAGTTCACCCCAATATCCCGGCACTTTCTTTAATATTAAATAGGTTTGCGTTTGACCAGGATCACGACCAATGCCGGACGATGATGCGGTCTAAAATGGAGTACACTTACTTAGATAGTACCTATTCACACGAGACTTGAAGATACCCGGACTGTACTTTTCGGGAAACACGGACTCAGGTAGTGCATCGACACTTTTTGTTGTCATTTCCCACAATAGTCCTACACCGGCCGGGGCTTGTCCTTGGGTGATAATTGCCGGTGTGGCGTGAGTGTGACGCCTGTTTGTTCCGGTTTCCTGCCTGCTATGTTTGTTGGGGATTTACGTAAAAATTACTGAGTCGATTTCAATGCGTTTTAACTGATCGACAGGAAATTCATAAACCTAAAATCTGCGTTACTTTTTATTCCGGTAATCTCACGGGTATTTTCCCAGGAGCGGTTTGTTCTCCGAGTGCATAGAAATTAGCTTATTCCGACACAGTTTTCAGTAAAACGATAGCTGCGGTACTTGTTATCTCGGGAGGCCTGCGGGATTTTCAAGTCAAGTTTTTAATAAGATCTTATGCATATGAAGATGTTCTAGAAGAGATTGCTTTAAGCAATAAGGTCGACCTTGGTACTACCTTATAGAACACTACCCAGACAAAAGTGTATTTTATTTTGTTTCCAGTATGTGACAGCCCTATAATATAGTTCTGCGCTAATCTATTTGACATGGATTACGTTGTTGCACACGGAACATCTTGCATTTGCGTTAAGTTTACTGTGCAATCTCACCAATGTTTATCGAATTAAAGTTTCCATACATATCTTTTCCTACTACTTTGAATATCATTTTCAATCACTGTTTCTTTTTTGACTAATTAAATAACGAATATACTTTTTTGAATAATAATGAAAAACCCCAACCCCAGAGGGATTGTTTATTTTTAACTAAAAAGTAGCATATGTGCTATGTGCCAAATTTCATCTAAAGCCGACTAGCCGTTTTGGAGTAATTGAGTAACAAACATCCATCCAAAACGCATTTAATATTAGTACATTTTATTAAAGCTAGATATGTTGCTGGAGGGTTTTTGGGCCGTTTCTTCTCTTCAAGCCACAACATGTTGCGAAGTTGTTGTAAATTAGATTAGGCTCTCATAGAGAAGTCATAATCATAAATTTTGTATTATTATTATAGCAAGGTAACATTTGACGTTCATATCAATAAAATAGCAAAGCCTCCAAGTCCCTTGGTTTCATATTTAGAATATCTAACTGCTTTAATGAGATTAAAACACCAAAAATTTTATACTGTACCTATGTTAGAAATCATTTAGAATATGCATCTCATATATGAAACCCACGCTATAATAAATATATAGACCGCATTGAAAGTGTACAAAAACGTTTTATTCGTTAATTGTGTTACAGGAAAAAGATCCAGTACCTACTCTAGTGATATATATGAAATTCAAATTCAAATTCAAATTCAAAAGTTTTTATTCAAAATAAGTTCCACTGGAGAACACTTTTTGAAGGTCATACATATAGGTTAAAATTTAATTTTACTTCCTAGTCTATGTACACCGCTTCGCAACGTGTTATTGCTGTTAAGGAGAAGAAGCGGCAAGAAACTCCCCAGCAACACGTCTAGCTAAAAAAAATTTTTTCTTTATATTTGTTGTTCTATTTTTTATATTTAAGTACTTTTTTTAAAAAGATTTTATACAGAATTATGTTACAGAATAACTTTTGAAGAATTAATGGAGTTGTAGCAAACAGTGCATATTCAATAAGACAAAAGCGCAATAAAAGGATAGAAAATAATTATAGTTATAAATATAAAGACGTAACGTTTTTTTTTTTTTTTTTTGCAACATATCTCCATATATTCCTTACAAGTACGGCAAGATAAAAACGTTATACTCGTACAAAACACAGTATAAGAGGTTGGAGCGAGCTGTTATGTAAATGAAGTTTTGTCATTTAAATATTCTTCAATAGTGTAGTATCCCTTTTTAAGCAAGATACTTTTTATTTTAAATTTGAATTTAGTGAAGGGCAGATCTAACATTTCACTCGGAATCTTATTGAAGAAGCGTATACCAACCCCCAAGAAAGAAGACAATACTTTTTGTAATCTAAAAGATGGCAATATCAGTTTATTACAATGCCTGGTGTTGAAATCGTGAACATCCTTATGCCGCTTGTAGGCACTCAAGTTATTACGAATATAAATTATATTATTAAAATAATATAATAATATAATATATATTTATTTATTATATTTAAAGACCGGCGAGATATTGTTGACTTTTTACTTCTTGAAAAAATTATCACCTCTGATATTGATTGTCCAGGTCTCCTAAGTAAGGCCTACTTTAATATTCCATCGAAGTCTATACGATTTAATCAACCCATAAATGGACCATTAAGTTTTACTAATTACAGACAAAACTCATTTCTAGTGCGAGCAAGTAATTATTTAAATAATGTAAGTAAATACGATGACATCGACTCATTTGCAATCAGTATTAAGGGAGCCAAGCGGTGTCTACGTCTTAAATTTTTCAACAGTAACTAAACATCTCGGTGCCATTTTTACGTCTGCATGTTACTTTTAAGCAATAGCTTATCCTTGAAAATCTGTCATTGGCTTTCTTGTGTTAATTATAGTTATCTAATCAAATGTATTTAGCTGTAGGTTTTCCATACATAAATAAATTAATTAAAATTGAATAATAAAAATGAACAAGTTGGATGCTAAATAATAACTTTATCAAATTCTATGTACCTACATGTAATTAAACCTACTCAACCTAATAATTGAAGGACAATCCTTTTCAATAGACACCATTCTGAACTGACGAAAACTTTCACTAAATTGAAACCATCCACCTAACTTCAAGTTAATTTAATTACTTCAAGATGTCACCCTCCCCATTTTCCTCGTTCCCCTGTCTCTCCGCGCCCAAATTGACAGTCGATTTGACGTCAAACGGAATCCACATTCACTTTATAAGTGGGCCGAAATAATTTCTTCAACAGAAACATTTGAGGGTTGGGAATGAGTCTCCAGATTCGAGACCAAATAGGCTGTATTTCTTTTCTTCAGATTTATAATAAGAATACATAGATAGATAGATATAAGACTTTACCAAACAAGACAAGATAATAGTTACATACTTGTCAAGAAGTATCTATATAATCCATAGAGGAACGGAGAAAGAATACAATTTCCTGCGGCCGGACGGCCTGTCGTAAAAGGCGACAAAACAACTCACAGCCAGGTTTTTTGTATTTCATTTTATTTCTGGAGTTCAGCAGACAGGCAGACGGCCCACTTGATGGAAAGCGGATACCATCGCCTATGGACATTTGCAACATCAAAAGTGCCACAAATGCGCCGCTGCTCTCTTAAGGGACACTGGAACCTGGTCATTAATACCGTTATAGAGTATTTGCCCGACTGGAAGGCCACCACCGCTGATCTGAAGTATGCATGCCACCATAACAACCTTAACTTGTGTTCGCATTAGTGGTCAGGTTCCAGTTTCCCTTAAAAGAGCAACAGCATATTTGTAACGCCTTATTATAACATTTCCATAGAGGATGGTAGCCGCTTTCTGTCACGTGGGCCGTCTGTCTGTCTGCTGAACTCATGCAATAAAAAAAATTGCAACAAAATTTAATATAAACAAATTCAGGAAAATGCTTAATTATATTTATCAAGAAATATGGTAAATGATAAAACTTAGAATTTTACTTTGGCAAAGAATTGATCCATAAACTTTTGGTTAACTAATAGTCGACGTTTCAACTGTTAAAAAGTCATATTTAACTAAATAGCTTCTCTATTGGTATAATAATATGATCACAAGAAGTTGCCTGTAAAGTTATTCAATATTGTTCATTTTAAACAAAATTTATATGTCTTTGAAACTCTTCAAGTTCCTGTCCCGAAGCTCCCTAAGATATAAACAAAGTCTCTTTCCGTCTGTCTGTATATCTGATAACTTCTGCTAAACCAAGCGACGGATTTTAAGCGATTTTTACCATTAGTTAGAAATTTTTTCATGGAATGTTTATATCTATATTAGATCTCCCCGCACCAACGCTCGCGATATACAAAAGTTTAATTAAGTTTTTGCATAAGTAAAATACAGTTACTTACCAGAGATTAACGCGCGGTTACAATTTTAGTATGCAATATTGTTCATTTCAATAAAAAATTATATGACTTACTTATATTTCTTATATATAAGTTATAGACATATAATTATTGAAGGTATGTCGGGGCGAAAGCAAGGAAAGGAATGCTCCGGTGGTTCGGGCATGTGGAAAGAATGTATGATGAAAGAATGACTAAACAGATATAAAAGCAAAATTGGATGCGGAAGTCGCGTAAGGCCACGACACACCTTCCATGATCAAATTGATCGACTACTAGCAGAAGGTGATGTCAGGAGCCTTAAGAACAGACGAGCGTGCATGACAAGAGCTATGAATGTCAAAGAAGCAAGTAAGGTGTGTAAGAATAAGCCTGAATGGCGCTCTGTTGTTCGTGCCTACCCCGCAAGGGACCTGGCGTGAAGTTATGTACGTATGTATGCAAGCATGTATAATTATTGAATAAAATGAACATTATTCTTAAGCTTCTGTCCAAAAGCTCCCGAAGATTTATATTTTTTTCAAGAACAAAAACAGTATCAATTGTAACGTTTTGAAAGAGCATAAGTGTAATCGTCCCGAATTATTTGTATGTCCCAAGAATAGTCTCGAATTAGGGACCAAATTCTCAAGTTCTTTAAATAAGCCCATCACTAAGCAATGTTGTTGACTCGAACAATATTCGGGTGATTCGACAATTGGCATAATGTCGTTGCTTGACGGAAAAAAATGGGTCCATTTTGAAAACCAGTCATGGACGAAATAAAACTTCAGCACTTATTGATATTTATATAAGGTACTACCATTTGCCCGCGGCTTCCCTTGCTTTAATATAAAATTTAGAATGTAACAGGACTAGTCATTGGGTGTCTCGCACACCCTCCTTGGAAATGTTAAACACAATGTTTAATTCAAACTACCCGTAGCGCCATCTAACGAGGTGAAACCTTCTTATCTTAAATAATGTTTTCAGATCTTTCCCAGTGATTCCAGGTCTTTGAGAACGTCAGAGAGGTTGCGACTCAGGACACCGTCACATACTACGGAGATTGACGCAAGCTCGGTCTCTGTCCAGGCTGTGCATCTGTGGAAAGCTCTGCCGGCAGATGTCCAGTCTGTTAAATCTATCCATTCCTTTAACAGACTTGTCAAGGAGCACTTTTAACTGTGTTTATTGTTTGTTTTGTATGTTTATTTAAGAATGTAAGCTCGTCAGAGCCGTATAAGCTCATGACGAGCCTATTCATCAGAAGTTATCATGGCATGGCATAATGTGTATGGGTATATTCATGGAATTGACATCTTTCGTGATCTTTGCCAATATAGTGTTTCTATTGTTTAAATAACAATCATCTTTTCTAAATCACAATGCACTTTGATAATAGCGATTTGTTGCACACTCGATGCCCTTGCGACCACACAATCTCGTATCCAATATCAATGTAATCTTCTTGCCCAACAATGCCCAAAACATGTCTCGACACGTCTATCTGTCATTAGTGTGGCCGCCCGCAACCATAGATATGCAACACTTCGCTAAAGTGTCATTGTCAATATATTATCCTTGGCGATGGTTCGCCGACAAGTATATATTTTTATAACTATATATAATATATGTATTATAATTATTATTATTTATTATTTCATTATCTATTTCAAGTGCACGCCAACGCTATCTATTGTTACGCGATGTCCATCACAGCAGTCGTGAGAACCATAGAGTATATTAATATCACATAGACAATCGTCATAGATAATATTTTTAGTCGATTTATCAGATAGTTCAATGGTAATTATGCATTAACCCAGAATGGAAAAATAAGCATTATTATATATTACAAAGACTGTTAATATGGTTTGCTATGGTATAAAAACGATTTTAAAATCGTCGGAAAGCCGTCATTAAGATTAAAATCAAAGAAATAATCAAATTAATACGATTTTACACAGACTGCCTAATAAACTAATATTATTAATAAAAAATAATAGCACAATTTACCAAAAGTTGTGATTTTGAGCACAAACACATAACTTAACTTAAAAGCAATCAATATTTTACAACGTTAGTCAATAAAGCAGTTCATATTTTTTGCTTAGAAAACTACAAAACATTTTCTTCCCAGTTCCCGATAGAAACGCCATATTATTAGTATAGTTATTAGTTCACCACAATGGCAAGGCAAAGGAATCTAGTCCATACAGACAGGTCTGTTGTATAAGTATTCTTGTAGCTCGATTCTTGTAACTCGGCACACATACTCAAAATATAGAAAGGTTGTGGCGTGACATAAAAGCAAATGTTCCACAATATGGTCGTCGAGAACAACATTTTACTGGTTATTTAGCTGAAGCTAGATTTCGCCAAACTTTTACTTCCGCTGGTAACAGATTTCACGAGTTCTGGAAGGCAGCTGGTATATTATATCCTCCCAGCAATTAGGTAAGTTTGATTATTAAGATATAATATCACATCAAATACAGTGAGTTAGGTTCGGTTAGCTTTAGAACAAAGCCCACGAGCCGAGCGAGCGGAGCGAGCGTGCCGCGGCAGCGGCCGGCGAGTGGCAGAACCGACTGTAACCATTTATTCATTGGTAACTATTTAAACAATGGTTACAGTCGGTTCTGCCGACTACAGTCGGTTCGGGCTTTGGTCTAAAGCTAACCGAACCTAACTCACTGTTATGGTTATTGGTTGCGACCTTTGACTGCCCCTCATAACCTATACTTACTTGATTTTGCTAACATTGACATTCATTACATGTTGTTGGAAATGACATAAGTACAAACTACAAAAGTATAATAATTATCTTATTTACAATAATGTGAAAAATCTAATATTCCATATTTTCATATCATCCAGAAATCTTCCATTTTATTAAATAATTAAATTCTATAATTAAATATAGAATTTTTGCTGTATATATTTATTTCCTTAGCCTGGTGTTTAGCAAAATCTAAAAAAAACGTTTACTTAATTTGCTAAATTATTTATTTAAATCAAACTTTAAAAAATATATTTGTGAGGCTGTATGGTCTAGGATCTTTGCCTGTTCTTCAAATAGTGAAGAACACAAAACTACTACTACACATGTTTTAATCAAATGTGGCTTTTTCAGTTGTCACAAGAACTCCGTTGAATTGAATGGCGTCAATTTCACCTGCAATGAACTGAAGCTATACGAACACTTCATATATTAGAATTGGCTGTATGGACTAGATTCCTTTGCCTGATTCATGGTTATTAGCAAATAAATAGTAGTTTGTGATTGTTGCAAATAACAATGGCGTAATGTGATACAATACTTATAATTTTAAATTGGTTTTATCAGTTAATTATTACATATAGTTATATTATAAATTTGCAATATAATCTTGAAATTAAATATGTTGTGCTTTTTTCATAATTAGGTAAGTTTTCACGCTAAAATTGAACATTATTTCTATCGAAAATATGACGCACGTATTTAACGTAATTAATTCTATTATTTATTAATTTTTTGCCTATATGATAACTTGCCGACGATTTAAATATCGTTTTTGTATCATAGCAAACCATATTAATAGTCTTTGTAATATAAAATAATGCTTATTTTTCCATTCCGGGTTAATACATAATTACCAGTTCAATTTATAATGAAATTACTATTTTAATTTTATAAGCCCACTAAATTATCGTCTTGATAATTTAGTCCGTCAGTAACTAATTATTATAATTGTTTTATGATCCTGGCAACACTATGAAGTAATTGCTATTTTTAGCAAGGATGTAATATTATTGTTTTGGAGGGTGGTTTTCGTACTATTTTCGTATAAAAAGTCGGTGTGGCGTGTAGACGGTGTTCATTGCTTACTTTGCGGTGTGAATAGTCCAGGGGGGTCAGCTTAAATTCCGACCAATGACAACACTGGCAGGATGTGTTAAAAAGTGACAGCGCCTTACTATAGAACAAGATAGCAGGATCAATACCTATTAAATATATGTTTTACCTTTTTGGTTATATTTTATTTTTTGATGATTACGAATGTTCGATTCTTATGTATTAAAAAAATCTAAAATCATCGAAACACATCATTTACTTAATATGCATGCCTAAGATTCCAATTCTAGGTCAATAACTTTAATTTTAACAATGATTATAACCAAACTATAGAAGGATTTACTTCTATGGAATGGCAACTCTAACTAGTGCTACCTTGTCATCAGTATTACCATTCTAGTGACTGTCGCTAAATCTAGTGGTTTTAATCAACTTTAAGCAGATAAAATTCAGCACCCATTTTAATATTATATAAAATTATTAGAGATAGGCATGTTTGCTGAAGAGTTTCTTGCGCCGCTTCTTCTCTTCAAGCCACAACATGTTCCGAAGCGGTGGTAAATTAGATTATGCTCCCATAGAGTAAATAATAACATATAAAATTTAAAACTAATTCATAAAAATGAACAAGTTGGGGGTAGGATAAATAACATTTTTAACAATATTCGTTGGACAATTGACATCTTTGTCGTCCATGACCACGGCTAATGAAAAACTGCCGAAACGTCGGAATAACCAAAATAAAATCAATTACCGCGCTTAAAACCGTTAAAACGTAGTTTTATTTCACTACTTGTCTAGAATTGTAAGGTACAAACTCCCTAAATAACATGGAATAAATAAATAAGTAAAATCTTGTTTTATTCAGTAGCAGACTCGTTACTAAATTAATATTACTCTTGTATCAGACTTCTTGTATGGCAAGCCAACCACCCCCGACAATTTTCTCGTACAAATTCTGACATTTTCCCTTGGTTTTGACGACAGTTAATTTTTATAATATACAAAGATACTGCGACGGACATTTATTTGTTATCAACATATGTTATCAACAATAAAAGCAAATTGGCTCGCCATAAGCAAGATCACTTTATTATTTCCTTCAAAATTAATTTTATGTTTGTGGCTTTTGCACAATATTTATTTAAAACATGTTTTAAATAAATATTGTGTATAAATCACACACGAAAATTAGAATCAAAATAAATAATACATATTTTATTTAAACCTGCCGCCTAACAAAAGTTATCGATGGCATGAACTGAAGCGCTAGTGTGCTCCATGTAAGCAGTTCTACAGTATGAAGCGGTTGTTCTTCTCTCGTTAGAGAGTACTAGTGTTCTGTGGAATAGTCGCACCAAAGGCTGAACAATAAAGGGGAAACCCTGTCCAAATAGTTAATATTTGGTATATATGGTACTTTCTTACCCAAATCTCTGCAAGGCTGTTACACTATGTAATTAGATCTTGTCCATCCAAAGGTTGCCTGGAAGATATTGCTTTTAGCAATAAGGCCGCCCATTATACTACTTTTAACCGACTTCGAAAAAAGGAGGAGGTTCTCAATTCGTCGGGATCTTTTTTTTTTGCTTTTTTTTATGTATGTTCGCCGATTACTCCGTGATTTATGATCCGATTTACGTGATTCTTTTTTTGTTCGACGCGGAATAGCTTCCTTCCAATTCCATACATAGCTAGACACTAAAAAGTAACAAATAAAAAATAAAAACTTCGTTAAAAAAACTGACTTCAAAAACTAAAAAACTAAAATGTATAAAATAACTTATTTCTAAAGCTATTATTATTAATATATATTATCTTAAACACCCTAAAGTCGGTGCTTAGTATATTTTCAAAATATTATAGTAATTTTTATAATTTACTTTGCACCGACTTCAAGATGTTTTAGATAATATATATTAATAATAATAGCTTTAGAAATAAGTTATTTTATACATTTTAGTTTTTTAGTTTTTGAAGTCGGTTTTTTTAAACGAAGTTTTTATTTTTGGTAATTACATTTTTTGTGTATTTTTCTATGTAATATTTGTGTAAACTAATCAACACTAAATTATTTTAAACAAAAGGAATACCAACTTCAAACTAAAAAAATGTCTTGGTCTAGTACTTCTTCGAGAGGAACTGCAAGACAAAAATAGATGTTGTTAAAATGTTTATTGCTTCTCTTCAGTTACCCTTAAAGTCCATTTATTTTTTGCTAGAAACATATTTTTTTATTGCAGGAGGTCAGCAGACAGGCAGACGACCCATTTGATGGAAAGCGTATACCATCGCCTATGGACATTTGCAACACCAAAGGTGCTACAAATGCGCTGTTGCAATCCCGGAATACAACTCTAGGTTATAATGGCGAAATATTTTAGACCAGAGGTGGTGGCCATCCAGTCGGGCAAATGCCCTACCACCTTGCGACACATTTTAATCAATGTCCACTTTATAGCACAAAACGTTACAAATTCGATGTCCTAAGAGTTGAATGCATCTCTGCTTTCGTATTCTCCGTACGTACGCACTCACCTGACACTGTAGGATGTAAATGAATACAACGCCATGTTGACACGAGGGGCACCTACGCTCCTATAAAAGCAACCTTGTACACTTCGAATTGCGGCTAACTTTGACTGATTAGGACCAGTTCCAATTTCTCCTTCAAGGCCGGCAGCATATTGGCAGCACCCCTAGTATTGCTAAGTTCCATAGGCGACAGGAACCATTTTCCATCACAGTTGGGCTGTAAGCCTGTCTGCTGTGCTTTAGCAATAAACATTAATTATCCAGATACTTATAAATCGCGATTGTCTGCCGCGTCCCTAAGCCATATCTTACTATCATGCTTGGAGCTTAAACTTTATAAATGCCGTAGTTCAAAGCATAAGATGGTTTGCATAAGCGAGTTAAAGGAAATGTATGCCAGGTACGCGCATGCACCCGGGGCGCTCGCTGCACGCGACATTGCGCCCCTATCTTCAAAATGCATTTTGCCATAATAACATTGTTATAGGTGGAGGAAGTTCAATGGCGTATGTTGTCTTTTATAGAAGTTTAAAGCTGTTTTAGACTCGACTCACACTATGATACCGTTCAGTGCGGCCAAATATTCTTAAATAAGAAATGATCAGAATTCTCATTGTCGTATTTCCCCAGTTCCGATCCGATATCTCGCCGGTACTGAAGCCTTACTCTCAAATACCTTTCTTCGTTCGATTTCAAACTTATGTTGCTTGTTTTTTATATTGTTATGAGTTAGCGGGACTCGAATTAAAATGCCGTTAGAATTATTATAAAGTTTATTAGAATTATACAAACACGTATAACACAGGTACACAACAAATTCCGTCCGTTCGACCATTGACCTTCGCAATTTATTAAAACGCGCAAAGTCCGTCACTATCAGATTCCCGAATGTACACACGTCACGCCCGTATCATAGTTGTAGCTCAACTGACTCCTCTCTCAATCAGGCCGTCGTTTTATACTTCACAAATGTAAATGTGCCCACGCGGCAACGTCGACAAAATTTCCTAGAATTAGTTTGTAATTGTAATCCGCAACACCGGGCTGATGATGCGGCCGTAAACTAGTACAATAAAACGATGGGCTATTCTCCACAATAATTAGAAACGTATGCCAATAAATAAGTGAATAGAAGACTATCATAAAAGGATTATAATTAGTTCAAATGCCGACAGGTAATAAAATGTGCTTTTACAGATATGTACGTGGAGTTTGTCTTTGTTGGGGCCTAAGTTGTAACAATATATTTAAGTGCACTAGTGGTCGCCTGTGGTCGAAATTCGACCATAACAATTACTGTCAAAGCTATACTTCTATAATCACAGATTTCGCCAAGGCTACACTGTTAATTTGACTTGAACAATAAACAAAAGAATATAATATATACGCGTTTAGAGTGCCAAATACATGGTAGCGTGTGTAACGTTTTTTTTATATTAATTTAATGGGTTTTTTTTTGGCAATATTAAAAATATTAGCATTCGTCACTCTTTCTCTATATAAACTATAAGTGTGCGAAAGTTCTTGCTTCACATACTAATATATAGATATTATTAATATGTGTATATAATATAATAATACTTACTATTTCTTGTACAAATGAAATGTATCAGAGCATTTACAGGTATCCTTTTTTTAGATAGCTGTAAACCCTCGTTTAAGTCTTTAGGTATTTTCCCTCTACCATGTCTATATATTAAGGAAATATGTGTATTTGTGAAAAAAAAAGTGCGTGTATGTACTTATGTACACGCGTTAGACTTAAAAGTTATACTTCTTTGACGTATCAAGATAATAAATAAAGCCCCTACCACGGTCGATTCGACCGACCGTAACTCTAAATAACTCGGAAAAATAAATACCACAACCACACCCAAGTATTAGAAAAAGCGATATATTTACTTACTTTTTTCAGAAATTCACTGGAATTAGAATTAAAATAAATGCTTTGATGATGCTGATCACTTTAATATATATATATGTAGGATACTAAATAAATGATTTATAAATCATCAAACTCGTATTAATTAAAACACAATAAAGTATAGAAATATTACAATGCTCGTCTCACAAATTCACAATCCATCTATCAACATCTCGTTGCTACGCAACCACCATACTACACTCGGCCATCCTGAAAAACTAAAATGTTGACTATAGCTAACTTCATGGTGTAGCTTTTTCGTGTGACGGTGTGCGCGCGCATCGTAAAAATTTACTCTCATCATTTTTCCCTAACGCACCTAAAGAAGTATAACTTCAAAAATATAGTGGTAATTTTAAATATAAGGACAGTAAATATCAAAATAAATTACTTCATATTCAAGACTGCTTCGATACATTTATATAACTATTTGAATGATTCGGACATTCCATTCGAAAGATATCACGAGTTTAAAAATGTAAGAATTTGAACACGCGGCCGTGACTCTTTTTCGTGAGCGAAAAATCGTAAGACCCCGTCTATATAGAAGTTTCACTTCAACTAACACGAAGCATAAGATATAAAGGAAAGCTAGTTTTAACAAACATTAGACTGTCGTTGTACAAAAATAATGTTCACTTATAATAAGCTGCCCTCACATCTAAAGGAAATTAAAAGCATACCATTATTTAAAAGAAAACTCTCGGAATGTTTAATTAACAGGTGTTTTTAATCCCTTACAGAATACTTTAATTCTAAAAAACAATATTAAATTAATAAATAATTGCAGATAAATAATTATACCATAATTTATGACTTATAATGATATAATTTTTTTTAGCCTTTTCTTCTTATTGACTGCTTAACTTAATGTTAGATTCATATAAGTATTTTAAAAAAGTGTTTTTTTGTGATTAATAACAGAAAATTTGTGAAATGACATGATAATAGTAATGTTATATAAACCTGGCAACATTATAAACTGCCTGTATTGCACGTTTGAAAGGACAAACTGTCGTTCCTACAATGAACACAATATCTTCTTTAAATTATAATATGTAAGTGACAGTTTTATCCATGCAGGAACGGAGAAAAAATACAATTTCCTGCGTTGGGGCAGCCTGTCGTAAGAGGCGACAAAAAACTCACAGCCAGGTGGGAGGGCATTTGCCCGATTGGATGGCTACCACCCCTGGTCTAGAGTATGCCGCCATAACAACCCTGAGTTGTGTTCCGGCATTAGTGACCAGGTTCCAGTTTTCCTTAAGAGAGCAGCAGCGCATTTGTAGCACCTTTGGTGTTGCAAATGTCCATAGGCGATGGTAACCGCTTTCCATCAAGTGGACCATCTGCCTGTCTGCTGATCTCCTGCAATCAAAAAAATACAATAAATGATATTCAAATTCAATTCTACTTTGCCGAAAATGATATTGAAATATTTCCATTAAGAAAATCACTGAAATAGTTGGAACATATTAATTTCTTTTGAACTATTTCATCATATCTTCCTTATAACATGTACTTGTTCTTCATAATATGAAAATAACACATCAACCATTCGTAGACCATAACACTGATGTGAACCGCGAAACTTGCCGAATGGCATTTTTCCACTCAATGACTAACGAAAGATATGACGCAAACTTTGCCTATAAAACCTATTGCGACAAAAAGTTTGGCACCGCGACCTAATTATACATCATATTTTGACAATATATTGGACTAAGTTTCGCCCTCGGCTTCGCTTGTATTAATTACTAATGTTATCCCACGGGGACCGTACATTTTTCTGGAATATAAAGTATGGTGGTGCACTTGGCATCCACCATGTTCATCAATCATGTCAATCGATTCTCCACAGCAATAAACCGAAGACAGGGCCGTCTTCGGTTTTTCCGATGCAAAAGTGAAATGGAACTAATTTAGATTTTATTTCAAATAATATTTTCTTAAGTTTTCGCGACTTGTACACATAATAAAACTACGTTTTAACGATTTTATGTGCTCTCTGAAACAAAGATTTGCCCACGGTAGCTAACTGACTAGGATGGTGTATTTATCTGTATGGGTAGGTTTCCTATACACCGTATGGCCAAGAGTATTGTCAGAATTCCTTAGGATGAGCACATCAAGAAAAGCTAATTTATGGTTTGCCTCTAGTTCCATAGTAAATTTGATATTACAGTTAATGGAATTAAGATGATCTAGAAATGCAGAGACTTTATCTTTGGGAGGACGGCAAAACTAAATAATTAAAATGAACAAGTTGGCGGTAGGCTGAATAAAAACTTTGACAATACACGTTTGACAAATGTCATCTTTGTCTTCCGTGACCACGGCCACTGAAAAGCGGCCGAAACGTCGGATAAACCTAAATCAAATAAATTACCGCGCTTAAAACCGTTAAAACGTAGTTTTATTATTTATTTCAAATTTTGTTTTTCTGTTCGTCTGTTTGTAGCGGCTAATCTCCGAAACGACTGGACCGATTTCAATGAAATTTTGTATAGTGGTAGCTTATATCCCTAGTCAACATATGGGATAGTTAAAAAGAGTTCTCGTGGGATAGTTAAAAAAACTTTCCACAAGGACGAAGTCGCGGGCAGAAGCTAGTCTGAATATACGATTTGGCGATATTGCAGCAATATATGTATATTGAATCTATATACGATTCAAATCACCCACTACTAATTTGGTACTCGTAGACTTTCACAACATACATACATACATAACTTCACGCCAGGTCCCTTGCGGGGTCGCACGAACAACAGAGCGCCATTCAGGCTTAGTGTTACACACCTCACTTGCTTCTTTGGCATTCATTGCCGTTGTTATGCACGCTCGTTAACACACACTTTCACAACATATCCTTAATAATGTTCAAACTTAAAATTTAAATTAATTATTATTGCGGGCGCGATACGAAGGCCCAGGGAGGGGAAGAAGAAGCAAAGAAAGACTCACCTCGCCATCAGTCCGCCGCCACACTGCACTCGACCTCCGGGGGTTCACACTCTCACTAGGATTGTGGCTTTGATAATTAAATGTGATTTTGGGTTTATTTTCTTTATTTCGTGTTCCAGCAATTTACGTAGTTTATTGCGGTGATAGCAGTGACAGTCCCTGTCTGTCTCTTGTTTAGCGCATTCTTCATTTAAAGTTTTATTCTATTCTCGATGGCGATGATGGGGAGGAAGAATTTACAAGGTGTTCCTCGGCGCAACCAATTATAGTCGAATTTCGACCATGGGTAACCACTATTAATGATATAATATCAGCTCATAAACGTCCCACTGTACCTTTAATTCAAGAAACCTAATCGACTTATGCTACCCAATAGTAGAACTGTAATATACCAAAGAAGCTCTTACTCCATGTGTGTTAATATTTATAACCATTTACCGGAAAGTTTTAAGTCACTCCCCTTAAAATATTTTAAAATAAAAGTAACACAGTGACTGATACGCATGGCATTTTATACCACCGATGAATATTTTAATTTTAAACAGACGAGTAATAAGAACTTAATATTTAATTGACTAATTATATAAAATTGTTAATGACATTATTTTAATTGAATTGTTTCTTTAAATAATATACTAACTTAAAAAGACATAATTGTATACTAAATATTTGTTTTATCATAATCAATAATATAATCATAAAATCTGTGTAGTCGTAAGGACAACAAACGGCTTGTAATCGAAACTACAAAAGTTTGTATGCCTGTCAAGGCCAAACATGTAACTCAAGACTTAGCATAACATCTGCAAAATTGTCCATGTTTCTAACAAATCAATTACTTTGACTTTGACTGCTGAGCTCGGCCCTCCCATTATAGGGGGAACGGACAGTATACCCGCCACGCTTGTCCAAGGCGGCTTAGCAGGTTTCACACATCGGTTATCTCGATGTGCAGGTTGCATCACGATGTTTTCCTTCACCGTTGTCAGCACGTGGTAATTGTAACAATATGCACATTAGGTCAGAAAACTGCCTAAGTGGTGCATGCGTCCCGGCCAGGATCGAACCCGCGCCCTCAGAGTTCGTGACGCGTGCGACATGTACTGATTATGATTACTTATTTTAATAATTAATTCCAATTTTATAATTACAAGTCTAAACTTGTTTTTGTAATGGGTAATATCTTTCAGTGATTTGAAACTCCATTCGTTTCGATAGATGGCACTGTTTAAAAATGAAACTCGCTATACTTTGGTTCAGTCGATTCTGTTGGTACGAGTTTTTCTTATCGACTGTTGCCGTCAAAATGCCTGTCTGCTGAAGAAGATTTTATATAATTTTTGAGAAGCTTACCACCACTCATAAGTGGTAGTGAGCTTAGTCAACTTGTATTAGGGATGTTCATACAAAAAATATCGATATTTATTTCGATATAATATATCGTAATGTTGTATCGATACTTTGCGATATATCGTAGAAATATATCGATATCTTCGATATATCGTAAAAAATAAGTAATTGATTGATATAAGTAAAAACAGCTAGGGTAAAGAAACAAATCAAGTTTATTTAAAATTCCTAATATTTTTTGTCTAGACCTTGCATAAACAAAATTTTATTTAAAATGTAATATACAAAACAGGTAATCAATTTATTGCCACAGCTTTCTTCTTCTATACAATTGAATTGTAGCCGCTTTTATATATTTTGTCATTATATTTATTTTTATTAGTTAGTTTTTATATAATGTATTTACATTTGTAAAATAAATCAAACAAAACACGTAAAACAGATAGCTTTTATTTGTAGATTATTTTGTACTGAGACCGAAACGAGTATCCACAGATACAGATTATACCATTTTTAATACTAGTGCTGCCCTTATAATCCATTGAAATCTTACAATTTAAGGACCGAATATTGCATTTTTTAGAAGACGCAATTTTATTTTTGGGACATGTGTGGGGGGTCAATAGAAGCTTAACCTCAAGTTTGTGGAGTCGCCACCCTTATCCCCCGGCCGCCATCTTGGAAAAAGTGGTGAAAACAATTTTTTCGCGATATCTCGGAAACTATGCGTCTTACAAAAAATTTGTAAAGTCATAATTTGTATCAAATTATTTTGCCTACAAATATGTTTATATAACTTCTTGCCCTAAATTAAAAATTAAAGAAGTTATAAGCAAAAAAGTGAGAATTTTTTTATTCATTCCTCTTTTCTTTACCATAGAACTTACCAAATTTAACTTATCGAATGTTAAGCAGGTAGAAAAGGTCCCCCGTTTTCCCCGCCACCTATTAGGTAGAGTCCGTAGTCGCGTTTTTTTTACGTGGTATGTATGGTATATAGTAGGCCTACTCCACGGACATCTTGCTTATAAGGTAATCCTCGACATCATAATATTTTTAATCACTTATTAGCTAGCTACTCTAATCGACTTTTCTTCGATGGTCCAGGCTGTGGCTCAGAATCTAAATCAACGTCAAATGTGAAAGTTTGAGGAATGACAGGAGTTAAAATTGGAGTCATAGTTGGGAGTTCATCTTCAAATTCATTTCCTTCCATTAACTTTGATATCTCCATAGTGTTGCTGCATGTTTCGCCAGAACATACATAAAAAAACGCTAAATACTACGCTGAAACACTGTTCGTAATTATGGATATGACCAGAGACTACAGACTACACTGACATGACAACCCTGGTCACCCCCACAAAAGTAACCTATTTGCTATTCCAGAATACAATCCATCTCTGTGTCAAATTTCATCCACATCTGTTCAGCCATTCTGGCGTGATTGAGCCACAAACATATATACAAACTTTAATATTGTTAGCTTTATTGATTAATTATTACAGTCCCAAACTAAAAAATTGGGTTCGAATTCTGACCGCAACGCATGTACAGGCAGTGCTCTAACCTAATGTACATAATGGTTACAAATAACAAGTGCTAACAATGGTGAAGGACAACATCGTGACGAAACCTGCACATCAAGATAACCGATGTGTCAAACCTGCCAAGCCGCCTTGGACAAGCATAGCGGGTATACTGTCCGTACTCCAATAGTGGGAAGCCCGAGGCCAGCAGTGAAACGTTTATGGGCTAATATTATTATATTATATACTTTTTATTTCGATAAATGACACTGTTTTGTGAGATACTTTACTCCGTTGACTCAGCGACCTAAAATGGGTCTTGGTCTTCGAAACGAGACCATGCCACTTTTCTCGGTCCTGTGCGGTTTCTTGCCAATTAGTGACTCCTATCTCCGGCAGGTCAGCCTCCACTCTGTCCTTCCAGCGATATTTGGGACGGCCGGTAGGTAGGTCGGCGTCCGGTCGGCCGTCCCAAATTTGCTTTCCTCACGCTGCGATCCTCTCCCATCTGTACTACGTGACCGAGCCAGCTCAGCCAGCGGAGTTCTATTATGTTGGGTTCGGCAACGAGATTTTCAATTTCGAAGTTGGTTCGGACACTATAGCTACCATCCTCTCTCTTTGTTGGGCCCAGAATCTTACGGATAGCTGTTTGTAGGATAGCTGACTATTGTGGTAAAATGAGGGATGCGTGCGAAGGCACGTATTTATGTTCTGCAGCCATTTAGTTTCGCTTTATTCTTGTTCTCTCATGTATTCATTGCGCGCGCCATCACCACGGTCATATTTATATATTATATGTTACGAGTTGCAGGACTCGAATTAAAGTGCCGTTAGTATTACTATAGAATTTATTAGAAGTATACAAACACGTGTAACACAGGTACAAATATAATAACACGCGCCACGTCCCTCACTAAATAGATTACCGAATGTAGTACATACGTCTTGCTTCGCTTGTGCTTATCGGTCGACTGCCCATCCCTCCATTGGAGCATTGATTTATACTGCACAAATACAATATATATCTTGGCTGCGATTTCTAACAATCACACCTGGCTAATGACTACCATAAAAGATTACAATAAACAATGGGCTGTTTTTTTAATTAACAATTTTAAACGCATCAAACGAAAGAAGTCCAAATGAAGAAAAGGTAATAAAATGTCTACATGTACGCAGGTGTGAATTTGTCTTTTGTCAGCGTTTAGATCGTAACAATGTAATAAATAACGTATAAAATCATAAAACGAGCACAAACTGATACCTACATATGAATATGACTAAAAAAAATCTCTGCGGTCGTGTTTTGTTTTTGTTACCACCTTTGCAATGCACGATACCAAATACGCCATATGGCAATGCGAACGAAGTTTGCTGTCACTTCCAGTATAGAATAATTTTAATTATCTTTTAACTCCTTTGACGCAATTAATACAAACGTTGTGTGGATTAATTAACGTGGAAATTTTGGTCAATCGATACCTCCGTCATTAGGCATTCATGTTACCTAATAATGTTGTACATAAACTATTGCTGGAAATTTGATATTAGATTCAGTGTTAACAGTTCGGTAATTATAGTTAATTATTAATTAGTCATGGATCGGTTGTGATAACTATATTGTTACGAGTGTGGGACTCGAATTAAAATGCTGTTGGAATTACTATAGAATTTATTAGAACTATAAAAACACGTATAACACAGGTACAAATTGCACAATTCAATAACACGCGCAAAGTCCGTCACTATATAGCTTATTGAATATGTCTTGCTCGTATCGTAATCCTCGCTTGACTGCCCCACACCTCCGTTCGGGCATTGTTTTATAGTAAATTGTACAATACAACAAACGACCGCATGGACTGAGTTTAAAAAAAAACCTAATCTGCACACCTGCTCAATAGTACAACATAGACAATCGTCATAGATAATAATATTTTTCTCGGTTTATTAGATAATTCCATTTATAATTTAATTACCATTTTCTACGAGTGAGTTGATTTTATAAGCCCACTAAATTATTGTAAAGATAATTTAGTGCATCATTAACTAATTATTATCATTGTTTTTATGATCCTGGCAACACTGTGATGTAATTGCTATTTTTAGCAATGATACAATGTTATTGTTTTGTAGGGTAGCATTTTCGTATAAAAGGAGGAGTGGCGTGTAGACGGTGTTCATTGCTCACTGTGCGGTGTGATTAGTCACATCAAAGGTTGACCAATAAAGGGGAAACCCTGCCCAAATAGTTAATGTTTGGTATTTTCGTACCCAAATTCGAGGCAAGGTTTGTATTATGGGTTATATACAAGGGACTACTCTGGAGACGATCCTAGACGCCCAGGCCATAGTAAACAACGGAGAGTTCATTTAATAAATTTACCATGCCTGAATACGTACCAGGAATCTCTGTAAATTATTGTATATTATATTGTAAATTATTATCATTCGTTTCATTCATTCGGTGCATGGATATATGAAAGCAATTTCATCTATATATTAATTGATTCGCGGTTATTGAATAGACAGCAATTAACGCGTTTACCCTAAGCGGCGCGCAGGTGCCGGCCGACGAATGCTTGCTTACCGTACGCGCGGTGCAGGGTTGCTACTATTGGACTTTTTCTGCGAAGACTTCTCGAATGAATAAATGAAAATATTTTTATGTTCGAATTTTTAAACTAAAAAAAAACCAAAAATAACCGACTTCAAGAGTAACTAAGAAACAAAAAATAAAATTTTATACAATATATAGAAGTCGATGCCAACTAAATCATATTACTGTATACATTGTTATAAGTATAAACTTAAAAGTATAAAATTTTATTTTTTACTTTTAAGTTGCGTATATATGGTATTTTTAATAAGGTTGCTGTTAAATATCACTAACGAACACGTCGTTATCATGGTAACGCAAACGTTTTTTGCTAAGAGCGGTAGCTGGTCAGTGAATAAATGAATATCAGATCACACCTCTATCCTCTAATTTATAAGTAAATGTTTAAAAAAATTCGCATTATGAGGCAAACAAAAATGTTGTACTTAATGTTGTTACATACCGACAAGGCCGCACATCTGGCATGTTATTAAAACGAATTCTTTTATTTACTTCGTGTTTAAACTTTAAAAACGTCTTTCATCTTACGTCGTCATCTATCTTCGTAATTAGTGTCGAACGGCTTCATCCTTGTTGTTATTGCACTGCGCCGAAGCTTGCCAGGTGTGCAAATTACTCTTTCTCGGAAATTCACTGGTGTTTCCGAGTGCCGAGCTGTGCACTGGCACGCGGTTGATTTTTTTGTACTGTATAGTTAGTATTAAACAATGCCCGAACGGAGGGGTGAGGCAGTCAATCGACGACCACGATACGATGAAGACGTGGAGTACTTGCGATTAGCGACATAGTGACGGACTTTGCGCGTGTTAAATTGCAGTGAATCGTGCAGTGTGAACTAGTTGCATCCAGTTTCATTTTGTACTTGTTTTATACGTGTTTGTACAGTTCTAATAAACTCTATAGTAATTCCAACGGTATTTATTTTAATTTGAGTCCTTGTAGCTCGTAACAATATAACACACTTTGAGCTATGTTAATGTAATTATAAACATAGCTCAAAATGACACAATGTTTATTTATTAATTGACATAATAATTATTGCGTTTTTTTCTATTTATGTAGGAAAGAAACAACCCTATGTCGAATTAAATATTTGTCTAACAATTACCAAGTAAACAGCGTATAGTCAGACATTCGTCAATTAAATTAATAATACAACGCAAGTGTGTTGCAGATAGGGATGTAATATCGCTTATGAGATTTATCGATATTTTCAAACATGAAACATCGATATAAGTTATTTTATTTCATGAGTTTAGCAGACAGGCAGATGGTAACCTGACAGAGAGTGGTTGCCATTGTCTATGGAATTTTGTAATACCAAAGGTGCTACCGCTCTCTAAAGGGAGACTGGAACCTAGCCACTAATACCGGAACACAGCTCAAGGTTGTTACGGCGGCATACCCTAGACCAGGGGTGGTAGCCATTCAGATGGGCAAAGACCCTATCACCTGGCTATGGTTTGTGTTTGTCGCCTCTTGTATTGTATTGTTACAATCTGGTCCACCTGCATATTTGTAAACAAACCACATTTATTACCCGTCGGCTAATAACATTAAAATTGTTTTATGACCGTCTTCTTTTGTTTACTTTGTGTTTAAAATTTGTGATTGGAAAAACAGCCCATTATGTATTGTAATCTTTAAGGTAGTCTTTAGCCAGGTGTGATCGTTAGAAATCCAGTCCACGCAACCAAGAGACATATTGTGTTTGTGCAGTATAAAGCAATGTCCCATTGGAGGGATGTATGTACTACATTCGGTAATATGCTTCGGTAATGCTATTTAGTGACGGCCTTTGCGCTCGTTATTGAATTGTGCATTACGTTTGGACTGGTTGTGTTCAGTAAGAAGATTAAAGAATAAGAAGAAGAATATTTTTTCTTGCTTTCGACAGTCGTATCTTCGAAGCAAGAAACTCTCTTCATGTAAATGACTCTTTAAATACAAAATTTACAACGCTGCGAAGTTTTTAAGGGAATAAATTGGGAACAAGGGTTGTTCTATTTTGGGATAATTGTAAAAAGTAAATAATGGTTACTATGCACTATTTTAGGGCATCCCTTCATTAGGAACGGCTTTTTCGGGGGACCAGTTTCAAGTACAGAGTGACCCTTATCAACAGCGAAACTCGCGAGGACAATAAAAACGAAGCAATCCTTTGAAACCGCCAGGTACAGATTCAGACGTTCAAATAAGTTGAATTATTAAATGACTATCTCTTTAAAATAAAAGACTTTATTAAAGAATAAAGTCCATTATAATGTTACTGATTACTTGACTGATAAATTATAATTGCTTATTTTTATCATTTTTCTTTTTATCTTATTGGTTTTTATCTTTGTTTTAATTCTGATTTAACTTTTCTTTTGGATGTTTGTTGAATTTTCGTTGTTACAAATAATATATGATTTACATATTTTTAGATTATTATATAACTATAAGTGCAAAGCGTTTTTACTTTTGCCTGAACTTAACATTTGTGTACCTCGATGGCATAAGACATGTTGCACTTTTAATATTTTTTTAAGTTTTCGCGACTTGTACACATAATAAAACTACGTTTTAACGGTTTTAAGCGCGGTAATTTATTTGATTTAGGTTTATCCGACGTTTCGGCCGCTTTTCAGTGGCCGTGGTCACGGAAGACAAAGATGACATTTGTCAAACGTGTATTGTCAAAGTTTTTATTCAGCCTACCGCCAACTTGTTCATTTTAATTATTTAGTTTTAAATTTTGTTTATGGATATTATTTACTCTATGGGAGCCTAATCTAATTTACCACCGCTTCACAACATGTTATAAAATATAGTTATAAACCTAAATCAAATAAATTACCGCGCTTAAAACCGTTAAAACGTAGTTTTATTATGTTGTACTTTGTTCACCTTATCTTTGACTAGCTGTGCCCGCGACGTCGTCCGCGTGGAATTTGTTTTCAAAACCCCCCGATTTTGCAATATCCTTCATTATATTGGTCTTAGCGCGATGATATATAACCTTCCTCGATGAATGTACTATCCAACACTGAAAGTACTTTTCAAATCGGACCAGCGCGTTCAAACAAACAAACTCTTCTGCTTTGTAATATTAGTATAGACGTCACCGCGTTTTATATAAATCAAGGTATTTCAATTTGACGGTATATAAAAGTCAATAATATATGCACTACTACATATTAATGACAAGTGTCGTTGTCACACAACGACACTTCGTTCGCGTCGCTGCCATGATGATGGCGTATTTGTCAGTTTTAGTGTATGGTAATATGTTAATGACACGTGGTGAACGATAACGGGGTATGAGAAAGTAAACACGCACACGACTATTGTAATGGCGTTTATTCGAGACTAAAGATATGAGGCTTGCACAATAAGTGTATTTTCACTAAGCTAACAAACTGTGCCCCTACAGTAACACAGCGTTAAAATGCCAGCACCAAAAACACGCGACCACGGTGGTACCATTTTTGCCATGCTAGTCGTCGAAACAACGTCATCTATCGGAATAAAAAATATCCTCAGTGACATGGAAGATAACGTAGCTCTATGTTGAGTTTCATTTACATCTGTTCAGTAGTTTTCATCTGGTACTCTAACAGAGACTAGCAAAAGTTCTGAAAATTGTATTTTCGGAATCTCCTGGTCCGAATTATCCTCTCTTTTCAATTTTTTAAAAGCATTGTACAAACTCGAACTATTTACTGATTTATTGAAGTGAAACTTCTATATAGAGCGGGTCTTACGATGTTTCGCTCACGAAAAGGTGTCACAGTCACGTGGTCTAATTCTTACATTTTTAAACTCGTGATATCTTTCGAATGGAATGTCCAAATTGAATAATTCAAAAAGTTATATAAAGGTATTGAAGCAGTCTTGAATATGAAGTAATTTATTTTGATAAGGATTAATACCAAGATACAAATAAAGAGCCTTTTCTAACGGCGGCATTTTAATTAAATTTGAAAATAAAAAACTTATTGTGGCATAACTATAATAGTTAGATATATAGTGTAGCGACACTTTTTGTAAACAATGATGTGTTCTGCAAAGTCGTAGTACATTATTTCATTCTATCATCAATAGTTTTCGCAGTGCTCGCGATTTTAGGTATTTTTTTACACCTTGGGTTACATTATTGGAGTTTTAGTAGAGACCCCTAATTTATTTGTAAATGTAATATACCCTATGTCACCCGGGAATAGTGTAGCTTGCCAACAGTGAAAGAATTTTTCAAATCGGTTCAGTAGTTTCGGAGCCTCTCCATCAAAACATGAGCAAACGAAATTTTATTGAGGTATTTTTTTGGAAATATTTTTCTGTTAACATAATTTGATGTCCGAATGAAGTTGATGACGCATTTGTTAATGTTCCGTTGTATGTGTATAATTTTAGAGTAGACTATGAATGTTTTTTTGGTTCCGGATCGAATTGAGTTTTTTGTTTGATAAAATAAATTATGTTTAAATAAAAAATGCTTTCATTAAAATGTACCTAATCTAACCAAATCATAATTTGCAGTAAACCTGCGAAATTTCGAAATGTGTGCTGGGACACATATTAGAAGTGAAACTTTAAGGGACTAGTTAAAAAAAGAATCGCAACGGACAATGGAAAAACGAATCGCAACGTACAAGTGGAAAAACTTCAACTGACAAGTGACAAAATTAATTGCAACAAAATTTTAACTAGAAGTTTTACGGGTAGATTGTAAATGTATTTGTCCAATTTGAAAACCTGCGGTTTTGGGGCACAATACAAATTATTTTTCGACGTTTTTGGACTATTTATCGGCGAGCGTGGCGTTGCGACTATACTTAGGCAACCTCAGCGCCCTCTGGTTAGAACCGGTTGAATGAAGCTGGACGAGAAAATATTGCCGGGAAATTGACGGGATGTCCTAACAATATTTCTATTCTATTATATTGGTATTTGTTCTATGTTTGTCGCTTTTAGAAATAAATATATTCTTTCTTTTTTCTTCTTTGATATTTTTGGATGTATGCCTTTGAGTTTGCCTGAATCCGGCCCTGTGTCCGTCCGTGGTCATTGTTTTTCCCTTGTAGTGCCGATTCGAATCCCTTAGTGGGCAAGATCGGGTCTCCGCCCACTAGATAACCTTTTTCACTACTTTATAGCACGTACAATCAAATAAACCTATTCCGCCATGCATTGGTAAGAGAAAAAAGAAACAGAACGATCAATTAGATGATAATAAAATCACATAACGCATTTATCTAAAAAATGAATCGTAAAAACGTATGTACGCGCATAACTTGAGATTTTTTTTACCGATTTTGATTAAATTTTTTGTGTGTGTTTGAATGGATTATTTAGATCCACAATTGGAACCGGTAGGTGGCGCTTGGATCGGGTACTAGATTTTTATTTTTTCAGGGTATAAGAACGTCTGCCGTGGCCTCTATTTTTATATATACGCAAGATGAAAATGTGTTACTATTACAGTTGGAAAGATCGTGTGGTATAATGTAATAAATCTGTCAAGTGCGTGTCGGACCATGCATATTGGAGGATTTTGTAGGGGAAGAGAATATACTATTTGAAAAAATAGAATGTAATCAAAAACGCTACCATATCTCAAAAAGTACTAATCTCGTAACAAATTTTCTTTGAAAGTATTTCTTGAATTTATCTTTTTTTTAATTTACCACTTTATAGTTTAAAGATTAGAAAAGGGGGGGGGAAGGTAAATTTTAAACTTTGGGGGCTAATATTTCATCGTTGAACTATAATGATAACCTAAATAGAAAAGTCATTGAGGAACATGGATATAAATTTTCAAAACATTATTAATAATATCCTAAACCACTAGAATATAGTAAAATAATCGAGATTTGATAAGTCTGTTCAACCATTGAAGCGTAGTCTTCAATAAAGCAACTTTCTTCGAAACATTGCGTATGTCTGCGACTAACAGAACCTTTTCATTCATTACAACCTCGTTTCATTACTACATAATATTGTCATAAATGACACATGTCACTCTCCTTACCTACGTCTAAACATCAATAACTAATCATTGCTATATAAAGTCTTAAATAAAACGTGTAAAACCATAAAATATATATCTAAAATCGCAACAGACTTTTAAATTTATTATATAAACAAATAACCATCTTTCTAACGGCGAATACTTGCACAGACATAACCTCGTAGCCAGGATTATCCACCAGCAACTTGCCCTTCGATACGGTCTTGTAGAAACAGAGGTGCCTTATTACCAGTACTCGCCGGAGCCAGTTCTTGAAAACAGTTGTGCCACGCTCTACTGGGATCGATCAATTTTCACGGACAGGACTATTGTAGCCAATAAGCCTGATATAGTGATAATAGATCGATCTGCGCGACGAGCAATGCTCGTTGACATCAGTATCCCGCATGACGATAACCTCGTGAAGAAAGAAAAATAAAAACTAAGTAAATACTTAGATCTTGCTCCCGAGGTTACCGCTATGTGGCGGCTGGAGTCAACGAGCATTGTGCCGATAGTTGTCACCGTCAATGGTCTTATAGCGAAAAGCCTCGACAGTCATCTAGAGAGGCTTTCGCTGGGAAGCTGGGTGAAGGGCCAGATACAGAAGGCAGCACTCTTGGACACGGCACGAATTGTGAGGAGGTTCCTGTCTCTGGCGCCCTAACCACCGGTAGTTTGGACCCCAGGCCCCGCTGGCGGTGATCAGCAATGTGCATGTGCATGGTGCATGACAAGATCTATGAATGTCAAAGATGCAAGTGAGGTGTGTAAGAATAAGTATTTTTTAATATTTTATAATTTTATAATAATAACTTGTTTGCTTTTAACTTGGTTGCGGTAATAACGTATTAATTCGTTTTTCGTTTAAGATTTCGAATATTGGCGGTTGGCCGTAGACTACGAGTGTTGCTCATAGACTACTGTTAATATTGCGCGTACACACAGGCGCGAGGTAATGGTTTCAACCCGGCTGGACCAGTGTGTACCTTCTCCAGGCTAATCGAGCGACGACAACTATCATGTTATGAACCATTCAATGTGGTGTAGCTATATTAGGTTTAAAGTTGATTTTTCATAAGAACATGTAGTTCACTTACAATGCGATTAAAAATAATAATTAGTAAGTAATAGAGTATAACTCTTAACACTAATGTGGTCCTATGCAGTCTTCGATACAATTATGTTGCGGTTTATTATTTTATATTTTGTTTTAATAAAAGGTTTTTCAGTTTTATTTTGAAAAATGCATTTTACATTTTTGTAGGTCGTCTCGGCAATTTATTAAATAAGTAATAACACACCTTCAAACATTTTTTTTTCCCGTAGTTTGTTCGTGGTACACTTAATTTAAATTGCCTTTTCTTCCGGATATTATATTTATATGTTTTAGCAGGAAAGGATAGCTTAGAGTGTATATTTTTATTAGTTTTCAGGTATTATATGTGTATATTTGAGAAATATTGAATATAAGAGAAATATAAAATAAGAAATTGAAATGTTGTAGCTTAATACAAGTTAGTAAAAAATTTAGCCAAGCTGTAATACTAACAGTAATTAGCAGTAAAAATGAGAAAAATAATAAGAGCATTAACAAGACATGAAGATTAATTTTTAAAAGAAGTGGTACAACAGGCACTTAGCCGACTTTTTATGTATACCTGTGCTTTAAAAGTAGTATAAGTCAATTAAATCTTTTTCTATGACAATAACATTGTATTAAAATTAATCTAACAGAACAAAGTGAAACAGCTTTTTATCTATTTACAGTGAAGATAAAATTACTTTGTCTTTCTATCTCAGTTTTTATTTTCTACTTGAAACAATTTCTACTTAGTTGAACGCGAAATAGCAAAAGAAAAATCAGCTATTCTACAAACACAATTTACGAGGAAACAAGCGTTAGGCGAAAGCTTTGGGGCACTTGGGGCCCATTGCACATATATACCTTTTTTCTTCTTACGAAATACACATTTTAATACTACTTAATTAAATTATATTTAAACCTTTAATTTAAACATATACAGTAGTTTAAGGGCCGCTTGCATAAGGTTGCTTAAATTTATTTAAGAAACACAAAATGTATTTAACACTCTTAAATACAATTAGCGTCTTACACAACGCAAAATCTGCCGCTAAATATGATAGATAGATAACTCTTTATTGTACACCAATACAAACATGAACTTAAGACTAAATTATATCTAGTTATGTACAAAGGGCGGTTTTATCGCTAAAAAGCGATCTCTTCCAGACAACCCCAATATATTTAAAGAACTGTCAATACGTTTTGTGTAATACGTATTTAGACAGTTTAATATGATTAACTAATTTTATTTAAAGGCGATTGTTATGCAAGCGGGCCTTAATATTTTAAGCTACCACAATAAACTGTAAATAATATTGGAGATAAATTTGGTTTTTTTTTAATTATCAGAAAACGTCTTATAATATCGCAGGCATAAGCAGTCTGTCTTTCATTTTACGAAGGTTGCTGCTAAATCGTACAACCTCCGTTACACATATCTAATTAAGATGTTCCTTAAGTTGGCTAAGAAATTAAAATATAAATAAATTGTGTAATAAATAAATATATGTATTTCTAATCGATACAGAGGTCTTATATTATTATAGTAATGCTTAATAGCTATTTGGTCCCTAATAGAGTTGGCATATTATAATTATAAATATTTGTGTTTTTATATTCATAAAACCACATGTAGTAAATTTTCGGCAACTACGGACTTTTAAACAGGATTTGTCCTTATGAAATGTAGTACTGGAAAAGTACATTGCGCATGTGTGTACTTCCTTGACCTTCCAACTGTATGAATATTATTTCTTTTATTTGTTACGGTCTGGTATTCTTGAATATTTCTGGAGTCAGATTAAGAAACAAATTAAGAGACTTTTGACATAGATAGGCCAAATATTTGCAGAACTCGTAGAAAATTTATCATTACATGTAAATAATTAGATTTCTTTCACGTGAGTCTTCACAACATATTTGATTGTGATACTTATTATGTAACATGATATTCATATAAACTACAAGTGGTATTTTATCGCTTACAGTACTTTGGGTTTCGTTGTCCTTTACGCTTAAGATTTATAGATTTTCGAGAACATGGTCGCAACCTCCAGAAAACAACTAAAAAAAGAACAAAGAGTTAGAATAACCTCCAGATAACTCTTCCATGTCAAGAGAGTAAAGTTTAAAGTTATCATCATCATCCGAGCGTTAAATCCCGATTCCATTCGGAGCTTTTGCTCCGACGCCCAGGATAGCCTGGGCGTCGGCTATTCTACTTTTTCTACTCCACCATGCGTGGTCTTCAGCACCCCCGTTTTGACAAGCCAACATTTCTTGGGCCTTCCCTTTCGACCGGGACCTGGCACAGGCGGCATGACTTGATATTTGTTTCCCACACAATTAGCTGGTCTACGCAGAATGTCGGCCGTACTAGCGTAAACCACTCTCTTGCAGTTTGCCTTCTATGTCATGGAAATGAAGACTGCCGCGGATGCGAGAGTTACTGACACGGTATTTTCGTATGACTCCACACAATGATCGCAACACATTCATCTCCGTGACACGCAGCTTGTGTCGCTCAAATACAGGCCACGCTTCACTGCCATATAAAAGGATAGGTGTAATGATGGATTTATAGACCTGTCCTTTTAACGGCATGTTGGGGTTCACAAATGACAGCTGTCACCTCACGCCACTTGGCCCAAGCTGCTGAGATATGAGCTTTGACGTTTAAGTACAGATCCCAAGTACTTAAACTGTCAAGAATGTAAGGTATAGCATAATAAGAAGCATAGGAATAGTAAACATTCATCTACATAAGGTAGATCAATGCACATTACTATTCCGAATCTAGAATTTAATGATCACAGGGCCGTATTTGGGTATAAGCTTTGGGGTCCGCCCGTTCGCTGTTCCCTAACATCAGAAGGAGTCCCAGACTATTAAGGCACGCACTAAATTGATTCCACGTCTTGTTTTGTGTACAAACAACATTGTTTAGGGAACGCCCTGGGAGGGATTCGGGAGTGAACAGCGCGGTTTCCTTACCGCAAATGATATATAAGATGTTGACGCGATTATTTATATTAAGTCTATTTGTAGACTAAAGGAAATTTGATTTTCTGCCACTGACCGTAGTGATGTCATGTTCAAGTTAATTTTGAATGATCAGTATTTTTTTTTATTGCACGAGTTCAGCAGACAGGCAGACTGCCCACCTAATGATAAGCGGCTACCATCGCTTATGGACATTTGCAACATCAAAGGCGTTGCAAATGCGCTGCTGATCTCTAGAGGGAGTCTGGAATCTGGCCGGATGTCGGAACACGACTCAAGGTTGTTATGGCGGCATACTCTAGACCAGGGGCGGTAGCCATCCAGACGGGCAGATACCCTACCACCTGGATGTGGGTTGTTTTGTCATCTCTGACAACAGGCCGCAAGAAATTGTATTCTTTCTTCGTTCCTGCACGAAACCACCACACTAAGTCGTACTGGCTTATAGTCTAATATATCCCAGACATAATATTTTCTTAAGTTTATATAATACAACTAACTACGTCTTAACGGTTTTACCGCGCTTAAAACCGTTAAAAAGTTTTATTATATCCCAGATTTATTCATGTACCGCTAAGATTGTTTTTGTGTTTTATTACGTGTCGTTAATAAGTAGATTTCGAAAATTTAAGGGGGCCATCCACAAATCCCGTCACACGTTGGGGAGGGGGAGGGGGGGCGGTTAGTGTCGACAATGTGTAAAATTGTTTGACAAGAGATGGGAGGGGGTTCTGAATTTCGTGACGACATTTAAGCTTTAAAACACGACATTTAAACTATGAATGGGAAAGTTCAAAATATTTCCAACTCTATTTAATAATTTAAACACAATGCTCACATTGTGTTTAAATTATTAAAAAAATATTTAAATGGAAATAAAAGTAATTTCGGAACTGTTGTTTTAATTTAATAATATTTTGAAGTAAAATTGCATACATATGTGATGTCACACTAAGGAGGGAGGAGAGGTCAAAAAATTATGAAATCCGTTTGAATTAATTTGTGGCTGGCCACTTATATCCCGAGTGCACGTCGTTTCCATGGGATGCTACGGATATTCTCAAGAAAATAGCACCGCCTTTGCAGTACACGAACAAAATTGTCTTCATGGCAACGCGCACGATGTTTCGCAGTAAATATTTCTTAAAATGAATTTGTAGGAGTAAGATGACATTTTGTACTGAACAAGTACAATGCACCACTTCACATGAGGCGAGGAGATTTGTATGGTTTGTACCGCGGCAGTACATTTGTAGCGATGATGCTGGTGAGGCGGTGAGCGTCATTCCCTCATTTGTCCCGTACAAAGTCTGGTTCGGAAATGTTCGTTAAGAATCGGAAGTGATCGGTCTCGATCACCTCATTTTACTAGCAGTCGTACATGTTATGTTGTCCCTCTTTGTCATGTGAATATCCGTACAGGCGTTATTATACTCTTGTCCTCGTTCCGTCCTTCCTCTTACATTTGAGGCGTGAGTGACAAAAGTTTTGATGTAGTACAAATTTAAATTTTGAGCCATATCAGTACAAATGTATTTTGTACGGGACAAATGTACAGACTCACACGTATACTACTTATCACTATAGTATGTATAGTGTCTGAAGAACTATCTACGTGTTCTAATAGTAACCGTAAGAATATATAGAATGATTAGAATTTTAACGGTAGCTAAACCATTGTAGATGGAAGCTTTCGAGTCAAGTGGTTTTTATCAACAGATCTTTGCTGAGGCCGTTATTGTTATCAGATCGTGTTGGGCTCACACTGGAACAAGTCTAAAATGGGTTTAAGTCAGGGTTGCCAGCACTTATAGAGTATAAAAAATATGAAAATCATCTAATCTTCCAAAACCGGATATAACCGATTGGTTCAGCCCGGAAACCGGTTACAACCAATTTGTTATAACCGGTTTAAGGGCTGATTTTGCAATTATCAGATGAAACGTATAAATCGAATAAATTATAATCTGTGTGAATTCAAAAGTGATACCATTCAACTATTTTATTCATGCAACTGATGTTTAAATTATTGTCGGGGTGAAGGTAAGGAAAGGAATGCTCCGGTGGTTCGGGCATGTGGAAAGAATGTATGATGAAAGAATGATTAAACAGATATACAATGCAAAAGTGGATGGATGCAGAAGTCGCGGAAGGCCACGACACACCTTCCATGATCAAATTGATCGTGTATTAGCAGAAGGTGATGTCAGGAGCCTTAAGAACAGACGAGCGTGCATGACAAGAGCTATGAATGTCAAAGAAGCAAGTGAGGTGTGTAAAAATAAGCCTGTATGGCGCTCTGTTGTTCGTGCCTACCCCGCAAGGGACCTGGCGTGAAGTTATGTATGTATGTATGTAACTGATGTTTTTAATTTTTTCCATGTTATAATTAGTTCTATGAATAACTTTTTTCTGGTGATCGTTAAACCTTGTTTTAGAATTCCTATTTTTGAAGATTTGACAACCCTATTAACAGATATAGGCTATTGCCTTTAATGTGGAGCTTAAGTGAGTGTGTTACAGCCCTAAAGTGGGATCAAGATAGGATCGAAATTTAGAATCTAATTGTTATTGGAGGTAAGTTTTAGAATGGGTGAAACACACGCAACATTAAGGAGTGTAAACGCAGGTATAACCCTACAAGATTCTTTAATTATCTGATTAAAGCCCGACTGGCATTAGTTAAGTAGTTTGTTAACTATTGTTAAGAGCGTGGGAATCGAATTAAAATCCCATTGGAATTACTATAGAGATTATTAGAACTGTACAAACACGTATGAAACAGGTACGAATATAACTGGATACACCCAGTACACACTGCACGATTCAATAACACGCTCAAAGTCCGTCACTATAACTGTAATACATATTATTCAATTAACTTTGTTCGATATACGCCTGTATCTACAAATTTTTAATATAAGTGCTAGATACCATTTTTTTTTGTCTAATTTACACCATAGAAAGCTATTAATCACAAACGTATCAAGAACAAATTAGCTATCGTTCAAATTAACTCTATAGTAATTCCAACGACATTTTAATTCGAGTCCTTTGTAGCTCGTAACAATATAATATAACTGTAGAGATCAAAATTTCTGTATAATGAAAATATATACTAAAAACCGAGTCAGGGGGATATATGAAGTGAAATAGAACTAAATTTGGATTTTTTTAATTTTTTTTGTTTCTCTGTTTGTACGGGTTAATCTCAGAAACGACTGGACCGATTTAAATGAATTTTCTTATGGTGGTAGCTTATATTCCTGGTTAATATATAGGATACTTTTGATCACGAAAAATTAAAGAGTTCTCGTGGGATAGTAAAAAAAAATTACTTAAACAACTTTTTATATAACTTATGCACCTAATTAAGTCTTGATATTGCCAGTATCATCGTGAAATAAACAATTTATACATTAAGAAGACGAGATTCCGCAAAAAAGTAATAAAACAGTGTCTAGCATAGCGTATTTCATATTAAAAAAGACTAGATGGCGCTGATAGTATTCTACATCGCGATCGTGACGCGGACGAAGTTGCGGGCATCAGCTAGTTTTAAATATGGTGTTATTCCATTAAAATACTAACGATGATGAAGTAATTGAAAAGTTTTTAGATGTTTAAAGTAGATGTCCATTTTTAAAGAAATTCTGGCAGAGCCAGTCTCAATGAGGGCTAGTTTGTTAGACAGCTCATTATTTAAAATTTAATATATAATTTATTGTGTTTAGGAGATGATGAGGTTGACAAGCCTATGTGACAAAAGATAAAAATAAATAAATATGAAAAAAAAATCTGAACTGAAGACCCGTCTCAGTTTGACAGGACCCCGAATATGTTAAATAAATCGATGGCACTGGTCACTTTTGACGGTTTTGGTAACCTGTAAGCCGTCTCGGCTCATTATTGAATCAATCTTAACTTGACCTAGACTCATTTAATATGGGTATTTCACCATGGTCAATCGAATAGATCTTGTCTTGCACTGGCATAGTTGTTTTTTTGGAAAGTTGCGAACTTGGGCCACTGTACATTCTCTGAAATGAATTCTACAGAATAGCAAAAGACAGGTAAACTGGCGTCGATGCCTTGGGCGTTGAAGTTTTGCATTGACATGCTTACTGGCGCTGCCTTCCTTCACCATTATCCTGCCTACTACGTGGAAGCAGACATCATGTAACCGAGGCATTAGGTTATCGAAGACAAAAAATATGTAGATATATGTATATTCTGAAATGACTATTAAACCGAGTTGTTTACATTTATTCTTATCAATTTGTACGACGTACTGGGATTTTCACAAATTAAAGTTATTAAAGTGCTTATCTGTTTCAAAACAAATGTCAATATTTGAGCGAAAAATATTATTAAATTAAACATAAATTGCGTTAAAATTCCGTCAGTCTCACAAATGGTCTACTTTCCTACAGCTTTCGACGAAGTATAAGGCTACCTGTCCATTGAAGCGGAGCAGAGAAACGGAGAAATATTAACACGTTCACTGCGAAGCGGGGTCTAAGTGGCCCCGAACATATCTCACTTGCGACGCAGCTAAGAAAAACAGACATCAACGTGGTACCAAGGCTTCAATTTGGTTCAATGTAGATAAAAGGTATAAAATAAGGTATGCTATTAAACAACAGTTCCGTGGTAAACCTGCCTTAATACGGTGTTACAGGTTTACACAACAAATAATTCCTCCCGATGTACCTGCGCAGTAGACCCATTTTAATAGACATTGTACGAATCCTGTAAGCGAGACTGAGCTAATACTACATAGCAAGCAATACTCTGCCTTTTGTTATCTTTACTAATATCACAAAGAGGTAAGGTTTGTGAGCTTGTGACGTTGTAGGGGGGTAATCTAATTCTGAAATAAATCTTATTTTCAAAATTCTTTCACCAATGGAAAGCTACATTAATCCTAAGTGACATAGGGTATATTTGATTGTGATAAATAATAAGTATTTTTAATTTTTTTCTGATGCCCAAGGAAGTGGGCACGGGTCAGCTAGTTACGAAAAAAGTTCAATAATTATAGATTATTCACATGTAGCAAACCGATCGACATTATAATCTATACTCGTACTACTGTATTTTGACCTAGTACTGCACAACACAAAACAAAAACCAATCACCTGTTTTATGTATAAGCCAAAATAGGATTTTGGATAAAAAAAAATATGGGGCTCCATAGACCTCATGCCGCTACAATGTTAGTTTTAGTACAAGCGCCGCTGCGAACTTGTTAAGCTACTAGCTTCTGCCCGCAACTTTGTCCGCGTGATGCGGTTTTTTTTTTACTATCCCACGGGAACTTTAAAATTTTTCGGGATCAAATGTATTCTATATGTTGACCAGGGATATAAGCTACTACCCTACAAAATTTATTTGAAATCGGTCCGGTAGTTTCGGAGATTAGCCGGTACGAATAGATAGACAAACAGAAAAACAAAAAAATTGAAAAAATCTAAATTAGTTCTATTTCACTTCTAACATCCCCCTGACTCGGTTTTTAGCATTTTTTTCATTGTACAGAAATTCGACCTCTACAGTTTTATTGCCTGTATAGATAGTATTGCATAAAAATTGCGTCAATGGATAGGTAGCCAATTTTATTGGTTAATATTTCTGCTTTTCTCCGCTTCAATGGACAAGAAAGAAAGATAACCGTTTTATTCAAGACTAATTAATTGTTAACAAATTTAAGACTAAAATTAAATAATCTTATCCTGAACGGGGCATCAGTCTCAGCATAATGCTGATCTTCCGCGGAGCTTTTGAGGTACTGCCACAGCAAACATTACATCCTTGCAAAGCATGAAGGTAGATTCTTAAGTAATATATAGATACACAAACACATACACATACAAACGTAGTATATACAAGAGAAGGGGAAAATAGGTAGACGAAGAAGTATATACAAACAGTCTAATTCGATAAAAGTTTACTTCTGAACTGTCGTGCCATTGTAAATTTCGGAATTTTGCCATCGGTTATGTTTAACGTGTACATAATTAGATATAATTTTAAGTTCATTTTTGTAGTGGTATATAATAAATTGTTATCTTTCTATCTCATATTTTTTAATCTAACACAGTGAAAATTTTAAAGTGATACTTAAGAATTTTATTTCGAATTATTATGTGTTGACGGATGTAGGCTAAAGGAATATTATTTATTTAGCTGTGCGATGTCGTCCGCGTGGAATTTGTTTTGAAAACCCCCCGATTTTTAAACATTCTTCAATGGTACTCCGCTCCTATTGGTCTTAGCGTGATGATAAATAGCCTATAGCCTTCCTCGATAAATGGGCTATCTAACGCTGAAATAATTTTTCAAATCTGACCAGTTAGTTCCTGAGATTAGCGCGTTCAATCAATCAAACAAACAAACTCTTCAGCTTATACTATAAGTACGACGTATAAGATTAATATAAGTTAGAGAATTATCTGTGAATATTCGCTGAAGTTTCACTTCTACTGCCTGTGGACTGCACATACATTTTTGACTGATGTAACAAGCAATAACCGCTATTTCTATCTGAACCCTGGGCAAGAAATTGGAGAAACACTTGCGATACCACAAAATATGTTCAGTCTAGCCTCGAGAAACATACTCGAAGCAGTATCTTTTAATATTAAAAATAAATAGGAAACATTTAATAGTTTTAAGAGTGGTTAAATTAATAACGGAATAAAAAGAAAAATAAAGATATAAAAAACATAAAAAGATAAAAAAGACGAACTTGATATGTCAGGTACATATCAAGTTCGTAAGGACGGAGGAGATTAAAAAAATATATATAAAAAATAAAAACGGATGAAGTCGCATGTAATATCTAGTTTTACAATCTTTAATTGCAAATGATGTGACAGTTTGTTGTGCAAGACGCTAGAGATAAGTCAATTTCAAATATAAAGTTTTGTTAATAAAAATATATTAAAATTTCTACAATGTAATGTTTCGTAGTTTAAATATGGTAAAACTGCTATAGAACGACGTTGGCAAGATAACTAAGAGTTTTCAAGCAGAAACTTGGAGGGATATTTGGCTGTGCACTGTGCAGGAACGGAGAAAGAAAACTCGATTGAACAAGTTAAAGACTTGGAACCAACTATAACTTGTTTTAGCTATTTCGTTTGGAGTGGAAACGTAAATGAGTGCTATACAAACCTGCATTACCCGGATTTTTCCGCGATAATAATTTTCTATATTATTATGACAAATGTTTTTAATATAATGATCTGTTGGTGTGCAACTGAAAACTTGCTGTAGAATATGGTTGTGATTTGAAGGTGTACGCAAATGAACTGTTCGAAACTGTTCAAAATCGGTTTATTCAACAAAAACAACAACGACAACAAAATAACAACAACAAGAACAACAAAAATAACAACAACAACGCCAATAATACTCTATATTGTACACCAACATAAGAAAAGTAATACATTTTATTGTCTTAACTATAAGGTAGTATACAATGGGCGGCCTTATTGCTTAGAGCAATCCCTATTAATATTATAAATGCGAAAGTAACTCTGTCTGTCTGTTCCGTTTTCATGTTTTCACTACTGGACCGATTTGGCTGAAACTCAGTATATATATATATATATATATATATATATATATATATATATATATTCGATACCGAGGATGAACATAGGATACTTTTTATCCCGAAAAATAGTTTCCGGGATAAAATGATATTTGTCTGTTTGTTTGTTATGCTTTTAGGGAAAAACTACTGGACCGATTTGGCTGAAATTCGGCACGTATGTAAATTAAATACTGAGGATGGACAAGGGATAATTTTCATTTTGGCCTTTTTGGTAATTTTGGCCTATTTGGTCATTTTGGCCCTTTTGGTCATTTTGGCCTTTTTGGTCATTTTGGCCTTTTTGGTCATTTTGGCCTATTTGGTCGTTTTTGCCTATTCCGTCATTTTAGCCATGTCGGTCACTGTGGTCTTTTGGTCATTTAGACCATTTTGGCCTTTTTGGTCAAGTTTTGTAATTTATTTTGTTGACAGATAGACGGGGCATGGTATAATTAGCGATATAAAATGAAGTGAATGTTCCGTGGGCAAATACATAAAAATGTAATATAATATAACCTGTAGCACTTGCTCTATAAACAAGAGACACGCATTAGAGGTTAACCCGCGGCGCAGCCGCGGGGTAAACTCTAGTATTATATATTCAACAAAACCTATTTAACAAACTTTTGTTACCAAAAACTATTTGATTGAGGTAAAATTTAGAACAAAACTGAAAAGTTCTTATACACTTAGGCTGTGACCGTTTTGACTTGTTTTGCTGGTTCCCAAGCCTTGCTAGTTCTGCGCCGAAGTGGCCTGACTTAGAGACAACAAAACAACCCACAGCCAGGTGGTAGGGCATTAGCCCGTTTGGATAACTACCATCCCTGTTCCGGAGCATGCCATCATAACTTTGATTTATGTTCCAGCATTAGTGTCCAGAAAAAATCCGGCATACTATACAATAATAGTTACTTTGAAGACCGACCCATTCAAATTCAAAATTCAAAATCTTTTTTATTCAAAATGGTTTTTTTTTATTCCACTGGAGAAGACTTTTTGAGGGTCATACATATAGGTTAAAATTTAATTTTACTTCCTTCCTATACTTTCAGAATGGAAATGGAGAACAGAAGTTGTTATGAAGAAAATTTGAACCATCCTATTCCTGTGGAGCAACAATTTAAAACCATGAGATCCGAAGCCTCAGAAGATCTCCTTATTTATAACTACCCTGAGTTCTATACTTCTCCACCAGAGAGGAAGATTTTATGGACTGAGGTGAGAATTCACGCATAATGAAGGGTTGCGTAGATGTGATTATAGTCCATTTTTGTAGGGTTTCGCTGTCAAATTCAATTTAAAATCCAATAGTTTTTATTCAAAATAAGTTCCACTGGAGAACACTTATGGTCATACATATAATATAAACTTTAATTTTACTTCCTATTCTATGTACACCGCGTCGTTAAGGAGAAGTAAAATAGATCAACTGAAACTTTTTTTTAAATAAATGTTATACAGAAATATGTTACCCAAATATGAGTTTATAGAACGGGCGAGCTATAAGTAAAATTACGAAAATAGTTCTAATTTGTCACCCATAAGGACTATTCTATTTGTTCTTGTCTCTCACTATCATAAATGCTATCTCCTTTACTTTTATCTGTTCTTAAATACTAGCTGATCCGTGCTCACTTCGCTGGGCGTCATCACAATCAAATATACTCTATATCACTCAAGAATGATGTAGCTTTATATTGGTGGAGAAAAAGAATTTTCAAAATCGGTTCAGTAGTTCAAAAGATTTCACAAAATCACAAACTTAACCTCTTTATAATATTTATTAAATATAATTCATCATTACTAATCTTAAATAATTTGATTTGATTGATTTTTATGCAGTCCATACAAAATCGTCATGTTTTTGCTTTGGGATGAATAAGGAATAACAATTGGGTTGAGTTAAGATTTATCTATATATATGAAAATCAATTGCTGTTCGTTGGTCTCACTAAAACTTGAGAACGGCTGGACTGATTTGGCTAATTTTGGTTTAAAATTATTTGTGGAAGTCTAGGAAAGGTTTAAAAGGTGTGTAAATATGAAAAAGATGCTTGGGTTATTATAAAAACAACAATTTCGCTTTCCCTTAGAAACTATTCCCACCTGTCAAACATTTGATGCTCGTCCCGTCGTTTAGAAATCTATTAAATTTATAAGTCGTTCAGAAATCAAATTAAATTTAAAAGAATACACTAGCGGTGTTGGTACGAAGTTTGCTGGGTTAGCTAGTTAGAAATAAATTGTGGGTTGAGATAGGAACATGATTTGGGATGACTTAAGACTATTTTATAAATTTGATGAGATTTCGTGAGTTGAAGACGGTGAAACGCCATTTACTATAATAAATCTATTCTATGTTGCAGCTATTAGCGGTCTTTGCGGTATCTATGGGAATGCTGGTGGGTGGATTTTCTATGGACTATACGAATTCATCTACACCAAGCCTAGTTGATTCAACATTGAACAATGATAATTTTCTTACAGTGAGTATCAAAATCAGTCGTAGGAATTGGATAGAGGACACACGAGAGGTAGAAGATGAAGTGGGTATTGCCCATATCCTCCCAGTACCTTTGGAGGCCATCCAAAAATTCACATGAATTTCATGATTTCTTGACCCCTCCCTCATCCGTGTCACAGCTGGTCACGTACATAAGACTCCTCCCTGTGATATCAAATATTTTGAATTTTACATCAAAATATTATTAAATTAATGCGTTTCTGGAATGAAACAGGCCCAATCCTTACAATGCTTCAAAAATCATGTTTAGAAGCATTACTGCTCTTTTCCGTATGTGTAATTCCTAACTGTTATATAATTATATCTGTATGTATATTATTATACGTGTGTGTATACGTATGTGTATATATATTTATATATTGTTTTTGTACTTATATGCACTATGTATACCGTATACTTATCATCATTAGTTATAGACTTCACCACTGTCAGTTTTAAGAATCTATTGATAACTGCCAAAGGCTGCCTGGAAGAGATCGCTTTTTAGCGATAAGGCCGCCCGTTGAACTATCTTATGTAATTTTCTACTTTTGTTTGTCTATGCTTTGGTGTACGATAAACAGTTACCTTACCTTAAATAAAAACTGCATGTCCGTAAATAATTTTATTTCCATTTAAATAATTTTTTAATATTTTTTTATTGCCTCGCTCACTACGACCCATTTCAAGAGGTGGGTCGAAGTGGGCGTTGACCGCAGGGCATTAATTCTCTCTAGCTCTTGACATTAGGAAAGGCTCGATTTTCATACCCACCAATGATATTTGTGTATTTTGTTGTTTATGACATCAACGCCCCATAATCCATTCCACTAGAGTTTAAGATTGTAACGTCAAGGAAGTGGAATGGAAAAAAATGCAGTCGTGAACGTCGTCGTTGTGACTCTCATCTGGAACGTGGCCTATGTCTCACTCTTACTTCACTCATTCACTTCGTCAACCAATTATCGTAATCATGTGATCATCATGATTACGATAATTGGTTGACGAATTCTACCTTCTACTTCCTTCCTATCGCATTTGTCCTATTATTTCATCTACTCCATCCCATCCCTCCTATCTCATAATTCTCATCCTGGACGCTGACAAGACGTTGGTATCGCCTTCAGTGTTGCAAGCGTTAATAGGCGTCGGCATCCATTTTCTATCAAGCGAGCCGTCTGCCTGATAGACCACTTCAGGTAACAAAAAAGCTTTTTGCTATGGACTTTAGCAACAACAAAGGTGCTCCAAATGCACTGCTACTCTCTGAAGGAAAACTGGACCTGGCTTCTAATGCATGAACACAACTCAAAGGTGTTACAGCGCTCTAGACCAGGGTGGCAGACATCCAGACGGGCAAATTCTCTACGACCTGGCTGTGAGTTGTTTTGTCACCTTTACGACAGGCCACTCCAACGCAGGAAATTGTCTTCTTTCTCTGTTTCTGCACGGATGAACTTACAGATATCTTGCTTTTCAGATTTTTTTGGTTGGCGATACAATGCCTTTGCAAGTAGCAGTTGGAGCGTTCTTAGCGGCTCCCCTTCTTACGTACGCTGGAAGAAAATATAGCATAATGGGAGTTGGAGTGACATTTTTCATCGGATGGTCAATATTAGCCACTGCATCTAATACGTATTTATATATTTCCGGCCAATTTTTATGCGCAATCTCTACTGGTGTTCTATATTCGGTATTCCCAGTTTACATAGTAGAAACAGTTCGACCAGAATTACGGGGAGCTCTGGGATTACTACCTACAGCATTCAAGAACGGCGGTGCAACTCTGTCGTATTTTACTGGTGCTCGTTGGGATTGGTCCAAAATGGCCTGCCTCGCAACTTCACTATCAGTGATTTTTTTTTTACTCATGCTTCTTACACCAGAATCACCAAGATGGTATATTTCCAAAAGTCAACCTGATAAAGCTCGCAAATCTCTTCAGTGGTTAAGAGGACAAAACTATAATATTGAAAATGAAGTGCAGGATCTTACAAGAAGCCAGATCGAAGCAAACAAAAGTACAGCCAATGCATTTAGACAGATGTTTTACATGGAAAACATTCCAACTGTCTTAATATCAATAGCCTTAATGCTTTTCCAGCAGTTGAGTGGGTCTAACATTCTTATATATTACTCGCAAGATATTTCTGAGAAATCGAGTGGCATAGATATTACGTTATTCGGTGTTATATTAGGCATTTCAAGTATTGTCGCAAATTTATTTTCGATTGTTCTTATTGATCGAATTGGTCGTAAGATATTGTTGTGTATCTCATCGGGGTCTATGATTATTTCATTAGTATCACTGGCTGCATTCGCTTATGTACATGAGTCCAGAATCTCTGTGGGGTTGTTACCAAAAGCTTGTGTCATTTTACACGTTTTTGGATTGTCATTGGGTTATGGATCAATACCATGGCTTATATTAGGTGAAATCTTGCCGGTCAAGATTCGAGGTACTGCTGCTTCCCTTATTATAGGAGTGAACTGGATATTCAGCTTTTATATATCAATTATGTTTCCTAATATATTAAAATCTGTTACATTATACGAGGCAATGGCTCTCTTCGTCGTCATAAACTTGATTGAAGTATTATTCGTGATTTTCTGCGTACCAGAAACGTGCGGTAAAAGTTTGGAAGAAATTGAATTGAATGTAACACAGAGAGTGAAGAATGTTAATGGCAATGCGGGTGCGAATCCTGATACAAATGCAGATGTAAATGGAGATGCTAGAACTACGTAAATAAATGAAAGGTGTTTTATTATCTATTTTTTATTTAAAACAATCGTCAACTATAAACATATAAGACGGTTTTGATTTCGCATCACTCTATACTATGCTACCGATTGTAAAATACTGTTCCGAAGAACTGTTCAGAATAGTATCTCCGTCTTCTTTCTACTATCACACTGCTCGCCATCATATGGGCGTTCTTCCTCGCTTCCTTTTTTTGTAAGAGATTAGCAGACAGGCTCACCTGATGGAAAGCGGTTATCACTGTTTATACATACATACATACATAACTTCACGCCAGGCCCCTTGCGGGGTAGCGGGAACTGTTTCACTGTTTATAGACATTTGAAATGTGCTGCCGCACTAAGGAACATAGAGACGAACATTCATTTTTATATATAAGATTATGTATTTTTTCTCTGTAATGTTGGATTACAATAAAGAATATTGTTACGTGCGAGCGGGGGCACGCACTTATGGATTGGAAGAAAACACCAGTTTTTGACTAAGAGCTTTTATTGACTTACACAGCCGCACGTAGTACCTCTTTGCAGGGTTGCCCCTATACGACCACGACCAACGATGCACAGTCCCGACGATAAGTTGTCACACTCACAATACCATCGCCGATATTGCCTAGACCACCTCTGATATTATCGCGTGTAGCTCGCTTCTAGTTCCTCTCTCGAACTACGCTACACACCTCGTTCACGTAACTGTCCACCAAACTTGTCACTAAATTCACCACTTTACTCGTCACTGTATTCTATTAAACCCCTCTTCCAACTCTTCCGTATCGCACTTGTCGCTTCACCGTCTTGAACTCAACTCAACTCTAAACTGGCCCGTAGGCGCGGTTTACGCTGTTTATATACCCGAAAGAATTTTCTGGAACCGGTAATTTCGTTATTATTTTATATACTATCTGTCCCTTTTTAACATCTATCTATTTCTGTATTTTCCTTTCCGAAATTTCTATTGTAGAACTTTCGTTCATCGTCTATCCCTTTCTAAAATATATCCGTCCTTGTCTTTTCCTTCCATAATTTTCTAGCCTTTTCTAAAAGAACGTTCTTGAACTAACTAGATTGTTCCGCCATCATTCGCAGCAATATTATATTGTATACTGGGCGGCCTTATTGCTCAAAGCAATCTCTTCCAAGCAACCTTTGGATGGACTAATAAAGAATTGCAAAATATAATAGTTTTGTACTTATAGAAAAAGAGCTTGAGATAGATAAATATGAAGAAATATTTATGATTTTAGTGCGGCAAAGAAGCACAAGCACAGTCATGAGTTTGTAAAAACAAACAACCACACGGGTGTCACACAATGTTGATGATGAATGAAACGAACATACATTTCAGTTTGAAAGTCGCAACAATATGCGACGCTATCAATATGAAAATGGCGCGCATTTGCAAACGGCGCTACATGCACGTGGTGGAAAGTAAACCAACATCCTTCGTCTCATTTTCCGTATAGTATTAAAGTGAGACAAATGTATTGATCGAAAACGCTACCAAGTAGGTTCAATTATACAACTTTATTTTCATAGTATTTGAAAATGGCTTCGTAAATGCATTTTTAGAGTAAATGTGTTCAAAAGAAATTTTTGACGGGACGTGTTGCTAAGAGATTTTCGCGATGTGATGCTGCGATCCGCGATGAGGTTTGGGATAATTTAAAAGTCGAATATTTTAACTTATTTTATTACCCCAAAGCTACAACCTCACTCACGCTCGGGTCGGCTCGCAGTGGCCGCCCGCCTTTCATACATCTCCTTGCACGATGCATTTTGCTTACCTAGCATGCTTACATGTTCCCTACAAGATGTTTCTTAATAAATCTTGTGATAAATGTATTACGTATGCACATAGTTAATCATGTATTATTAACATACATAGATAAGTAGAGTTCAAAGTTGAATAAATAAGCTGGGGTCCCACTGCGTCGGGCTGCGGTCCGCTTGCGGGCGGTTCTCGAACACGTCTATTGTGAGAACGATTAACACCATGTACAAGCTGATAACTAACATCGGGCATGGTCTAATTTAAGAACAAAAGCGATTATTTTGTATCTCATACTTGAATATATGTATGTATCAGCTGCAACGCATAACTGGAGTTTACTTCTGAAGTACAATTGTATTTGATTGGATATGCACTGATGGATGCTATTTTAGGTCTTATTACATTACGTTAAAGTTCGATATTAGTATAATACAAAAAACGTAACACTTTTAAATTACGTTTGTATTAGTTTACTCCTATGGTGGCACCTGCGTCCGGGACGCTTTCCTGTCCTTATGCAACTTGTGCTGGAGGACGGGAAAGGTTCCCAACGACTGGAGGCGCGCTGTCATCGTGCCCTTGTATAAAGGCAAGGGGTCACGTATGGAGTGCGCCAGCTACAGGGCCATCAGTTTGATCAGCACAGCATCTAAAGTGTATGCGAAAATTGTTGAAAGGAGAATGAGAGTGGTATCCGATGGATTACTGTGGGATGCACAAGGAGGCTTCAGAAATGGAAGGGGATGTATGGATCAAGTTTTCTCGCTCCGCAATATCGTGGAGAAGCAGCTGGCTATGGGCCGGAAGGTTTTCTGCGGTTTTGTGGATCTAGAGAAAGCATTTGACAGGGTTGTACGGAAGGACCTCTGGGACATATTGCCCGGATATGGGATTGATGGCCACTTGCTGCGTGCTGTACAGTCCACTTACGAGGACTGTATGGCATGCGTGCGGGTGAACGGCAGCTTGTCGCCCTGGTTTGACGTCAATATTGGCGTCCGGCAGGGCTGCGTGCTGTCGGCTTTGCTGTTCATCCTATATCTGGACAATTGTCTCCAGAGATTAAGATTGATGGATGTTGGGGTGCGGATGGGTGATCTAGTTGTTAGCAGCTTGCTTTATGCGGATGATGCCGTGCTTTTAGCCGAATCGCCATCAGAACTGCAAACACTAGTCACAATGATGAAAGATGATTGTCAGGCGAGAGGCTTACGTTTGAATGCGAAGAAAACAAAGGTGATGGTGTTTGAAAGAGAAACAACCAGAACGAATGCAAGGATAATGGTCGATGATGTTATGCTGGAACAAGTGAATGAGTTTGTATATCTCGGATGTGCTTTTAGCAGGGATGGAAGGTACACCGCTGATATAGAAAGAAGAGTGAATTTGGGGAATAGTGTGAATGGACCGTTAGGTAAACTTCTAGGCGCTAAGAACCTCAGCCAGAAGGCCCAGCTTGCCATACACAACGCGGTGCTGGTACCTACGCTCACGTATGGAAGCGAGAGTTGGGTATGGAATAGAGAGCACGAAAGTAGAGTAAACGCGGTCGAGATGCGAGCACTGCGCAAAATCTGCGGAGTGACGCTCGCGGACCGCGTTCGTAATACCGAAGTAAGAAAGAGAGTTGGCCTGAAAGAGAGTGTCGGGGTGAAGGTAAGGAAAGGAATGCTCCGGTGGTTCGGGCATGTGGAAAGAATGTATGATGAAAGAATGACTAAACAGATATACAATGCAAAAGTGGATGGATGCAGAAGTCGCGGAAGGCCACGACACACCTTCCATGATCAAATTGATCATGTACTAGCAGAAGGTGATGTCAGGAGCCTTAAGAACAGACGAGCATGCATGACAAGAACTATGAATGTCAAAGAAGCAAGTGAGGTGTGTAAGAATAAGCCTAAATGGCGCTCTGTTGTTCGTGCCTACCCCGCAAGGGACCTGGCGTGAAGTAATGTATGTATGTATGTATGTAGTTTACTCCTCATACAATATCCATACCGGGGGCCTCCTTATATGAAAATCGTGTTTTAAGGATTTAATTCCAAAAATGTGTCTATTTTTAACCGACTTCGAAAAAAGGAGGAGGTTCTCAATTCGTCGGGATCTTTTTTTTTTTTTTTTGCTTTTTTTTTATGTATGTTCGCCGATAACTCCGTGATTTATGATCCGATTTACATAATCATGTAAATTCTTTTTTTGTTCGACGCGGAATAGCTTCCAATTGGTCCCCTAAAAATTTTACATAGTTTGGCCCAGTAGTTTTCATTTTATGAACATTTTTCATGGAAATAATTTTCACTCCGTTCCATATGTACACCGATTACTCCGTGATTTATGATTCGATTTACGTGATTCTTTTTTTGTTCGACGCGGAATAGCTGCCATGTGGTCCCCTAAAAATTTGACATAGTTTTTTGTTCCCGGTTCTTGGGACCTATATTTTTTAAGAAGCGCGGCACCATTCGTAGGTCCACCCATACATAGCTAGACACTAAAAAGTAACAAATAAAATTTAAAAACTTCGTTTAAAAAAACCGACTTCAAAAACGAAAAAACTAAAATGTATAAAATAACTTATTTCTTAACCTATTATTATTAATATATATTATCTAAAACATCTTGAAGTCGGTGCAAAGTAAAACATAAAAATTACTATATTTTGAAAATTACTAATTTTTAAATTTTTAGCCGCAAGCAATTTTAGGTTTAATAATAATCGACAAACAAACGCACATATTATAATTATATCCCCAAGATTAGCATGTTACTCTTATGATCCCAAACACCCAGACCAGTAAATAACTGAAAGTTAATTAACAAAATTTATCATGTCGGATATCGAATCCGAATTCTAGTGAATTGCGCGACTACAGTCCAGTATACTACAGAGGCCGTCAATTCCATTATGTTTGCTGATAAGCAAACTGGCAGATGGCAGGTGATCTACGTGATGGTTAGTTAACCACCGCTTATGGATGTTTGGAATACTAAGAAACCCGATGCGTTATCTAATTCTTTGGGACTTCAAGAATTTGTTGACACTCTTTTTGAAGCGGCCCACATTATAGTGCTCTGGACCAATGTGGGGAGCTCCTTACATAACCAGCAGACGTATTGCAAGGAGCATAGGCCATGCATAAAAGAAGATAACCGAGTGTGGATAAACTCACAATCGTCGGTGGAATGTGCGATGGTAGAATTGTAGTATAAGTACCAGCTCTTCAGACCACTCCATATCATACAAACGCTAGAAGTTATCCGCTGTACATGACGCTTGCTCTTTTATAGCAGATGTGAGAAGGCAAGCTATGGAATGAACTCCCTCGCACGGTTTTCCCAGAGAACTACAATATGGCACTCTTCAAGAAGGACGTGAACAGATAAAAAAGACACATTTCAGCTGCATTCTGTTATAAGAACTATGGGTTCTTAACTGATTGCATGATTGATGAAAATGAGACTGTGTGGACTCAAGTGGAAGCAATTTATGCCAGATCAAGAATCTGTATGAAATTAAAGAACAAATTCCATCGCCGCTATTGTCCTATGACTTGTGTTGTTCGCTCTATATCAAGCCAGCAATCTAAGTAGACCTGTTGTTAATGCACGATAGAAACAGCACACCTGGCCAAGGTGGAGGCGCCTAGGAAGAATATACAAAGTTACTTGTTATAAGGTCTTTATTCATTTTACAGTTTGTTCTTATGTTTCTTTTAATAACAACATGAGTTCAGTAGACAAGCAGAGGCCCACCTGATGGAAAACTATTGGCCCACCTGATGGAAAACTATTGGCCCACCTGATAGTGTTTATCAATATGCTTGCGCTCTATTAAGGTAGACTAGGTAGACCGGAACACAACTCAAAGTTATTACGGTTTGCGAGGTAGTAGGGCATTTGCTCGACTGGATAGCTACCATACCTGGTCTGAAGAATGCCGTCATAAGAAACTTAAGTTGAGTTCCGGCATAAGTGTCCAGGTTCTAGTCTTCCTTAAGAGAGCAGGAGCGTATTTGTAGCAAGCACCTTTGGTCTTACAAATGTACATAGGCGATAGTAACCGCTTTCCATCAGGTGGACCGTTTTGCCTGTCTGCTGAACTACTGCAATAAATAAAAAATTAGACCAGAGGTGGTACCCATCCAGACGGGCAAATACCCTAACACCTAGCAAATGTCTTACTCCAATGATAAAGGCATGGATAGACTAGGCATTAATAAAATCAAGAAGCTATGAGAGCTGCATACATCCAGTCATCGCAGCGAACAACAGAGAACTGGCTAGCGCAAGGCGGGAGCGCTCTAATTAATAGTTGCTCTATCTCGCTTGCGTATAATCCGTCCCGCTCTCATATTGTGCTATGTATTGCCTATACTGTACTGTACGACATGTCAATATATATACATACATAAGGTTACCGTTTCCAAAACTAATAAGTTTATTTCAGCTATTGACAGTGATTACTACTTTCTGCCATCTGAAGTATGATTTTACCTACGTCTCGCTGCTACAAGTGTAAACAAAATGGAGGTATATAATCTATCGTTGCTAATGTCCTATGCCATGGACCATTCGCTCCGTATCAAGCCAGCAATCTAAGTCGATCCGTTGTTGGTGCACAATTAACCAGACAGCGCACGCCTCCCCAAGGTGAAGGCATGCTGCCGCTCCAAGTATACTTCAAATACGCCTTGGCATATAGGCAAGTCACAAGTTATTAGGTCTTCATATATTTAATTACTTTTGTAAGCGAAATATTTTAAAAATGTTAATAAAATAAGCAGCATTAGTAATTATTAATTAAGCTATTGGTCTTAGCGTGATGATAGCCCATAGCCTTCCTCGATAAATGGGCTATCTAACACTGAAATAATTTTTAAGTCAGACCAGTAGGTTCCTGATATTAGCGCGTTCAAGCAAACAAACAAACTCTTCAGTTTTATATATTAGTACTAGCGGCCTGGCAGACGTTGTCCTGCTCTGAAAAAAATAAAATCTAGAACCCGATCCCAGCCTCACTTCCAATTGTGGGTTTAAACCATCCGGGGATCCACTCAAACACACAAAAACAAAATTACCAAAATCACTCAAGGTGATTATGAGGATTCTAGAACTCGATTTCAGCGCCACCTACCGATTCCAACGAGATAAAAAGTCTATCCTATATCCGTCTCCTAGTCCTTTTAGTTATCTCCCCACCAACTTTCAGCCAAATCGGTACAGCCGTTCGTGAATTATAAATTTTAGTTATACTACTAAGACAACTTTCTATTATACATATTAGATAAGATAGACATACAGATGTTCTCTAGACAGTTTTTAGGCTAATTATTTATTGGTTAACTTGATTATATTTATCCGGTATGTACAATGAGTCGGCAGTCCTGTGCGAGTAGTTCGTCATGGCCTTCTTCAGCAGTTCGTAGAAGAGCCTGATGCGGGGGTGCACCGGCACTTTGAATGTGTTTAACCTCTCTATTACTTCTTGCACCTTAAAATCAGTAAACATACAGGATTAATTTTTATTTTATTTTAGTTGCAAGAGATCAGCAGACCGGCAGACGGCCCACTTGATAGAAAAGCATTTACCATCGCCTATGAACATTTGCAACACCAAAGGTGCTACAAATGCGCTCTGCTCTCCTAAGGGGACTGGAACCTGACCACTAAAGCCGGAGCACAGCCCAAGGTTGTTATGACGACATACTTTAGACCAGGGGTGGTATCTATCCAGTCGGGCAAATGGCTGTGGGTTGTTTTGTCGCCTCTTACGAAAGGCCACCCCAACGCAGGTAATTGTATTCTTTCTCCGTTCCAGCACGGATAAAAATCTGATGATCCGATTTTGCAAATTCCTCCACTAGTAGAAAGCGACATCATTCCAGAGTGGCATAGCCTATATTTCAGTAAGATTAATAAATCAAAAAAATTAAAATGTTTTACGCCCAGCGATGTGGGCATGGGAACGCCTGTCAAATATGTTACAGCAATAACGTTCCACGCAACAATTGCGCACATCCGCGTACGAGGCACTGCGAGTGCTTTCTGCGTTCATGAATTAATTAAAGGTTACAAAGCATATTTAAACCTAGATGCATATTCATGACGTCACGCACGCATGTGCGTGAGTGCATTTGTGCGTATGTGCATGAGTGCATGTGTATTTTTAATGACACCCAGTGAAGTGGGCACGTGTCAGCAGCATTTATTATAAAGAGATAAAATTTGTTAGTTTCTGAGTCTGTTTGTAGGTTTCTTCATTCGTCATTAGTCTCTTGAACTAATGTATACTGATTTTGAAAATTTATTATCAGTCATAATTGAAAGTGGAAACGTACTTACATATTTAGCTAAGTCTTGTTCGCTCTTTATTTTGCTGAAATCTCGGTCCAATTTTATTATGTGACTGTTTACCTGTAACATAAGATACAAAGGTTTTCTTATTACGGAAGTTCAGCAGATAGGCAGACGGCCCACTTGATGGAAAGAGGTTACCATCGACTATGGACATTTGCAACACCAAAGGTGCTTTAAATGTGCTGAGACTGGAACCTGGTCACTAATGCCGGAACACAACTCAAGGCTGTTATGGCGGCATACTCTAGACCAGGGGTGGTAGCCATCCAGTCGGGAAAATACCTTATCACCTAGAAAAAGCCTCCAATATGTCTTCGTTAGACCGATATTAAATACGTAAAAGAGCTAACTATATATGTTACAACAAAAAAAAATGTACGTCATGTCTCTATTATAACTATTATAGCGCGCGACGTTATCCCAGTCGAGCCTCACGTGTTACGGCCACCTGCTCGGTCGCCTGATACCGATGGTACGGCCTCCCGCGCCCTTCCTCCTCGCAGGCCCTGCCAGCCACCTGGCCGGGATGGTACCGATGGTACGGCCTCCCGCCCCTCTCGTCCTCTTAGGAATCGCCGGCCGCCCCGTCGTTTAGTCGTCTAAGTATGTCGGTAAGCAATGCCTGTGCGCACTGCTCTATTTTCCATGTACTTAAATTATGACGAAGTATATTGTTTACAGTTTATTATCTGGTTTTCATTTCTTGCACACCAAAATGCCCCTCTACAAAGTGACGCCCAACGTTCGGCCAATACTCGTGAAGAAACTGTTGTGTTTTATAAAAATAATGAACGTTTTTCGTAAATAATATTTAAAAGTTTGGTGTGCAATGACAGTTTTGTTTTGTTTGTTATAAACTGTAAATGTTGTGTACGTAATAGTGATTCGTATTCTGGAACATTCGGGTGGCTTTCATTATGTTGCGACGGATGACGAGATCTCGTGCTGCGAGTCCGGCGGAAGCCGGTGTCATCGTTGATGAGGGGATTATGGTACCGCCCCGGTGCCCGGTATGGCACTTGCTTCGGGGTCTGATTCGGTACTTGCCACAGCGTCTGTTACGGTGCCTATGCGGGAGTCTTCCTCGCAGGGCGCTGCCGCTGCGGCCGCGGACGTGACGCGACCTGTCACGCCGCCTGCCCCTCCCGTCGGTGTTGCCACGCCACAGTTTGTTCTGACGAATGATCAGCTGATGCTTCTGATAAGTAGTATGCATAACAACAGCTCAGGTACGCAATCTTACTTTACTAATCAGCAGAATACAGGCCATTTTGCTAAATGTACGGCACGATTCGACGGCAGTAAATCGAACGATGTTAGAGCCTTTGTCGACGCAGTTGAGACGTATAAAGCCTGCGTAGGTATAGACGACAATGTTGCGCTGCGTGGATTGCCTATGTTACTGACGGGACTTGCTGCTACGTGGTGGCAGGGAGTTAAGGATACCACATTAACATGGCAAGCAGCGGTCGACTCTTTGATACAAACATTTGGACCCAGGTTACCGCCGCACAAAATCTATCGTGCTATATTTGAGAGAGAGCAAAAGATTAACGAAGCAACGGATTTATTTATATGCCATATTCGTGCATTAATCGCGCAGCTTCCACCTTTTACACTCACCGAAGTGGTGCAATTGGATATGACCTACGGGTTATTGCACCGTCGTATCCGGGAAAAGGTGCCGCGTTCCTCTTTTGTTTCGTTTGGAGAATTGTTGGCGCAGGCGCGCGCGCCGTGTCGAGGATATTCTAGAAGAATATCAGCCGCAAGTGGTTTTGGAAACCAAGCCTTCCACCTCTTCTACCGTGCTAGCGCAGTCAGGGACGGAGCGCTCAGAGTCTAATACAGTTTTGAAAACCCGCTCACGGCCACAGTGTAATTACTGTAAGCAGTATGGTCACGTGAGGGATGCCTGTCAGAGACTTACCAAACAGAAGAGAGTAAAAGATGATATTTTGGAGGCTGAACCGCGAGCGAGTACGATAACGTGTTTCGGTTGTGGGACACCGGGGTATATTCGTACAAATTGTCCGACATGTAAACAACAAAAATCTACAGTAGTATCTGAAAGTTCATTCAAATCAGTGTCTGTGAGTTCCGTTAATATTAATTCGCGTATGCGCCCGGTGCTCAATATTCAAATTTATGGCGCAAGTGGTAAAGTGTTAGTGGACACTGGCGCGAAACATAGTATCGGTAGTGTTAGTTTAAGAACACTTTTAGTTAAGAATAGTCATAAGTTTCACTATGTTTTTACAGAGTTAAAATTTGCCGATGGCCGCGTTTGTGCGCAAAATGTAGAAATAGCTAGTGTCAATGTTACCGTGCGAGGGGTAACATGTGTGGTAGATTTCATTATGTTACCCAACGCTACGGATAGTTTATTGGGTATGAATTTCATTAACGAAATAGGTATGGTATTGGACTTTTCTTGTAATAAATGGTTTGTGAGACACGATCGGACGCCGCAACCCATTGAATTTGAGTCCTGTTCTTTGCCGCTGATCAGCTGTTCGTCTGTGGGTCTTCGTGAGGATGAAGGTTCCCATCTTGGGTCGGACGAACGTGAGCAGCTCGGTACACTCCTGAATGCCCATGAGGACATTTTTTCTCCAGGAGGAGAACCAACTATTTTTGCTAGGGATAGGATTAATTACCTAGGACATGTTGTGTCTTCGCGTGGAATCGAGCCAGATCCCACGAAAGTCGAAGCTGTAACCAGCATGAAGCCTCCGACGAATTTGAAGCAGTTAAAGACGTTTCTGCAGACCTGTTCCTGGTTCCGGAAATTCATTCCGCAGTTTTCCGACGTAGCGCGTAGTTTGACGGATCTGACCAAGAAGGACAGACGCTGGCAATGGGGGGAGAGTGAGCAACGAGCATTTGAGGAGCTTAAGTACCGGCTCACCACCAGTCCCATTCTTCGTCAGCCAGATTTTGACCTGCCTTTTGTTCTACGGACAGATGCCAGTGCGTACGCCATTGGAGCAGTGCTCATGCAAGGTGATTTGGATATTGATTATACTCCTGGAAAGGTTAACGTGGTTGCGGATACGCTTAGCCGCCCGGTAAGCCACGAATCAGAAGTATTGAGTTCCAGTTCGTGTGATATTTGTCCTGTAATTGTAGATCTGCCACGTCAGAAGCCTGAGGATCTTAGAGAGGCTCAGTTGAAGGATCCTGACGTTAGTAAAATTATTGCAGATTTTGAAGCACAATTTGATAATCCAGAAGCATCTTTACGCTGGACGGACAGAGGATATTATCTTTCACAAGGTATATTGTATCGCTGCGATCCGGATGGAGAATCCGAAGAGCCTCAATTAGTGGTACCAGAGTCATTAAGGGCGGAGCTAATGAAGGAGCTCCATGATTCGCCCACTGCTGGACACTGGGGTTTAGAGCGTACCTTGCAGAAGATCAAACAAAATTATTATTTCAAGAATATGCGTTCTTATGTAGCTCAGTATTTAAAGTCATGTGACCCTTGTCAAAAATACAAATCGTCAAATTTGAAGCCTGCGGGGTTGCTTCAAACTCCAGTGCCCCAGCAGAGATTTGAGGTTTTAGCTATGGACCTTTTTACACCCTATCTGAAGGACTTTGTTCGTGCCTTGCAAGATGTACAGCAACGTATGGAGGAGCAACAGGATAAGCGCAAGTCCGAAGGTGATAAGCACCGACGTGAATCTTTACCTTTTACTGAAGGAGATTTAGTGCTCGTTAAGACTCATATGGCGAGCAGCGCATCTAAGGGTTTTACAAGTAAATTTGCTCCTAGACGGGAAGGCCCGTATCGTGTCTCGCAAGTCATCAGTCCAACTTCTTATATGATTGTTGATAGTGCCGGTGTTCCTAAGGGGAAGTATCATTCTAGTGATTTAACGCGTTATACCGGTTCATCCGATGCCGTCATTCACCCACGTCGTCGTGGACGACCGCCTAATCCCAAGTCACAAACGGGTCGTACTTGTGACTTGGAGGGGGAGGTTATAGCGCGCGACGTTATCCCAGTCGAGCCTCACGTGTTACGGCCACCTGCTCGGTCGCCTGATACCGATGGTACGGCCTCCCGCGCCCTTCCTCCTCGCAGGCCCTGCCAGCCACCTGGCCGGGATGGTACCGATGGTACGGCCTCCCGCCCCTCTCGTCCTCTTAGGAATCGCCGGCCGCCCCGTCGTTTAGTCGTCTAAGTATGTCGGTAAGCAATGCCTGTGCGCACTGCTCTATTTTCCATGTACTTAAATTATGACGAAGTATATTGTTTACAGTTTATTATCTGGTTTTCATTTCTTGCACACCAAAATGCCCCTCTACACTATAGTAATATTTTTCTTTACTATTATTATGTCTCTGTCTTATTGCATATGCACTGTTAGATACAACTCCATTAATTCTTCAATAGTCATTCTGTAACATACTTCTGTATAAAACTTATAAAAAAAGAACTTGAGATATAAATAGAATACGAGAAAAATAAAGAAAAACAATTTTCAGCTAGACGTGTTGCTGGGGAGTTTCTTGCCGCTTCTTCTCCTTAACAGCAATAACACGTTGCATAGCGGTGTACACAGACTAAGAAATAAAATAAAATTTTAACCTATATGTATGACCTTCAAAAAGTGTTCTCCAGTGGAATTTATTTTGAATAAAATCTCTTGAATCAAAAAAAAATGAATTTATATAAAATTCATCAATCAGTAATGTTATGATATATTTAGTAAGTTCGCACACACAATTCACTCTAATGCTGGAGCTTCATCTGCGTTAGTGTTAACGCATAACCACATTAAAGTATACCTACATATGTTACTTGTCCATATTAATAACGTCGGTATGACTATTATTATTAAATTAGAAATGTACATTAAAGAAGTACGTAATTACAAATTGTACGAGGAGTCGAGAGAGAGATCGGTAAGTCATCAATGAGAATTGTGATAATTTTGCCTCCAAGGCCGCTCCTCTATCCCGTATCCCGTCCGACGCCTAGCTGCTAATTGCGCGAGCTATGGGCGTCGACGGTATGCCGGCCCGGAGAGTAGGTGTGCTCCGGCGGGCGGATCAGGGAGGTGCTCTCTGTCCGCAGCAAGCGTTATTAACATCGTCGCATCTCAGCACATTAAGCCCATCGCTTATCTACGTGAAATGACCTAAATCTTTAACATTATCTCAGATGAAGCCCCACCAGTGCATTCCAGTAATACTCACAATTCGTAGTACAGTGAAACAAAACAGTAGTGCTGTGCGCATAGTGGAATCCCTTCGAGTGTGACGGATTAATTTCACACTCGACGAAGCGGGTAATGTATGATTGGTTTAATTACAATCTTTTTATTCGCGAAATGTAATCAATTCAATTCATTCGACGCCATTTGCATATCAGTCAGTAGCAATTTATCACGGTTGAACTAAAATGCTGTTGAAATTATTATAGAGTTTACTAGCTCCTGCCCGCGACTTCGTCCGCGTGGTGCGGTTTTTTAACTATCCCACGGGAACTATTTAATTTTTCGGGTTCAAATTACTCTATATGTTGACCAGGGTTATAAGCTACCATCATACAAAATTTCATTTGAATCGGTTCAATCGTTTCGGAGATTAGCCGGTACAAACAGACAAACAGAGAATCAAAAAATTAAAAAAAAACTAAATTAGTTCCATTTCACTTCTTACGTCTCCCTGACTCGGTTTTTAGCATTATTTTTCATTGAACAGAAATTCGACCTCTACAGTTTTATTATATGTACAGATTAGAACTACACAAACACGTATAACACAGGTACAAATATAACCGAACACAACAAATCCAAACGTAATGCAGAAGGTCGTATTTTAATAAAACGCGCAAAGTCGATCGAACCACGATCGTTCGATCGTGGTTCTCGCTCGACTGCCTCCTCCCTCCATCGGGCCCTGGTTTTATACCTCATAAATACAAATGTGCCTGTATTGTAGTCGACTTAATCCGTAACACCTAGCTAATGATTCGACCGCAACGGCTACAAACGAGTACAATTAAACAATGGACTGTTTTCTATAATAATTAGTAAACGCATGCCAATAAATAAGTAAACAAAAGAAGACGATCATAGAAGAATTACAATTAGTTCAAATCCGAGAGGTAATAAAATGTGTTTTTGCAGATATGCAGGTGTGAATTTGTTTCTGTCAGCGCCTAGGTTGTAACAATATTAAAAATACTAAGTTTGACTGGAGCAAATTTTTTTGAATGTCATACAAACTGGTATATATGTGGGGGTGTGGGGCGTGGTGCTTATATTGACTCGCCTGAATTAAATTAATCTTCTTTGTTTAGGTTAACAATTGGTCCTGGTTGATGGTGCTGAAATCGGTGTCTAGAATTTTATTTTTAAAGGACAAGACAACGTCTGTTGGGTACAGTAAGTGACTATATGAATGGTATAAATAGAATAGGTAGAATGGAATAAATAGGATAGACAAGGAAATGGGCTATCGGAATCCTAAACAACCCACAGCCAGGTGGTAAGTTACTCGGTACTTATATTACTCAGTTGATGATTATTTTTGTCATCATCATCCGAGCGTTAAAGCCCGGTTGCGTTCGGAACGTTCACTCCGATGCCCAGGGTCCGCTTTCCTACTTTTTCTACTCCACTTCGCGCGGTCTTCAGCATCTCCCGTTTTGAGACCATTGGCACGCATTTTCATCGCATTTTCACGCGTCATCCTTCACGACGTCAAGCCAAAAGTAAACAGTATTGGTTGTTTGGGTTGATAATGGTTGGATGGAGGCTGGAACTGAAAATCAGCGCTGTGTTAGATGCTAACACAGCATAATGCTGAGTTTCCAGCCTCATTGCCATGAATTTAATGTACATACATTTCTGAAACTATCAATTTGTTAGCAAAAATCCCTGTATTTTATGTGTGTGCATTTATTTGTGACAATAAATATTTTTTCTTCTTTCTTTCTTCTTTCTTCTTCCAATATTTCTTGGGCCTACCCCTCCGACCGGAACCTCTTCGGTTCTCTGTAAAACGAGGCCGTACCAGAGTAAGCGACACACTTGCAGTTTGTCTGCTATGTCACGGACATGAAGACTGCCACGGATGCGGGAGTTCCTGATACGGTCATTTCGCGTCACTCCACACATCCACCGCAGCACATTCATCTACGTGACACGCAGTTCTTGCTTGTGTCACTCACACCACGTAACACGTACAGGCCACGCTTCACGTCATATAGTAATTTTGTTCAGTATAGTTTGCGATACTAAATATTTTTCTTTCTTTCTTTCAGTACAAAACTACGTTATGAAAGGCCAAATTATATTTTTTTTTGTAATCTTTACCCTTAGAAATTTTAAAAGAGTAATAATAAATCTCATTTCCGTGAAACCCGTTGTTATTAGACAAAACAGTTTTATAACAAAATAACAAGTGGCCCCTTCATGTAATTTTTATAGGACAAGGCCCAATTAACGTTGAAAAAATAAATAACAGAGTTATTATAATGTAATTACACGTTTTGTGAGAAAGAAAATATCGGAGGGGATACACGGGTAAGTGTAAACATGAATGTAATTTGGTTTGAACGATGTTTTTATAAAAAAATATTATCTGTGCAGGAACGGAGAAAGAATATAATTTCCTGCGGCCGGACGGCCTGTTGTAAGAGGCGACAAAACAACCCACAGCCAGTTGGTAGGGCATTTGCCCGTCTGGATGGCTACCACCGCTGGTCTAAAGTATGCAGCCATAACAACCTTGAGTTGAGTTCCGACATTAACAACCGGGTTCCAGTCTCCCTTAAGAGAGCAGCAGCGCATTTGAAGCACATTTGGTGTTGGAAATGTCCATAGGCGATGGTAACCGCTTTCCATCAAGTAAGCCGTCTGCCTGTCTTCTAAACTCCTGAAATAAATAAAAAACACATTTATAGAATACATAATGTATGTACTTATATACGAAATTGTCTAAATAAATATTGTAGGGCGCAAATTGTCTAAATAAATATTGTAGGGCACTGTAGCCCAGGAGTAGTTTAGTTCGATTGTTATGAGCTGTATGGGAGAGATATGAAGAAGCAAGGGATATGAAAAGCAGAAGCTCCACCAACCTTGAGATCAGCCCACTCCTGGCTCGGTTCAGGTTACACTCGGGAACAGAGCACGGCACTATGTTTCACTTTAGCGCTACCACTGTACACAGATTGGGTCTTTGAAAGTTATTGGCACGGCCAGTAAATAACTATTTAATTTTAATATAACAGGTAAGCGCATGGCGCGATGTGGTCGAAACGTAGACAGTGAGTGTTAAATGGGGTACCCTGCTGTGCATTGTCCGTCACCTCACACAAAAAGAGGGTAGTCAACAAAATCAGCGGAGCGATGTTTTACCTACTTATTAAGGACCGAACAAATATATTTACTAAGATTATATATGACAAGCATTTTATATTAACGTATATTACAACAGTTCGTAATACCGAAGTTAGAAAGAGAGTAAGTCTGAAAGAGAGTGTCGGGGTGAAGGTAAGGAAAGGAATGCTCCTGTGGTTCGGGCATGTGGAAAGAATGTATGATGAAAGAATGACTAAACAGATATACAATGCAAAAGTGGATAGATGCAGAAGTCGCGGAAGGCCACGACACACCTTCCATGATGAAATTGATCGTGTATTAGCAGAAGGTGATGTCAGGAGCCTTAAGAACAGACGAGCGTGCACGACAAGAGCTATGAATGTCAAAGAAGCAAGTGAGGTGTGTAAGAATAACCCTGAATGGCTCTCTGTTGTTCGTGCCTACCCCGCAAGGGACCTGGCGTGAAGTTATGTATGTATGTATAAAACGATACTGTAATTTTCAACTAAATTGATTGCCTAACGTGTATTTACGTCAATCCGTCAAAAATATTTAGCTTGTCCATTATTCTGCAGCCTAATTATAACAGTGGTTTTATATATGCTAACGATTTGGGTAATATACTACAGTTTCGTGTAGTGACATGTTGTATCGAGTCTCATGTTTACTGGATCTCACAGACTCAGACGTGTTGATTGCAAGTTATGAGCGAAGCGATATTAACTAAATGAAATTTAATTGTACTGCAAAGCCGATATTCCGCGATTCATTTTGATGAATCAACCAAAATGATCCTTATAAACTCTAAGTTGAATCATTCAATGCCAATATATACTGCTGTGTCGACGAGCTCTGTGCTTTACAATCAAATTGTTTCAATTTGATTGAACCATGTAATACCAGTGTAATGCCGGTTATGGATGGTTAGCAGTATGAACCAGTACATTTGTCCCGTACAAAATACATTTGTACTGATACGGCTTAAAATTCGCTTGCTTGCTTGCGCTACTACTCAAAAGTAAGAGGAAGGACGGAAAGCGGCTTATACTACAATAATACAATAACCCCTCTACGGATATTCACATGACAAAAAGGGACAACATGACAATGTCATAGTACAACTGCTAGTAAAATAAGGTGACCGAGGGTGAGCACATCAAATTATTAACGAAAATTTTGTACAGGACAAAAGAGGGAATGAGGGTCATATCCTCACCGCCTCACCGACCTCATAATGTACTGCCACGGTACAAACCGTATAAATGCCCTTGCCTCATTTGAAGTAGTACATTGCACTAGTTCAGTATAAAATGTCATATTACTCTTACATACTCATTTTAAAATCATGTGCTGGCCAACACTAAGTGAGACATTATCAACTTAAAAACAAACGAACTTAATTCCTGAAAAATATTTCATGTCTTTTTTAACTGCGTATGTAACCTTAATAAGTATGTACGTATGTAACCTAAGCATGACCTAAGCTGCACTATTACATGAAACCCTCTTAATCACGTGTTGCACTGGGCTATTATTGAACTGCCTATGTCAAATACATACAAAAAATGTTAATGTAAAATGTTTTCTTTCTCTCTTACTTACTGATTAAGCTCTGGTTTAATGATTTAAGATCTACGAAGACAATTAGTCAAAATTTCATTAGCACAATAAATCGCCTTAGTAGGGAGCCACACACCTACCTGTGTGCACGAATGCCTCATTCTAAGGCAATATGCATAGGAATTTATGCATTAATGGATAAAAATGATATAAATTTAGATTTTTGTTCCAATCCATTATGTGAGTGTTCAACCACTTGTTATTTCCATGTCCTGTGTTTGCATTACAATGTTTAGTTATTATCAAGATAAAAAGAGTGTTTCTGCCTGCTATACAAATAAAATCCTGTAAAATGCTGAATATCTAAAACAGACTTGCCTTAAAGGTCTAGAAACCAAGCCGTAAAATGCATAATAATAAACCGCTCACAGCTTTTAACTTGTACCACACTATCGGGAGCACAGTGTTACTTATCGTTAATCCTGGCATGTTCACTTCACGGCATTCAGACGACAAAACATGACACATCATGGCTTAGCTAGTCACATTGACTGTCTGGAAATCATCCCGAGAACTAATGCGTTATGTCCCGATAAGATATCCATAATATTGTTACGAGTTACGGGAGTCGAATTAAAATGCCACTGGAATTACTATAGAATTTATTTGAACTATACAAACACGTATAACACAAGTACAAATATAACCGGAATCAAGATAATGATTCCAGCATGCAAATGTTAAGCCCGCTCTTAGCACAGTGCTGTTTGCGAATGAAAGAGGGCGACGATGGTAACAACATATTTAGTTATAACGGTAAATTGCCGATAAAAATAGTATTAACGTTATATTTTTTACCGGTAAATCAGCTCGAGATAACGGTAGGTTTTATAAGCATATTTATTTTTTACCGTTACCTGAAATAAGCATAAATAACGATACCAAATTTTTACCGGTATTTCAAGCCCTGATTGAAACATGGGTTTGGTTTATTCCACCTTGGTTAATTCTCCGAAAATAGAGCTGTAATGGGTCCGTATCATATTGCTTGCATATCTCTGCCTACTCCCAAAGGTATCCAATTCAAATCTGCACGCCTTGTATTTGTATTGAGGTGTCGATCACTGTCGCTTCATTATGCATGCGACGGTTATTCGTGGACTAGTCTGTGTGCTATTTAAACAGGCCCCTCTGATGGTAACTGACGTTCATCTATTCACGTATCTGATTCTTATATTTAGGGAATGAATTACTATTTGCGAGTAGTTTCATGATGATATCATTTTAAAAACTAAATTAATTTAACTTTGCTTAAAAATATTAATAAAAAACAAAAACGACTTCAAAAGTAAGTAAAAAGAAAAAAAAATCTATAATATTGTTCAGAGTTAGCCGGACTCGAATTAAAATGCCGTTACAAATATTATACAGTTTATTAGAACTATACAAAGACGTATAACACAGGTACAAATATAACCGAACACAATAAATCCAAATGTAACGCAGAAGGTCGTAATTCAATAAAACGCGCAAAGTCCGTCACTATTAGATTCCCGAATGTACACACGTCATGCCCGTATCGTAGTTGTAGCTCAACTGACTCCTCTCTCAATCGGGCCTTTATACTTCACAAATGCAAAAGAATCCGTAACACCTGGCTAAAGATGCTAATGAGTGAGTACAAAAGGACTATTCTCCACAATAATTAGAAACGTATGTCAATAAACAAGTGAACAAAAGAAGACGATCATAAAAGGATTACAATTAGTTCAAATGCCGACAGGTAATAAAATGTGCTTCTGTCCGATCTGTACATGGAATTTGTCTTTGTCGGTGCCTAGGTTGTAACAATATCTTGAAGTACGGTGTAAACTTGTAAAGCAAAACATAAAATTACTATAGTTTGCAAATTTCTTATTGGTTTTTTTGACTTTTATTTGGCTTCGACTTCAAAATTTCTCTTTTTAATTGCGTTGTATGTGCCTACAATATTCCAGGGTTGCTCTCGATTTCCCTGGGAACCATTCATCAGATCCTGATTTGATCTGATCTGACCTGATCCTTTTTATTTTTCATAATGGGACCACTTCAGGACTATCCTCTTTTGAATAAAGAAAGAAATGTGAAAATCGGTCCACAATTGACGGAGAAATCGCGTAACAAACATTCACTCGAAGTCAGTTAAAAATACTAGAAATGTTGCGGAATAAACGTAGGTATTTAAAACAAGCGAAATGTATAAAAGCTATTATAATAAAACTAAAACAACATCAAATTAATTTCTGTTAAATAAACAAACGGACAGAACATTAAAATAATATAGTCACGTATAGCCAACCCTTAAAGTTAACAAACTTCAAGGCATTTTAATTTGCTTCGTCCCTTAATAGTGATGTGACATTATCGACATTAAAAAGTGTTATTAAAGATTATCTTCTATAATTAATAATTCTATCAACCCTTTTATTATACTGTTAGAAGTTGGGCCACCTGCATAACTATTGTTACATACTGACAAAGAAATGCTGCGCACTTGGTTTATTGCCCCTCCTGCATTCGGAGTTCTTTTGTTTACTTCGTATTTAAAATTTGCAATTAGACAATAGCCTATTGTTATTGTTTTCAACTTTCTTGGCCGTTCGCAGGACAGCCAGGTGTACAAATTACTGTTTCTCGGAAACCCCAGTGCACGCGGTCGATTTTTTGTACTGTATAGTTAGTATAAAACAATGCCCAAACGTAGGGGTGGGGCAGTCAAGCGACTGTTTTGAGGTTATATTAAATTTAAAGATTTGCTACGATTTTAATTATATATTTATGGTTTTACAAGGCTTTATATGTATTTTTAGATTTTATATAGCAATTAATATTTGTTGATGTTTAGACGTATGTAAGGCGAGTGACATGAGTGACTTTTAACAATATAATGTTTTGATGTAATGAGGTTTTATGATATGAAGAAGTTGCGTTAGTAGCAAACATATTCCCGAAACACAGAGAAATATGTACAAACATAACTTATAGACTAGTTAAAAATTAAAAGATTAGTGCATCCACATGTTACGTAGTGACGCAGCAATAAACAATAAAAACAAAGAAAATTAAAGGTGCATAGTAGCGAAGATTAAAATTAAAAACAACTCAAAGGACCATTAATAAATTAAATTAATATAATAAGATGTGGATGTATGAACACGTAGAAAAGTTTATTGACGTAGGTATATAATGGAAACTTATGTGTCTAATGATCTTTGATAGGTTGACAATTATATACCCTTAATATAATAGACAATGTAAGGTCAATAATAATTAGAGCACGAAAATGTAGTATTTACAATTGAACAATTATTGATTGCACCACTAAAATCTTTGCCAACATGCATAAAAGCGCACGTAACGTGGTCTTGATGTTGCTACCTTTAGTGTGTGCCTGATTGAAGAAGAGCAATAAAATAGTGTAATGTTATTGATGAGCGAGAGTAGTGAGGATGTGTGTAGTGAGAGTAGTGATTAGTGTGTGTATACGATAGTGTGAGTCTGACTATGTATGTTCAGTGAGATTGGATATGAATGAATGTATTAAATATATAAACCTTCCTCCGACACGACAAGGGAGTTGGCTATACAACCAATTTTATCTAATTGGCAAGTTAATATTGCAGTGTCGCTATATTTTTATATAAGGATTTTGTAGCTCCTAGTTGCTGATACGTTGATTTTGAGGGTGTATAAAAGGCTGTGGATGTTAGAGGTGCATCGTTACTAGTTGATGGCGAAGGTTGAACATTATTAGTGGCAATATTTGATGTCAAAGATGAATGAAATATATTGGCTTTCCTGGGTGGACAATCCATATGCAGTAGAGAATGGTGTCGAAGGCGACATGTGACACATTTGTGCTTTGAACATTTGTGATTTTCTTTATATAGTTTGAGGCAATTAAAGCAGAGATGATTATGTTTTACGTACTCGTTTCGTTCTTCAGGAGTACATTTTAAGAATTCCGGGCATTTGTATATTAAATGGTTTTCTTTGCATAATACACAAATATTTTGATTTTCAACAACTGTTTCTGTATATGAGGCTTTTCGTTTGATGGGAGATGACATGTTGAAATCTTTACATCTGTCATTGATTAAATCGATAGCTGTCGTCCGCATGTTCAAAAATTGCATTAGTTCAGTGAAGGTTGGTAAAGATGTGTCTTTTCGGCTTAATTCCCATGAAGATCTGAGAGAGTTGTCCAGTTTCTGAGTGACTAAGTAAACCAGAAGTAAATCCCAGCTGTATGTGTCGATGTCCATTGCGTTTAGCGAATCTATGCTTTGTTGTAGCGTAATAAGAAAGTCTTGAAGGTTGCAGCTAGTTATATGCGGAAAATTTAGAAATGATTTCAAATAATGGTTTACAATTATGACCTTATTCTCGTACCTGGTTGTTAATATGTCCCAAGCTTTGGTATAGTTGTCCTCGGTGATAAGTAGGGAGCTTACCAGTGCAGCTGCTTCACCTTTCAATGATGATTTAAGATAGACTAGTTTCCGTATTGTCGGGATGTTAGCATCGTCGATGATAAGCATAAATATGTTCTTGAAGCTAGGCCATTCCTGCAACTTGCCGTCAAAAGATGGTAGTTCGAGTTGTGGCAGTTTAATGTGATGTATACTTTCCCTATTGTAGTGGGCTATGCGCGATTGCGTAGCCGCCTGGGAGTCTAGGATACGGCTGTAAGCTGCCCTGCTGGCGTAGTATATGTCTTCTATTGCTTCCCGATCCTGCTGATGTGCTTGTTCGTCGTCCTCTAATTCTTCTATTGAAGATTGAATTTTATCATATTGATCGAATATTTTTTCCAAGTCGTTGTATCGGTTTTGAATTTGTGATATGTCGAAGCTTTCTTGTAAGATGTAGTTATGAAGTCGAGTAAGTTTTCCTTTTATTGTTGTACGTTTTATTTTAAGTTGTGAAATCGACATTGTAAATATTGTTTTTTTCCGAAAATATATGAATCTGTACTTGCTGGTTTAATCCGGGTCGATTAGGGCCAAATGTTTTGAGGTTATATTAAATTTAAAGATTTGCTACGATTTTAATTATATATTTATGGTTTTACAAGGCTTTATATGTATTTTTAGATTTTATATAGCAATTAATATTTGTTGATGTTTAGACGTATGTAAGGCGAGTGACATGAGTGACTTTTAACAATATAATGTTTTGATGTAATGAGGTTTTATGATATGAAGAAGTTGCGTTAGTAGCAAACAGCGACGATTACGATACTAGCAAGATGTGTGTAGTACCTTCGATTAGCGATATAGTGACGGACTTTGCGCGTGTTATTGAATCTTGCATTACGTTTGTACTAGTTGTGTTCAGTTATATTTGTACCTGTGTTATATGTGTTTGTATAGTTCTAATAAACTGTATAATAATTTTAATTCGAGTCCTGCAACTCGTAACAGTATTAAAAAAATTTATCGACATTTTCCCAACTCTAAAGGCAACAATCAAAATAGAAGTAGTCTTCTGATAGCTGCGGGCAGCACTACGTGGGATGCCCTGGAAACTCACTTCTTACTTGTGATTGCAATCTTAAATGAGGGGCAAGTTGATTGGGAGAACAAGTTTACAAGTTAATACGCCGTCCTGATACAAATAAAAGCATCTATTATCCAGGTAGAATTTCTCTATAAAATTTCATCTTGTTTATTGCTCTAACAGCACACAGGGTAACAACCCATCTATATTGTGTAATACTTGCAATACCTCAGAAGGGTTTATGGTAATAAAAGAATAGCAACTGGTCACATAGTTATAATCAAAGAACCTTACGGTTTTAACACATTTTGTACACTGACTTTTCACACTCGGCAAGGTTTAGAACACCTCGCCATCCCTCCAACAATTTAACAGTATAAGAAACTTAGAATATCGGCACAACCGACAGCTGATTGAAGTCATTGGTAAAATATTTTATTTAAAGGGTTATACATGACTAGAATTTAATACATTATTGTTTGGAATTTTTCGATAATATTTTATACAAGATATTGTATAAAATACTGTACTTAAAGTTTCACATGTAATAAGACAAACCGAACTCAACATAAATCCATCGTGACTGCCAACATGAAAACAAAATGTATTAAATACCGTCTATATGCAATTGAGAGTATGTACCGTCTATGTACCGTCTACATACCGTCTATATAAAATTAAATATTCCAACATAAGATTATGTCAAATTATAAAGAACTACTTCTCCATACAAAACATGCGCTAACGACAGAAAAAATAAAAATATAACATTATTATTCAATTAAGGAAATGGTCGCTTGTATCGTTTAGAAATAAGAGGGCACATAACAAAATTAATTATTTACTTTAAAAAGAAACATGAAAGGAACAACTATGCTACTAAATAACTGTAACAATTGTTTCCAAGCGTTCGGTCCTTGCCTATAATAAGTAGGTAATACGTCACTCCGCTGATTTTGTTGGATACCCTCTTTCTGTGTGAGGCGACGGCCAATGCACAGCAGGGTAAAGGCAGCCATTTCGGCCATTAATTCGCCGTCAACATTCAAAGATATCGCGCCGTGCGCTCATCTGTTCTTAAATACAAATAATTGTTATTACTGGCCGAGCCAATAACTTATTCAGACACACAAAGTCACAAATACACAACTAACAACAAAAGTTACACACACACTCAAACCAACGCGCAATACCACCGCATTGCATTACACGCACACTTCACAAACAAACCAAGACACACAAAGAGCCTAAAAATTAATAACCCGGACACAGAAAGGAAAAAACAACACACATGGCACTAGATAGGATAATATATATAGGTATAGACATAAGGCCCACACTGCACATGCACTTCCACACAACGCCAGCATCTAACAGATACAGAGTGTACAAGGCCAAGGCAAGGCCCCCGCCTCCGTGCTTGCCTTAGCCAGCTGGCACGTAGTGGAGACCGCTAGAGCTAAGACTCAAGCTCCAGGGGTGAAAGTGATAAATAGCATCACGTCAGAAGTAGCTTCGGTAAACCTGCAGCCCACCTCTCTACACTCCTGAGCCACTCACACCCATGCTTTTCCATCTTCTAGGGCATTTTTTGGGGCCCATGCAAGGAGTGGCGATTCACCGTCTACCCATTTTTCCATGTTCCCTGAACACTGCGACGGGCAGACGCCATAGTCCCCATATTCATAGACCCCTAGTACCATTAGCAGTTTACCCCAAAATCCCGGTACTTTTTCCCATAATAGTCCTACACTGGCCGGGGCTTGTCCTTCGGTGCATTATTAATGGTGTAGACAGGGATAATTTTCGGTCAGCGTCACGCCACATTTACATTAAATTTGTCAAGGGGCCGCTACCTTCTAAAAATCATGTCTTTTGCGAGGATTGGTTGTTTCAGGACTCATCAGGCTACACGTGGCAATATCAGCATAGCTCCCTTGCAATTTATCTATTATATCGCGGACATAACGATAATCGTTAACACTTCCACTACAGGAAATTCATCTCTGTAACAGTTCCTGCTTGTGTCACTCAAATACGGACCACGCTTCACTGACGTACAAGAGCAAGAGGTAACGCAAATTTTTGTATCGGCACATTCTTGATATTTCTGTGTTAGTTTGTTCTTCATATAATTTTTAGTAATTTTATATCTACGTAAGAAAAGTTCAATATTTTTCCAATAACCGGTTTTCTCATATAACCGGTTTTCTCGATTCAGCCGGTTTTCCAGTAGCATTATTCCCCTAACGAAGAAACAGGCGCGCGTTCGCGCTGAATACAGATAGAGCAAAAGGAATCCGGTTAATTATACGGTTGACTTGAACCGGATCAAGGCACCTGTGGCGGTTACAACACGTATCCATATATTACTGATTTTACGATCTAGGAACCTGGAGTTTTTTTGATTTATTTTGAGACTTATTATGTTCAGCTAAGAGTAGACGGTTCATTTGTCTTTAAATTTTTGTAGAAATGAGGCATTGTCAACTTTAATGTTTTTTATTGCTCATAAATGTTTCATTTGACTCTTTTAACCTTTTATCTACTTATTTGTTATTCAAAGGTGTTTCTGTTAGGAAACAGTGTCTTTTCAAGAACAAATTTGTATTTAATTTATGGATGAGCGCTAGATAGATAGAAAGAATGAAAAAATATTTATTTAGAACTGCATACAAACCAAAACATACTTATAAATAAGACAATACAACTGTGAAATGAAGTTCTAGATCGGTCCTAACTCAGCATGATGCTGGTTGACTCAACCAGCGCTCGTCTTCCGCTAGGGCCGTTACAGTGACTCACGGATAGAGAAAACAAATAAAGAAAATATGACCATAACTATTGGAAACAAATATTATATAATTAGGAATAATAAAAAAGTAAAGCTTAAAATCTAAAATACTATATACAAATAAAACTGGATGTAACCAGTTCACACTGTAAAAACTGCACGATTCAATTACACGCGAAAAGTTCGTCACTATATCGCTAATCGGAACACTACTACACACGTCTTGCCAATATCGCAATCCAATCGTCGCTTGACTGCCCCACCCCTCCGTTCGGGCATTGTTTTATACTAAACTGTATAATAGAACAAAGGATCGCGTTCGCTGAGTTAATCCCGCACACCTGGCAAACTTCGACGGCCATAAAACAAGTTCAATAACAATAGCATGTTTTTCTGAATTAACAATTCTAAACACAAAGTAAACAAAAGAATTCCTAAATCAAAGAAGGCAATAAACAGCGTTTTATGACATGCAGGTGTGCGTTCTTTATCCGTATGTAGCACTATGGTTCTAATAGACTCTATAGTAATTCTAACGGAATGTTAATTCGAGTCTCGTGACTCGTAACAGTACATTATAGGAAACTTACTGTTACAACCCTATTCGGTAAACACTTATTGCTGAGTCGAACATTTCATTGACATAGATTTCCAAAATGTCGATCAGCAGTAATTATAAATACCAAATCTTTCTCGTAATTCACAGAGTTCTCTTGGTTATTAGCCACAGCTCTACAACTACGGACCTGGTTTACGCATGCCGGCTGGATTGCCTAATACCATATCGGTCCGGTAGACCTCTGAGGTCTCGTATATTGAGACTCCAAGTCACCTATTATTCATAATAGTGAAATAAAAAGGGTCTTAATAGCCAAAAGTGTTTTTTTTAAACATATAAGTGCTCGGGAATAACATTACGAACTAGTATTAGTCTAATTGTGTACAAAGGATGGTCTTATCACTAAAAAGCGATCTCTTCCAGACAATCTGTATCCAATTATATAATTATTGGATTTTATCGAAAATGGTAATAATTCTTATACCATTAAACACGACTCTATTGAATGACATTCTCTTAGTATAATAATTAATTACATTTCGTCCAGCTTTATCCTGATAAAAGTTAATAAAGACATAAATAAGAGCACGGAAAGGGGGGGAGGGGGAGGGGAGCGCGTAATTAGTCCTCTTATTAATTATATTATGGCTGTTATACTATAGACATCAATACTTTGGAATGTTACGAGAACTGATAGCGTAAGAAATGTGTATAAAACATTATGTATACTCTAAAACTTGCACCTGGGAATGAAAAATTGAAAAGAAGATTAAAGAAAAATAAATCACTTTTTTAGATACGGAGAGAATAGGTAGGTAGGTTTTCTTCTAGGTAAACGTGCTACATCCTAGACTGCATCATCACTCAACATTAGGTGAAACAGTGGTCAAATTCAAACCTATACTTCCATAAAAAAAGGGTAGAAAACATAAAAAGGTTCACTCGTCTAATTTTAATGGCGTACAGTCCGGAGACTAGGTATGAGATATTTATATATTGCATAATGTAGGAAAAAAGAATACTACGTGTCACGTCAGTATTTTTATTTATTTATACTGTTCAATAGTCATACAAGTATTTTTTTTTATTGCAGGAGTTCAGCAGACACGCAGACAGCCCACTTGATGAAAAGCGGTTGCCATCGCCTATGGACATTTGTAACACCAAAGGTGCTACAAATGCGCTGCTGCTCTCTTAAGGGAGACTGGAACCAGGTCACTGATGCCGGAACATAACACAAGGTTGATATGGCGACATACTTTAGACCAGGGGTAGTAGCCATTCAGTCGGGCAAATGCCCTACCCCCTGGCTGTGGGTTGTTTTGTCCCCTCTTGCGACGGCCGTAGGAAATTGTATTCTTTGTCCGTTCCTGCACGGATACAAATGTGATTAACACATTCTCAGCTTAACTCGGATTTAAAAGCAAATAAGAGGACATAAAGCATGCTTCATCATAATATTCTGGCCTTTGTATGGATTTGTTACAAGTACTACGTGCTGACGTCTGTGTCAAACGTGTCTGTGATGTGTCAAATGTGTGTGTGATGTGTCAAACGTGTGTGTGATGTGTCAAACGTGTGTGTGATGTGTCAAACCTGCCAAGCCACCTTGGATAAACGTGTGAAAGAAACAAATAATATATTTATTTCCAAATGCGAGATATACAAGATAAATGCATTTAAAGAAAACATATTCAAAAATTGTACGCCCAAGCTTCGGAAATGAGATTGGTACTGTTATGGAATAAACGTCTCACTTCAGTGTGCTAATGACCGGCTTTTATTTCGCACGCATCCCGCTCTCAAACGTAACAGGGACTCAGTATATTGCTGTGCTCAAACGTATTCCGATTATTCCTAAATCACACTTATATGAGACCCTTTGTTAAAATAATAAACATTATAATAATTGCAAGATCTATAACTATGGAATGAACATAATATTTTGAAAAATAGAATAATGTTAATAGATTAATGTTAATAACAATTAATATACAAATATAATAATTACATAAGCACACTAAAGAATTACACTTTGTTTTGTACATAGACATTGCTACCTCTCGATATCCGCTACAACAGTTTTTAACCCCCCTTACTCAACAAACATGTTGGTTATATCTCTGTACGAAGATGAAAGGACGTCTGAAGGTCGAGTTATGGATTTTGTACCTCTTAAAACCACCCGTCGCCAGGAGTATAAAGTATGAAACTAGTGGAGCTGGTGAGGGCCTACCATTCACGGTAATGACCGCCATTCACCCGGACCGGCCCATTTCCGCCGGATACACATTATATTTCCACAAAATATACCTTTCAAACATATATTACGTAGCCATAATATCATAGATGAACCTAGAAGTGTTTTGGAATGAAACTTATGTAGCCATGCTAATGTTCAACAATATTGTTACATACCGACAATGAAACGCGCACCTGGTTTATTGCCCCTCCAACATTCGGAGTTCTTTTGTTTACTTCGTATTTAAAATTTTGCAATTAGACAATAGCCTATTGTTATTGTTTTCCACTTTGTTGGCCATTCGCAGGAATAATTAGCCAGGTGTACAAATTACTGTTTCTCGGAAACCCCAGAGCACGCGGTCAATGTTTGTACTGTATAGTCAGTATAAAACAATGCCCGAACGGAGGGGTGAGGTGATCAAGCGAGGATTACGATACGAGCAAGATGTAGATTCGGAAGTTATATAATGACGGCCTTTGCGCGTGTTATGGAATCGTGCAGTTAGTATTAGTAGTGTCTAGTTATATTTGTACCTGTGTTATACGTATTTGTATAGTTCTAATAAATTCTATAGTAATTCCAACGGCATCTTAATTCGAGTCCTGCGTAACTCGTAACAATATTATCTATACCCACACAAAAACACGTGCGAGTGTTCTAGATTAAGGATGGTAGCCATTCAGCTGATAGTTGAGACACGCCGCAGAAATTGTTGTTCTTTCTCCATTCCTGGATAACCTTGCTTATCTGCTTGAGAGTTGAATTGTAGTTTGTGTTTTTGTGAGAAATGTGAACTGTATAGTCAAATGTGGCCTCTCGAGTTGTAACAAGAACTCCGTTGAATGACGTCAATTGATAACCTTACAGTTCAACTGAACTATACTTAGGCTCAAGAAAATGAAGAAACTATATTGTAATCTAAGATCTGGCTTAAATGCCTGACTGCCAAGCCTTAAACCTAAATAAATAAATAATGTACAGTCCCGATTCTTTTAGAATTTTATATTGAATGAATGAAAAACTTTATTGTTCAATAAGTAAATGTTGAACAAAGGGTGGCTTTATCGCTTAAAGCGATCTATTTCAGGCAACTCCTTTAAACTAAGGAAAATATTAAGATAGCAGTGGCGATGAAGACAATAAATAATATGAAACATTCCAAAAATAAGTAAAAAATAATATACTTTATATACTATACAAAAATAAGATATATCATACTATATATAGAATCAGCAACATGTTTAAGTCTTGCGAGGAGCAAAGATATTTAGTAACCGTCAGTTTAAAAAAACAGTATGGATTTAGATTGTCTGATATTGAGTGGCAGTGCATTCCACAAATGGACAGCCTGTACCGTGAATATATAATATTATAGATCTAGTTTTGTAATTATTGAAAAAATCTTTCACGTAGCCACATCTAGATTCTGGCTATATATCGACAACAGTATTCTCAGTTCCTTTTCGGATAACTGAATGATGTACTAATCGACGATTACAACTGGCGGACAATTTCCTATGTTCAGGGAGCAAGAAATCACTTATTTTCTATTCGTGCGCTATCTATAAACATTAGTTGGAGATACAAACAAACGGAGACGTTGGTCCGTGAGGGCCAAGTGCCCACAGACTTTTTAAGTATATTAAAAAACTGACTAGACTACTGGATATAAGGCTGGTGTGCACCAACATTTAACATTGTTTAATTGGTTTAACATTGGTTTAAATAAAGTAATCGATAAAAATATATGACTAAACAGTGATTATTTTATTTAACCATTGGTTAAATGTCGGTACACAAGAGCCTAAATACCGTATATACTTTAATTGCATTCAGTATAAAGCTGTTATTTTGATATTACGAGTATTGAGTATATTTAAAAACTAAAAAAACTAAAATGTATTAAATAACTAATTTCTAAAGCTATTATTATTAATATATATTATTAAAACATCTTAAAGTCGGTGCTTAGTAATTTTCAAAATATAGTAATTTTTATGTTTTACTTTGCACCGACTTCAAGATGTTTTAGATAATATATATTAATAATAATAGCTTTAGAAATAAGTTATTTTATACATTTTAGTTTTTTAGTTTTTGAAATCGGTTTTTTTAAACGAAGTTTTTATTTTTTATTTGTTACTTTTTAGTGTCTAGCTATGTATTGGTGGACATACGAATGGTGCCGCGCTTTAAAAAAAATACAGGTCCTAAGAAACGAGAACAAAAAAATGTTCGTAAAATGAAAACTACAAGGCCAAGCTATATAAAAAATTTAGGGGACCACATGGCAGCTATTCCGCGTCGCACAAAAAAAGAATCACGTAAATTGAATCATAAATCTCAGAGTAATCGGTGAACATACATAAAAAAAAGATCCCGACGAATTGAGAACCTCCTCCTATTTTCGAAGTCGGTTAAAAGTGAAACTTCTATGTAGACGCTATTGAGATTCTTTCTCTCACAAAAAAGCGTTACGGCTGAGGTAATTTTAGAGTAGACTTGGTGAGATGCGGCATAATGCTAGAGTAGACTTGGTGAGATGCGGCATAATGCTAGAGTAGACTTGGTGAGATGCGGCTTAATGCTAGAGTAGACTTGGTGAGATGCGGCATAATGCTAGAGTAGACTTGGTGAGATGCGGCTTAATGCTAGAGTAGACTTGGTGAGATGCGGCATAATGCTAGAGTAGACTTGGTGAGATGCGGCATAATGCTAGAGTAGACTTGGTGAGATGCGGCTTAATGCTAGAGTAGACTTGGTGAGATGCGGCATAATGCTAGAGTAGACTTGGTGAGATGCGGCATAATGCTAGAGTAGACTTGGTGAGATGCGGCTTAATGCTAGAGTAGACTTGGTGAGATGCGGCTTAATGCTAGAGTAGACTTGGTGAGATGCGGCATAATGCTAGAGTAGACTTGGTGAGATGCGGCATAATGCTAGAGTAGACAATGGCTGTTTGTATTGGTTCCGGATCGAATTCAATTTTAAGTTAGATACGGGGAAATTGCATTTGTGCAGTATAAAAAGATGATCTGATGGAGGGCGAGGCAATCGAGCTAGAACCACGAGCGAAGCGAGACGTGTGTACTACAATCGGGAAACTTTTAGTGCCGGACTTTGCGCGTTTTTTTGAATTACGACCTTCTGCATTATGTTTGGACTTGTTGTGTTCGGTTATATTTGTACCTGTGTTATACGTGTTTGTATAGTTCTAATAAATTCTACAGTAATTCCAACGGCATTTTAAATCGAGTCCCGTAGCTCGTAACAAATTAAAAGGGATACAGCCATAAATAAAAGCCAATCGCTATCAAACAGCACGACAAGATATCGACGCCACTCCATCTAAGATAGTAATACGCGTAATTTTGCCAGCAATATATTGGGCATATAAATCATTTTGAATTTGAGAGGCATTTTGTATCGCCCGGGGCTATCTGTTCGGCTATTTGGTTTCTTTTGTACAAAAATGAGGCCATTTTTCCATTTTAATGCTAACGGCAGTCGTAACATCCTCCTATATACTAGTTATTTCATATGGATTGTGACTTTGTACTAGACACGTCGAACAGATTTAATAAATAAAAACTATTGTTACGAGTCGCGACACTCGAATTATAATGACGTTAGAATTACTATAGACTTTATTAGAACTATGGAAACACGTATAACACAGGTACGAATTTACCCGAACGCAAGTCCAAATGTAATACATAAGGTCGTAATTCGCAAAATTCCGTCAATAAAAGATTCCCAATTGTAGAACACATATCTTGCTTCGCTCATGGTTATCGTTCGACTGCTTCCCCCCTCCATCAGTATCTAAGTCGACTTTAATCTGACACACCTGGCTAATGACTGCCATAAAAGATTACAATACAACAGTGAACTGTTTTCTAATCACAAATTTTAAACACAAAGTAAACAAAAGGATACAACCATAAAAGAATTTAAATGGTATTAGTTCAAATGCGAAAATGTAATAAAATGTGTTTTTACAGATACGCAGGTCTGAATTTTGCTTTTGTCGGGACATGAGTAGTAACACTATGATATTTTTTAAATAAAAGTATATATAAAAAACTATTTCTATATAAACTAACTCTAAACAATGTAATAATAATTTCTGTGTAAAAATAATAATCATTTCAAAATGCCATTGGAATCACTATATAATTTATTAGAACTATACAAACACAGTATACCACAGGTACAAATATAACTGGACACAACCAGTCCAAACGTATTGCACAATTCAATAACACACGCAAAGTCCGTCACTAAACAGATTACCGAATGTACACAAGTCTTGCTTCGCTCGTGTTTATGGCTTGACCACCCCCTCTTTCAATTGGGGCAACGTTTTATACTGCACAGATGCAATATGTTTGCCCGACAGCGTAAACCGAATTTATTAAAATCAGTTGTACTTTTAAATCCGAGACACCTGGCACTGATCACAATACAACAGTAGGCCGTAAAAGATTACTACACAATGGGCTGTTTTTTCAATCACAAATTTTAAACACAAAGTAAACAAAAGAAGTCCAAATGCCAAAAGGTAATAAAATGCAAGTGTGAATTTGTCTTAGTCGGTCGTAACAATATGTTACTATTGTTTATTTGATACAAAAATCAAAATTCTCAGCGCCGTATGTTTTTATTATAATATTTGTTCTGTTGTTTTGTGTTTGTCTTATTTTAGAAAAAAATGCAATTATTTTCTTTATTTTTTCGAGACAAACGAACAATTATTAAATTCTTTTTGATATATACATTTCACAAATCTAGTTTAGCAATAAATCGAATCTCGTTCCAATATTTCGTTCGACAAGAACCTTTTTATGTAACCGACTACAATAAAGGCGGTATTCGGCAATGATTTGTGCCGTACCTTTCTCTCGACGACATAAATTATGTGAACAACGGTCAAATATGACGCAAATAAAAAACTAAATAGAGCATTCACAGAGCTTAAGGGTAGGATATCCCAGGCGTTTCATATTGTTAAACGCCAACAAAAGTGAATGCACACCTGCAGTTTATTATCTTTTCGGCTTTTGGACTTCTTTTGTTTACTTTGTTTTTAAAATGTGTAATTAGAAAAACTATTGTGTGTAATCCTTTATGATGGTCGTTAGCCAGATGTAATTCTTGGAAAATTCAGTCCACGCGGTCGAGTGTTGCATTGTATAGTTTAGCATAAAACAATGCCCGAAGGGAAGGGTGAGGCAGTCAAGCTACGATTATGATACGAGCAAGACGTCTGCACATTCGATAAGCGATATAGTGACTGACTTTGCGCGTATTATTGAATCGTGCATCAAGTTTGTACTGGTTGTGTCCAGTTATATTTGTACCTGTATTATACGTGTCTGTATAGTTCTAATAAATTCTATAGTAATTCCAACGGCATTTTAATTCGAGTCCTGTAATTCGTAACAATATTCATAGAAATTAAGCAAATGCAGACATTTTATTACATGCTATTGGTCGACAGTGGGTTCGTATTTGTCTTAAAATTCGCAACATATATAACTGTCACATTGCTTTTTGACAAGATTTGAGATGGAAAGAGAGCGGTGATGGTAACAAAACATAGTTATAACGGTAAAACTACCGATAAAAATAGTTTTAACTTTATATTTGTTACCGGTAAAATGGCTAAAAATAACGGCATGTTTTAGTACGATAATAATTTTGAACCGTTATATGAAATTAGCATAAATAACAATACCAAATTTTTACCGGTATTTCGAACCCTGATCTAAACAACGCAAATATGTGACCATTAGAACTGAGTTTTATTTTTTTAAACTTTCTCCATTGATAAATAAATTACATATTTATATCGTCAGATATTTATATATAAATTATTTATCAATCTGATATAAAAGTTAAATTAAATTAGAAAATCCAGTGCCATCACAAGCTTTTATTTAACTTGCAATGGATGTATGTAAGTTCGGGTGGAATCTTGTGAGTTAAATTTGATCAACTTCCCGGTTTCCGATTGAGCTGAAATTTTGCACGCATATGTATATTGCGTGACAATGCAATAATATGGTACCACGGCTGATCTGATGATGGAGTCCGAAGGTGGCCATAAGAACTCCTGTACTAAACAAGATAGACCCGTCGTGTTTGGGACCGTTTTACTTGTCTTGGCTTGCACTCTGCTACTACATGATATCCAGGATCTCAAAAGCTTGTATTTAAAACCCTTTAAAAAAAAAGCCTATTTTCTACTTTTAAGACACATGTGTAGGCACTTTATTTTGGATATTTAATTGCTTATATTATTCGCTCGCTTTTTGATATTAGACTGTGCTTGTCTCCTCCGTTCTGACATACTTTTATAAAATGTCGTTTTGTGTGTGCACAAGTTGTATGCCAAAATAAACTACAATAAATTGTAATTGTCTCACTTATAAGCAAAGTCAGTACGTTGCTATTTCTTCAAATATTTTCATTTTTAATTTCGAGGGTTTTTCATATCCTTTTGCTCTTGATTGTCTTATAAAACACTTCTAAGTATATAAGAATCCGTTATAATATAACAGCAATTTACAGAAATTACATAAAATCGATTCAGCCATTAGGAATATGTACGACCGCACAGACAACAATATATACTATTTTATTATACATATAATATGCCAAAGTAGTCTCCTCAAATTTTCATAATACACTAAATTCCATTAATTGGGCCATTTTGGCAGTGGGTTCGTATTTAATGAGGGTTCGACGTTATTTTCTATGGAGCAATAAATTCGACCAAATACAATCATTACAGCTCTCGTCTCTGTTTAACACATTATCTTTTCGTAAGTGTGAAAGAAACAGGTATAGATATTAAGCTTTTATTAGAGAAAGATATATGTAGTACTGTGAATAAATTAAGGTAACGTTCATTGGTAATCAAAAGTAATTTTAAAATACATGTATAACTATATAAACAATTATAATTACCTACTTAACTTCACTGACTGAAGTAACAATGCACAGTCCAAACTACTTGGGCTAGGAAAACTTTCACGCGGATTCTTGCTATAATTTAGGATAGCGCATTAAGAAAAGATTTTTGAAAATTTAACCTCTAAGGGGGGTAAAGAATTGGAAGAAAGTTTGTATGGAAATTTATCAGTTTCAAAGTAAGAAACACTAAAATTTTATATACTTCCTTTTGATCTATACAGATAAATAAAATTTAAATTGTTTGTAATGTTAAAATAACAGCAATATATATTCGGTACTTATATCAAAATATCATTTTTTTATGTAGTTTATCTGTCTGTCTGTTTGTTCCTACTAATCTCTGAAACGGCTGGACTTATTTTGATGCGAATTTCAATGGTAGATATATTATGTAATAAGAAGTAACTTTGGCTACTTTTAAAATTCAGGTTCCGCGAAAAAAAATCGACGCAGATGAAGTAGCGGGCACAGCTAGTTAGAAATAAATATACTCATGTGTCGGCGTTTTTGAAAATTCAATCCCTATAAGGGAGATGAAAAGGGTGGAAAAAGTTTGCTCAAATTATAACTATTCTTAACCTACTTCAACGAATCCGAGAGGCAACAGTTAATTATTTATTAAAATATCCAAGTGCGTGTGCAGCTCACGTATAGTGAATAATTCCGTAGAAGTAACTTTGACTGGTTTTGTCGTATGGCGGAGCACCAAAAAGGTGGCCGTCATACATAGACTAATGGTTGAAAACAATATTTCCAATGTGAACCAAATTGATTCAGGGCTTGAAAACGTTATCAGTTACCTTTAAAAATATAGGTAATTACCGGTATTTTCGAAATAGTTACTGCTATGAGATAAGTAGGGTGGCGCGGAGAAGTCTTAAAAAACCAATTTTCTAAGACAACTTTATTGCTCGATAGTTCTTACAAAACTAAAGTATTAACATTAAAATTATGTTAACATTAATATAACTTAATACTAATTATTCGCTGACACGATGATTGGTGGTTGCGAAGTCAGCAAGTTGATGCCAATGGTGTGTCCACCGATTGCCTAACTCATACCGTTATTTTTTTAAAGTTACATTAATAAATATTAAATTAATTTAATAATAATAAAATAAATATTTAAAATAGTATATATAACTTTATAAGAATCGGTAATTTTTACGTTATTTCAAGCGACGTTGCCATTTTTAAGAATTGGCTTTATTACGACTGACTATTGCCGAAACAATCGAAAAACACAACTTGAAATATTATGCGCGCTCTTAGCCCAGTGTTTGACAATATTTTCGAGTGAGAGAAAGCGACGATGGTAACAAAGTATAGTTATAAAGTATAAATACCGATAAAAACTGTAATAATATTATATTATTTACTGATAAAATAATAACGGTAAGTTTTATAACGATTTTTATTTTTTACCGTTATCTGAAATTAGCATAAATAACGGTACCACATTTTTACCGGTATTTCAAGCCTTGACGTAGTATATGTTGATTTTTAGTAACAATAACGTGCAACTGTTACAGCTCGCAGGTGAGTACCGTGCTGTAATTTAGTTTATTATTACGCTTAATGTCTAATGACATCATTCAGCGATATCTACATTAATTTCTAAGATGTTACTCAAATACTCATTAACGAACTTGTTCTTGATTAGCGAAGATCAAAGTACCCTAAATAGCGTATTATAATTAACTTTGGCTCCTTCCCCGAAGTTAAACTAAAGAAAATTTAATTAGTGTACAAAATCATTAGAATGTTACGACGCGGTTTAATATTATTTTAGAATATTAATTTATTTTTGAATTCCGTAATCATTTTAATAATTATAAATAAGTATTTAGTCTAAAATACCCCATATCTCAAAAACTACTTAACTACCAAATAGCTTAGGTGAAAGGCACAGAATTGAAAGAAGACGACCACATCCACCGCAGCACGGAGCGGCAAGAGGACAGCCTGAGGCGGAAAGAAGTCGGCGAAAAGAAGAAGCGGGCGGTAGCGGGCGTCGAGGCCTGGGGACTAAACAGGCCTTCGACCGCATCAATGCTGCAATAGGGGTTGGCTATTAACCCTATCAGAGCCGGGGAATTGTTACCTCCCCGACTCACTTAGGAGACCCCCCTGGTAACACGGGGGGGGGGCACGGCGCTGGAGGGGGTCCTCTGACCCCAGCACCAAAACTAAAGGAGACACCCATAGGGTTTTAGTGGGCATGTTGGCAACACAAACATAGAATAATTTTAATTTTTGAACTTGCTACATTGTGTTTTTTCATTTTTGTTCTTCTTCCATTCGGGTTATAGCCCAAGGCAGACGCTTTCGTATGTAAAGTGATTTATTATTTTTTACCAACTAACAGTGTTTAACTTCTGTGATTACATCGACCTGGGTATCCTAGGCCCACCAACATCAGCGTGCACCAAATATGTATGATATGTGCGACGAGCTGCTTACAGGTATATCACCCCTGGTCTAGAGTATGCCGCCATAACAACCTTGAGTAGAGTTCCGGCATCAGTGGCCAGGTGCCGGTTTCTCATTACAACGTTGCCATGAGGACGTATTTGTAAATTGCACTATTTTCGTTTATCCCTCGGGAATAGTTTTTTTTATTGAAGGAGTTCGCAGACAGGCATATAGCCCACTTGATGGAAAGCGGTTACCATCGCATATGAACACTTGCAACACCAAAGGTGCTACAAATGCGCTACTGTTCTCTTAAAGTAGACTGGAACTTGGTCACTAATATCGGAACACATCTGCGAACGCGTAAGGAACAATGTCCGCCGTTGGCTTCAGAAGTATATATCTTGCACATATCTTGAAACCAGCTCAACCAATCACTTTCACCAAATTCAGTCATTCTTAGGGTGGGCGGTTTAACACCGTAAACGAAAACCGACGACACAATGGCGGCATCCTCGTGAAGTAAACCATAATTGGGGGGACAGAGATAGATAAACATACATACCAGAGTACAAAACTAACATATGTATGCATCAAGAATATGTATTGAAGTATGAAAAAGAGATAGGGTTACCATGACTGAAAACAGTTATTTAGCATTAAATAATAAACACAAACTACATTCGCTTTTATAATGTTGGTTAGGATTAGGATAACAGACGGACAGTATTACCGAGTGCAATTATAAGTTCCCTTTGTTACGTGTATTAACTTGCGTACGTTGGGGTTTAGTTTCAAGTTACCTGGATTAACGCATAGTCTGCAATGTATGGGTGTAAAGGTATCTAAGTTTGTCACTTATGTTGCTCTTAGGCCATACACGCCATAAAGTGACTTAACTCGGTCATTACAGCTTGATGTACGATTCCATTAGTTAACTAGTTAGTTTTCTTTGCTAAAGAACAGCAAACAAAAGCAGCAGCAAAGTAGGTAGGTTTTACAGCGGATTTTTATTTATTTATTTATATACAAACGGTTCACTTAATGGAAAGCGGTTACCATCGTCTATGGACATTTGAAACACCAAAGGTGCTACAAATGGGCTGACTGCTCTCTTAAGGGAGACTGGAACCTGGTCACCAATGCCGGAACACAACTCAACGTTGTTATGGTGACATGCTTTAGACCAGGGGTGGTAGTCATCCAGTCGGGAAAATGCCCTACCACCTGGCTATGGGTTGTTTTGTCGCTTCTTACGACAGGCCGCAGGAAATTGTATTTTTGCTCCGTTCTTTCACGGATACCTGGCTACCACCCCTGGTCTAGAGTATGCCGCCATAACAATCTTGAGTTGTGTTCCGGCATAGTAATACAACTTGATTTCCCTAATCCCATGATTTATCTTTTTGAAGAGTCTTACAGGGCAAGAATACGTACATATATTTTAGTAACATTGAAAATGTCAATGCATTAGTTTTATTCACATTCCACTTACATTACTATAATTTATATGATAAAGGGTTATATTTATTAATAAGCAAACAGCGAAATGTGAAATTTCATTAAAAATTACATAACTTTGCGATTCAAATATTCGGTAGTGCACAAGCCGAGCGAACGAAGCGAGCGTGCTTTCTGTAAATCTCAAAAATGACACACAAATGAAATCCGAATGGTAAATATAGTTGTAACAAAAATAATCATCTAAAGAAAGAAAAAGCGTAAATATTGTTATCAAAACTACGATATTTGACTGTGTGTATATTATTATTTTGACAATAAAATTGATGTTCAATATTTGTAGTTTTTGACAACATGTTGGTAATAATACAGCTGATTCAAATGAAACCTATCATCTTGCCTCTTAGCAATTGCATGAACTAGGTATTGGTGTTTTTTAAATTTTGACAGGTATTTAAGCATTCCCCAGCTTCCCGATGAAGAGGCGTTTATAAGTAAGATATATAGTAGTAGTTGCTAAGCAATTGCTATACCTTCAAGTATGAAATAATTATTTGACCACACTGACTGACATATCAATATAGACCAAACTGCAGAAGCTAGGACCATGAAAATTTGCAAGGGAATTTTTTATATACTGCAGTTGCGCAATAAGGAAGAATTGTTCAAAAATCAATCCCTACAGGGGTGAAAAAGGGGATGAATGTTTGTATGAAAATCCATCGAAATTTTATTCACCTGCTTTATTTTCATTGCTGATGTACATTAGTAACGGCATGTTCGTATATTCAGCCCCTAAGATGGTTAAAAAAGCGTAGAAAGTTTGCTCAAAATAAGGGTATTTTTAAACAACGCGAGCAAAGCCTCGAGCAACAACTACTTGTATAAGACCAAACGAGATAAAGTTATGACATTGTCACTTATTAGTGATTCCGAGTAAAATAAGATCTAATAAACACGTGTAGTGGTATTAATAGATTTAAAAGTGAAAACAATTTAATATTTGAAAATATTAAAATCGCTACCTCTCATCACTAAGAAAGCACCCTTATAAAGTGTTTTCAGTACTATTCGTCCGATTTCCGACTCCTCTGCTTGAATCCTTTCAAACCTTCCAACACTTCAGAGCAATCCAGACTAATATGAACTTTATATGTATGAAATAACATTCAAATTACTTTGCAATAAATATAATAAAATTATATTTCACCTTTCTTATTCTGCACCTTATATTTTCTGCGTTAGAGTTGAAATTTAAATGTATTTTATATTCATGTTTGATTATTTAGAATATGTTATTTCATTATACAAATATAGACTTTATTGAAGTTAAAATAGAATTGAAATTAAGAAGATATATTATTCATCTTTGGGAAATTGGCCAAGGGCATCTTGTTAGGTGATAATATTTTAGTACTATACCAGATGGGTTAAATTTGGTTAGAAAGGAAATTTTACGTGTCTGTGGATGATTATATGATTTCTTATGAGTATTGTTAAGAGTTGCAGGACTCTAATTAAAATGCCGTTAGAGTCACTTTAGAGTTTATTAGAACTATACAAACACGTAAACACAGGTACAAATAAAACTGTACACAACCAGTCCAAACGTAATGCTCGATTCAATCATACGCGCAAAGTCCGTCACTAACATCTTGCTACGCTTGTGGCTATCTCTAGACTGCCTATCTTTCCACTGGGGCATTGCTTTATACTGCACAAGTACAATATGTCTCTTGGCCGCGTGGACTGGATTTCTTAGAATCACACCTGGCTTATGACTACCATAAAAGATTACAATACACAATGGGCTGTTTTTCTAATTACAAATTTTAACAAAAGAAGTCCAAATGATAAGAAGGTAATAAAGTGTGTTTTACAGACGCAGGTGTGAATTTGTCTTTTGTCGGCATTCAGGTCGTAACAGTATTTACAGCCGTAGATTGGTGGTTAGGCGTGGGTTCGAATCGTGGCCGGACCTCGTGCACCACTTGGCAATTTTCTTACTTAAAATGCATATTGTTACAATTACTAGGTGTTAACGGTGAAGGAAAACACTGTGATGAAACCTGCACATCGAGATAACAGATGTGTAAAACCTGCCAAGCCGCCTTGGCGTGGCGGGTTTACTGTCCGTTCCCCTATAGTGGGAGGCCTCAGCCCAGCAGTGGGACATTTATGGGCTGTTATTATTAGTATTTTCTGCCTTTTTGTTATTACTCCTGAAGTTGGTTTCATTTTTGATAGATTTATTTATTTACAGTTAACAGACTATTTCACTCTGAGTACGAACTATCATTAGGAAACGTACACTACGTGACCCTTGTTGAAATGAAACTTCATTAGAATCGTTGTGATTTGAAACTCAATGAAACAAAAAAGCAACACTAAAAAAATGAAAACTTCGTTTAAAAAAACCGACTTCAAAAACTAAAATAATAAAAAGTATAAAATAACTTATTTCTAAAGCTATTATTATTAATATATATTATCTAAAACATCTTAAAGTCGGTGCTTAGTAATTTTCAAAATATAGTAATTTTTATGTTTTACTTTGCACCGACTTCAAGATGTTTTAGATAATATATATTAATAATAATAGCTTTAGAAATAAGTTATTTTATACTTTTTAGTTTTTGAAGTCGGTTTTTTTTAAACGAAGTTTTTACTTTTTATTTGTTGCTTTTTAGTGTCTAGCTATGTATGGGTAGGCATACGAATGGTGCCGCGCTTCTTAAAAAATATAGGTCCCAAGAAACGGGAAAATGAAAACTACTGGGCCAAACTATGTCAAATTTTTAGGGGACCAAATGGCAGCTATTCCCTGGCGAACAAAAAAAGAATCACGTAAATCGGGTAATAAATCTCAGAGTAATTGGTGAACATACATAAAAAAAAACAAAAGAAAGATTCCGACGAATTGAGAACCTCCTCCTTTTTTTGAAGTCGGTTAAAAAAGAGATAAACAAATCTATAGGACTAAGCCTACGAGAGAATAAGATAGAATACATTTATATTTAATAATTTAAACTCTATGCAAGCGGCCCTTAAAACTTAAGTATATTATAACGAACAAAATTGCCGCGCTGATCAACGTTCATTTCAATTACCTGTATTTGACCACAAATTTGTGGGATTTCCCAATGAGCCCTGTGTGACAAGTTTGACAACAAATTTATGGTGGTACCGTTTTACAGGATATTATAAAATTCTAAACATGCCGTTTAGTTGCTTCAATGCACAGAGCATTGAAGCTATTAAATAAAACAACTGGAATACACTATATAAATGATGGGGAACGCAATCCAATTTTTTCTTGTTGTATATTTCTTGTCTGTATATTTCTTGTTTGTTCAGGATTCATGTAAAAACTACTGGGCCGATTTCAATGTGGTTTTCGCTGATCGACAGAATATTCGTAGACTTACAATCTGCGCTACTTTTTATACCGGGAATCCCGCGGAAAGTTTCCCAGGAGCGATTTGTAGTTGTTCGGGTGCATAAAAATTAGCTTATCCCGGCACAGCTTTCACTAAAAAGGTAGCTTACATTCCTTTTCAAGTACTGCGGTACTTTGCGTCCTGGGAATCCCGTGGTAAGTTCAAGTCAAGTGTAGACGAAGTCACGGGCATATCCTTGTTTGTTACAAAACCCATCACGGTGAAATTTGAAATTCATCAGCAGCTCAAAAGAACAATAAGACCTCAAGGTTACTCTGCCAGGGTATCCTAAACTTATCCAATAAAGGGAATAAAAACACCCTTACTCCGAACATAAACACAAACAACCCTTACGACCAAGGGTCCGAAGATGTTTGTTTGGGAGTCCCTCGTACAGAGGTCAGGCATATCAAAGATATATTGCCAAAGTTTATTAATCACTTGGTTAAAGATATAAGCCGTGGTAGCTTAGTGGTTAGCATACTCCCGTCCTCAACTAAAAGGGCACGGGCTTAAATCCTGGACTTAAAGGACGTACCACTTGAGCAGTTCTCTGACTTAACGTGCATATTGTTACAACAAACCATTGTGAAGATAACTCCGCATCGAGATTACCGATGTGTTAAACCCGGCTATCCGTTATGGACAAGCGTGGCAGGTATACTGTCTGTTTTCTTACTAATGGAGAACCCAAACCCAGCAGTGGGACGTTTCTGTGATGTTATTGTTACAACTCAGGTCCCGGCAAAAACAAAATCCACCTGCATATCTGAAACAAAGTACATTAATACCCGTCGGCATTTGAACTAATAACATTATAATTCTTTTATGGCCGTCTTCTTTTGTTTACTTATTGGCATACGGCCTATTGTTTTATTGTAATCTTTTATGGCAGTCAGTAGCCATGTGTGGCGGATTAAGTCGACTTCGATACGGGGACATTGCAGTTGCGCAGTATAAAACGATGACCTGATGGATGGGGTAGTCCATCGAGAACCACGAGCGAAGCGAGACGTGTGTACTACAATCGAGAATCAAATAAGTGACGGACTTTGCGCATTTTATAGAATTACGACCTTCTGCATTACGTTGGGACTTGTTGTGTTCGGTTATATTTGTACCTGTGTTATACGTGTTTGTATAGTTCTAGTAAATTCTATAGTAATTCTAACGACATTTCAATTCGAGTCTCGCGACTCATAACATTTTTTTTAAACTAGCCGTTCCGGCAGACTTTGTACTGCCCTGAAAAAAATAAAAATCTAGGACACGATTCTAGTGTCTCTTAGCGGTTCCAATTGTGAATCTAAACCATCCGGTGATGCACTTTAACACACACAAAAAATTACATCAAAATCGGTAAATTCGTTTTCAAGTTATGCGCGTACATCAATTTCTAAACGTGAACACAGTTGGAAACAAGTCCATGTAATAGGAGAAATTAGCGATGGATAGAAGAGAGATAGAAAAAAATATTTATTGACAAAAATTCAGCAAAAATAACAGCATTAAATGAATTAACACTCAAACCTCATTATCTCCTTCGAAATAACATCGTAAAAGCCTCTTATTCCCGGAACCACAGACAGACAAACGCAATTTATTCTATTACGACCCTTCACAAAGCAAATTTATCTAACAAACCATAGTAATTATTATTTCGTAGCGTTTTCCTAAACGAGTTGTCACCCCTATATGTTTTGTCTCGTTCCGCCTTATGGGATTTTGTTAACGTGGGAAAGAGACGAAAGATGCGTTAGCAAATATAACAAACCGCTCCGTCGATTGTTTGATTTCCGCCACGCACTACCTGTGTCACTAAACGGGTTATGTCTAGTGATGGGACGTCCTCAGTTGTTTTATCGATAAAAATATTTTTATAGTAATAATTTATGGCCATATTTAGTTAGCGATCGATCGCTAAGCGATAAACGCTTTTTCAAATGAAATCAGATATTGTTTGCAAATTTTACTAACTATGATATTTTTTATGTATTTAGTCCTGTAGTATACCGGTAAGATATTATAGAGGTATTTTTTAAACCCATATATCTATTTAATAAAAATATACAAGATAATAATTATAAAATTTGGATGATGCCAAAAATGTCTAAAGTAATTCTCCCACAAAAAGCCATAATAAATAACCGAAAATCGGCAGGCGAACACACACATTGTATATTCATAATTGCTGTAAGTTAGGATGGGATAACGAGAGGAGGGGTGGTGAGAATAAGGGTTCAGAGCAGAACAATGAGATAGAAGGGATTGGATCTGGGTTTGGAGTAGAAGAATGGGTTAGCAGGTGTGGAGAAGTGGGCCGTAGGAACTTTCACTCATCGCACGAAACACGATTATTACAAGGCTAACTGTTGATGGTGATATTGTGTACGTATGGCATCACATCGACCAAGCCGATCCCAAAGGTGCTCTTACATATGCAACTAAAATTGCTTAATCGTAGTTAGTATGTACAAACGAGATAGACAGAAAATTGCCTAATAATTTCTAACCCGATTGGAACTCATATGGCGACGTTGAGAAATGTTGAATATATGGAGCAATTAGAAGCAATGTACCCGAAACAATGGCCACATTTTATTTGAATTGCTCCACTTAATTTCTCCAGATTGACCCACTACTGCTGCCAAGCAATAATTGTTCAATAAATTACCCGTGTAAGAGTACTTTTAGAGTTGTAATAAAGATATTGATTCCAGAATAGCTCTACCACGTAGAAACGTCTTTGAAATACAATTCAAAATTGAATTTCAATCATAATGAAATATTATCGATATATTTATTATCGATATGAGCTTAGCCCCTCACTTCAGAAGCGAATCTCGTCAAACCTCTGTTCCGCGCTTCCTGCGCTGAGCACAGACTGTTGCGCCACTCTCACTCCATTCAGGATGAGTGCTTACATTAATTTGTGCTGGTACTTTCCCAAATTAAATAATTATAATAAAAAGTTCTAGAAAAAATGTAACCGACTTCACTACATAAATACTAATAAAGATTTTATTATTGCCTAAATCAGATAAACGGACGGACGGCCCACTTGATGGAAAGCGGTTACCGTCGCCTATGGACATTTGCAACACCAAAGATGCCACAAATGCTCTGCTGCTCTCTTAAGGAAGATTGGAATTTGGTCACTAATGCCGGAACACAACTCAAGGTTGTTATGGCGACATACTTTAGACCAGGGGTGGTAGCCATCCAGTCAGGAAAATGCCCTACCACCTAGCTGTGGGTTGTTGTTGTGGCTGCAGGAATTAGTATTCTCTTCCCGTTCCTGCACGTAGAAAAATATTTCTAAAATGTTAAATAATAGACATACAAGGAAATCTTCATTTTCATAATAATTTAATAGAAGCCGTCTACGATATGCTACGCGTTGGGCCATGTCAGCTACGCGTGCGTGCTACGTGTGCTACGCTACGCTTCAGGCAGTGACGTATGCAGGGACCTTCTCATGTTGCTGACACTTTGAAAATATTATTGCACTTGCACGAAGAAAGTTACTTTGAATACAACTAGATGCAATTCATTATTAAAGTGTTTTAGAGATGAAGATGAAGCCAAAATGCTATTTTTTCCAAAGAACGAGATAGCAAAATCTATGGAGATTAAGTTGCTTCAGAAGCGGTAGTAAATCTACTTATATTATTTTTCATGAATTTATTTATTGTATTGAATTTTTTAATTTTTTTTAAGTAACATTTTTTTTTATTGCAGGAGGTCAGCGGACAGGCAGGCGGCCTACTTGATGGAAAGCGGTTACCATCGCCTATGGACATTTGCCACCATAGGTGCTACAAATGCGCTGCTGCTCTCTTAAGGGAGACTGGAACTTGGTCATTGATGCCCACAACTCAAGGTTGTTATGGCGACATACTTTAGACCAGGGGTGGTAGCCATCCAGTAGGGCAAATGCCCTACCACCTGGCTGTGGCTTGTTTGGTCGCCTCTTACGACAGGCCGCCCAGCCGCAGGAAATTGTATTCTTTCTCCGTTCCTGCACGGATAAAAACATAACATAAACATAATAAAAGTGTTCTTTTATTAAATAATGAGAATACTATTCTTCTAAAAGAATCTCAAAATATTAATAAAAAAAATAAAAAATCTTGCTATCCGCGGGATACATTGGCCTGGGTTCTTAACTACCGTTGGTGAGAGTTCGAGGGAACCTCCTCACAATTGGTGCAATGTTCAGTGCTGGCCTTCTGCATCTGACTCTTCACCTGGCAGGGTAAATCATAAAATAAAATTTATTTACTTGTATAAAAACCTGGTTCCCAAGTATAATTTATTTGCACACATTTTTTTTTTCAGATGGGCATGCAAATAACTAAGTAATTATTTCATTTTACTTATTAACCTAATCTTATCTTACAAAACGTATTTATTTTAATTGTCGAGAAATAAATTAAATTGCAATGGAATGTCATACTTTCTTACAATAAAAACATTGAATAGTCATTTACTGTTTATTCAATTCCCTGGGAACGAACTAATTCTCATGAATGATGTCATGTATAATATGCTGCCATAACAAAGATCAATTTACAGGGAATATTTTCTGAGAAAGAAATATCGTATTAACATAAGATACAGAGAGTACAGAGAGTATTTTGTTAACAAAATAAAACGAATGGATTATTATGTCAATTCTTCTTTCTTCAGTCTGGCCTTTTTTTGTTTTGTTAAAGTCTTCGATATCATCCTTTTCCTGTAAACTCAAAAATGTAAGGACATTTTTTAGTTTACAAACACATAGGTAATTAATCTTTTTCTACAGTAAATGTATTATTTAAGTTTCAAAAATCAGCTGTGTAGTACGCATTATTGCATAATATCACTTATACTGAATCTCTTATAACTTTTCTCCAAGATTGACAAACTTTGCAGATTTTTCAGTAATGATTTCTTGATATCTATAGCTACTGATTAACACCAGTCTCATCCTTTTACATCTGGACCCCAGAATGTATAAAAGCCTCACCGTCTCCTTTTGGTAAGAGAACTCTTGTAAAAAGCGCTTGTTAATAAATAAACCCCCTACTTACTAATCACGAAAATTCGAAATTTTGTTTTCATAAGAGAGAAAGAGACTTTAAAGATATTTTTTCAAAAGGCTAAATTAACACATTCCGGTGACATGGACAGGCAACGCAAACCAGGGGCCGCATTCGTGACGTGTAACAGACAGGGATGTTGAGTTGCGGTCCGCATCATGTGTTACATAGGGGAACTACAACCCTACACTTGTCTATGTACTACACACGTAGGTAGTTTCAAGCTGGTTTGTTAGGTAAATGTGACAGATTGGCATTAGTAGAGACACTAAGTTTGTTTGTTTGTTTACTATAATATTCGCTCATTAACGTCTCAGTGCTGACTTCAGGACTATTTACACCACGCTAATTCAATTCGGATTGTTGGGTTTCACACATCGGTTAAGCTGTAGTAGCTTAATTGCTAATGCACATTCGTCTTAAATTAACGTTTCAAATGCAGAGAAAAGAAATAATCATCTGGAAACTTATCACCAATCAGGCAATTTTTTGACCATTTTTTAATGATTTTTTTTCCACTATTTACTTATTACTTATTTACTTACGACTTCTGAACTAATGAGCATATTTTTTCAATTACAACGACCCGATAGTAAAAAAAACATCCTGATGAAATCTACAAATCGAAATAACCAATGTCTATGAATGTATCTTCATTGATGTTCCGCTCCTATTGGTCTTAGCCTGATGATATATAGCCTATAGGCTTCTCGATAAATGGACTATCTAACACTGAAAGAATTTTTCAAATCAGACCAGTAGTTCCTGAGATGAGCGCGTTCAATCAAACAAACCCTACAGCTTTATATTTTAGTATAAGATTTTCATTAGTTACCTATAGTAGTAATGAAGAACCAGAACAAAACTAACAATCTGAATAAATTAAAGGAACTCAAAGAACGCAAATTAAAGTTAGACTAAACAAATAACTTATAACTACTGAGGAACAATTAGAGCTGTTAGCAGTACTAATTGAAATTTTATCGATTATCGAGAATTTTTTATCGACTTGATTTGTTTTTTACGTGACACAGGCATGCTGAAATCATTATCTTGATTACAGGGCTGGCTTGATCAGTGCAATGCAACGCTTTCACAGAATATCGGCGTGACGTTTAGCCCTGAGTTAGTTGTTTGTTGTCCGATGGAGATATATTGCAGTATACATTTTTAGTACATCATGCCATTATTATATCAATAATAATAGTTTTCTTTCCTTTTATTTTGTCCTTGTATTACTGTGTATGCATTGTTTGCTACAACTGCATTAATTCTTCGAAAAGTAATTGTGTAACACATTTTGTACAAATATATAAAAATTTAAAAAAATTGTTTGAGCTAGATTAATAAGAAGAAAATCAATTTTTAGCTAGACGTGTTACTGGGCAGTTTCTTGCCGCTTTTTCTCCTTAACAGCAATCACACGTTGCGAAGCGGTGTACATAGACTAGGAAGTAAAATTGAGTTATTTTTGGCCTTCAAAAAGTGTTCCCCAGTGGTACTTATTTTGAATAAAAATAATTTGATGAGTGACAATTTCTATGGCACTTACCGCTCAACCTGCCTCAAATTCCCTATACCATCTCCGTAATCCAATCTCCTATCCCATCGATCCCATTCTTCCTGTCTGATTCCTCTGCCCAATGCTAAATACTGCGACTGACGTTTCAAAATGCCTCACCGCGCGGGGAGGGCTAGAACACAAATCCACACACACACACGCGTCTCGCCAATGGCGGGAATACTTAACTATAGGTGAAAAAGTACAAACTAGGAAAAATCCTATTGTTATGGCACTCCTGAGGCCTCGCCTCATAAAAATGGATATAAAGTCGCCGACACTATGTTTATAAAATAAGCGAATATTATGAATACATGAATTATATGAGCGTCTATCTGTGTGCGTGCATATAGTTATCTGTGTGAGTATACGTGTGTGTGTGTGTGTGGCTGTGTGTATGATCCTTATTGGTATCCCCTTACTTGAACTGTGAAACTAATTATTTAACAGGTAGAAGGTTTTCATAATCAAAGTTTAATAGAAAAATATAATATAAATAAATAGAACATTATTTTTCTCAAAATTTGTTTCTTTCTTTTTATTCCCATTTGCAATTAGTGCACGTCGCTATTGCTTCAAGTAAAGTCTTTTAATTTTCTTAATGTATGAATTACTTTTATATTACTATAATTAAATTATCGACAATGTCCCATCACTATAACCCCTTGCAACGCCGTGCGATAATATCCGGCGGCAATGTGCACCGATCAAGGACAAGATTGTTCTATTATTGCACAAGGCTGTATCACGTGTCGATAATAATTTTATCGATCTATATTTTCTGTTCCTAGGACTATTACAAATAATTATAACTACTTTTTAACGCATGTTCTTCACACGATCCATCCATCTCTTTTCGGTCAACCTTGCAGTTTAACATTATTTTTGTCACGTGAGTTTCATCACTTCTTATTACACTCCCATACAATCTTAGTATTTTTAATCTAAATTTTTCAGTCGTACTACTGCAACTTTCAAAGGTCTTATGTGCTCATTTTTCACCCTATCCACCTTTGTTAACACAGGTTTCCATATTTAAGCTCCGTTTTTATCTATATCTCAGAGAAGGCCTTGTTCTCGTGATATGTTATTTTGTATGTTATGTTGATTATGGTATTGGTTGCAGGATTAGTGGGCGTCATCAGGATAAAATGCGAGCATAAAACACAATGGGCACGGTTTATACACTTTTAATTTAGATTTAAACAACATTTTGACATAGTTTAGACCGAGCAGCGGGTTCAGGGCACCGATCATACTCCTAACTTTACCACTTTCTTTAAAATTCTCTACGGTCCAACTCGACCCGTTGCCATGACTCAAATGTGCCACAAAAAACTCCTCCGTCTACTAAGGTAGATACTACTCAAGTATAGATGGCGTCTTGACCCCGCTCAAGACATGTGCTCTGCTCTGATTGGTCGTTTATTAAATTACAATATTCATAACTTTTATTAGGTTAGGACGATCTTTAAGTTATACAAAGATTTAACAAATCACATAAAATTGAATTAAGAATTTTAAAAGTAGTTAAAATGTAAACAAATAATATTGTGCGTTATACATCCAAACAACAATCAATCCGATTCATAGCTTCCCTCCGACATATATAATACGTGAAGCAAAAACTTTGTACCCCTTTTTACGGAAAACGGAGGAGTATGAAATTTCGCACATTTATGGCCTTACTTATAGTCGTTTGTTAAATTTTAAGAAACTGCTCAGCAACTGATTAGTGAAAATCTTACCCATAAACTCCTCTTAAGAATCTTAAGACTCATAAATAACTGTCAAATATCCAACATCGAGAGGTAACTTAAGTCACTCCTAAGAGGCAAAATGATTTATTATTATTAGTAACAGCTGATTGTCACCGAGTACGGGAATAAGGGGACCGAATCTGTGTATTAAGATTCTCTTACGTAAGAGATGCCTAATCGTTTCTTAACGAGATTATTATAAGTAAGGCCTTTATAGTTTATATAGAGAAGAAGCGACGAATGCTATTTTTTTTTAATTACGCGTAAAAAATACATTAAATCAAGAAAAAAAAAACATTACACACACTACCATGTCTTTGACAGGCACACGCATACATAATCTTGTGTTAATTGTTAAAGTCAAATTAACAGTATAACCTGGGCAAAATCTGTCATTATAGAAATAAAGTCTTTGATATTAATTATTATGGTCGATTTTCGACCACGGGCGATTGTACTAGTGAGTACATTATTAATCCCTGTCTTCAAATAGTTTGCTTTAATGTGATAGTAACTTCAAATCAATCGATAATTTGTATCAACTTTGTCACAGCCTTACGTATCTTTGAGGTTATTGCGTTATTGCATCGATATCGGCCCATTTATCCTATGATAACGCCATCAATGCCATATTAAATGCTGTAACATTAGAAATAATATGAAATGATGTCACCTGAAACTATCGTAGTAGTGTTATTTAAGACTTTGCTAACCAATTTTTAAAGATCATGTTACGAGTTACGCAGGACTCGAATTAAAATGACGTTGGAATTACTATAGAATTTATTAGAACTGTACAAGCACGTATAAAACAGGTACAAATATAACTGGATACAACCAGAACAAACTGCACGATCCAATAACACGCGCAAAGTCCATAACTAAATCGCTTATCGAATGTACTACACATGTCTTGCTAGTATCGTAATAGTCGCTTCGATCGGATCGTCGCTCTGTTCGGGCATTATTTTATAGTAAACTGTATAATTCCACAATTGACTGCATGTACTGAGTTTTTCCAAGAAAACGTAATTTGCACACCTGGTTAATTATTATTAGAACTCGTATGACATTTTCTCAAGTTCATGCGAGTATCACACAAATCAGTTTGAATCGATTTGAATGCGAGACTTGCATTTCGAGCTCGACGATGAGCACAGTATTTTGAATTTTGTTTACATAGAGACATTATTATTATATAATGACCAGTCAATCACTGCTGTTGCGGACAGGGAGTGCCCCTTTGACCCGCCCATCGGAGCTCATCTACTCTCGGCGCCCCGCATACCGCCGATGACAATAGCACGTAATTAGCAGCTAGGCGTCGGACGGAATGCAGGATATAGGAGCGGCCTTGGAGGCTGAAAGCTACTTGCGACTGTATTGATTGTATTGATTGTATGTATTGTTACATACCGACAAAGAAATGCGCATCTGGTTTATTACCCTTCTCGCATTCGGAGTTCTTCTTTTTACATCGTGTTTAAAATTTTCAATTAGAATTGTCTAATTGCAAATTTTACAATAACAAAAACATAATATAAACAATAGCAATATGCTATTGAGCCTAATGTTATTGTTTTCGACTTTGTGGGCCGTTCGCAGGAATAATTAACCAGGTGTGCAAATTACGGTTTCGGAAACACCAGTGCACGTGGTCCATTTTTGTGTTGTAAAGTTAGTATAAAACAATGCCCGAACGGAGGGATGGGGCAGTCAAGCGAGGATTACGATACGAGCAAGACGTAGATTCGATGAGCGATATAGTGACAGACTTCGCGTGTTATTGAATCGTGCAGTTTGTACTAGTAGTGCTTAGTTATATTTGTACCTGTTTAATGCATGTTTGCATAGTTCTAAAAAAATCTATAGTAGTTCCAACGGTATTTTAATTCGAGTCCTATGTAGCTCGTATCAATATTTTGATTCATGTAAATAGTTTAATAATAATAATAATCATACAGTCCATTATATCGAGTATGAGTTCCAAAGAAGAAATGCCACTCATAACTTCAATGTTTGATACGTTGACGTTCGATGTTCGACAATGTTTTTAACTTGATTTCGACTATCGTATCTTCGAGGCACGAGAGTCTCTCCATGTAAACGGCCCTTTAGACAAAGAAAAACAATCTTTGCCTATACAATCTCTGTAATAAAAATGTCCGTGAAGATGCGATCTTTTGTAAGTGAATAATATTAAGTTGAAAGGCTCCAATAATCCGCTGCCGACTTCCATTACATCAATCTTACTTCGAATAATTTCATGATTTAAGCTAAAAGCGTTTCAACTCATTCATTACGAATATTATGAAGAAGAAATACTTACTCCTTTAACGAGAAATTTCCTATAATTAGATATTGAATAAGATTTTAGAAAAAGATTTATATGTTTGTATCAAATAAACTCATAAACGACTCGACCTATTTCAAAAATTCTTTCACCATTACAATGCGACTTTATTCCCGAGAAACAATACTATGTTTATCACCAGAAAAAGTTAGAGATCCCTACTTAATCTTCAATAATGTAACCCAAGTTGTAATTTTTTTGCCATAAACCATACGTGCGAAGACGGGACGGGGCGCTAGTGTAATATAAAACGTGCATTTTTTTATAATTTATGTCTCTATACATTCTAACATTTTTATGGTGTGTTAAAAATAGCCAAAAACAGTCAAATCCTTATGGTGTTTTGAAAGTCAGCTTCAGAAGCATTACTCCTATATTGTGTATTATAATTCCTAACACTGTTATATACATGTATTTATATTTGTATTATCGTATTGTTACGAGTGGGGGGACTCGAATTAAAATGCCGTTGGAATTACTATAGACTTTATTAGAACTATACAAACAGGTATAAACATAAGGCCCACACTGCACATGCACTTCCTCACAACACCAGCATGTAACAGATACACTCTAGATTAGTACCTATAAGTTTAATATTAAAATTAGAATAAATTAATATAATAAGTTATTCGTAAGGTACACCACAAAAATCACTGAATTGATGTCTCACACAATAACAAAAATAATCAATAAGAGTGTATGAACTCTAAAAATATTCGTAGTACCTTATTAAGTTGTAAAAAGGGTACGGCACTCGAGTCCGTAGATTTGTTAAAAACAAAACACAGGTACAAATATAACTGGACACAACCAGTACAAACTGCACGATTCAATAACACGCGCAAAGTTCGTCACAATACCGCTCATCGAATGTACACGTCTTGCTCGTATCGTAATCTTCGCTTGACTGACCCACCCCTCCGTTCGGGTATTGTTTTACAGTAAACTGTACTATACAACAATCGACCGCGTGAACTGAGTTCCAAGAAAACGTAATCTGCACACCTGCTTAATTATTCCTGCGAACGGCCATAAACGAATACAATACACAATAGGCTGTTTTTCTAAGTAAACAAAAGAGGTCCAAATGCGGTAAGGTAATAAACTGTGCTTTATGGCAGGCAGGTGCATTCACTGTGTGTGTGTGTGTGTGTGTGTGTGTGTGTGTGTGTGTGTGTGTGTGTGTGTGTGTGTGTGTGTGTGTGTGTACGTGTGCGTGCGTGCGTGTGTGCGTGTGTGTGTGTGTGTGTGTGTGTACTCACACGTATATATACATAAAGACTAATTCACAACACATCATTAAGCTCACTTTGACCACTGAGACGTACAGTACTTTAAGCATATAGATTGAAGCTTTTCCGGGCAGGGCGACGTGTGCCGGAACAGCTAGTTGTTAATAAATACACCTATCTCACTACGAACCGTTTTCAGCGTGTAGCACGAAACTAAGCTGGTAAGTTTTTACTTCTGCCTGCCTTGCAAGAGGTGAAGCTTGCGGATATTACTGTACATTAGAATGGAAGGTCGAGAGAGCGGTGCCGCGCGATAAGGCCGGCCATCATCCTAATGACACGACGCGCCCCTACCATTTGCTCCTTTGCATTTCTCTCCTGTTCTCCCAATCGTTTAGGATCGCTATAATGTCTCATTTACTTCTATAGGTTTCTACTATGGCATATTTTTGGGTCGGCTCGATCGATGTGACACCACGTAAACACAGAATATCGACGTGAAACGGTTAGCCTTCTGTTCATCGTATTTCGTAAGATGAGTGAGATCCGATTGCTCACTCCCCTCTTCCCTTATATATTTATTTATTTTAATTCAATAACAAAAATATTTTGTGTCTGAATATAAATAAATATGTAGTACATAAATCTCAAATAATTATTATAAAAAGTTCATAATAACCATTATGAGGAATTTCAAATTTACAATAAATATTATTAATTTTATATTATCTCATTCATTATTCATTTTATATAATATTGTTCATTTTTTATTATGTCATGCATTTCATTTTTATACAATCATATTAACATTCAAGAAAAAAAAAATATCAGCTGAATAATATGCTTGTTTGAGAAGGAATGCTTTTTGTATAATAATATATGCAACTTTAGGTCAATAGGTAGTCTGTTAAAAATTTTGCCTGCATTTGCAACAGCCTGATATGTGAAACCGTGCTTTACAACATTAAAATATGACATTATTTTATTTTTTAAATCTTTCCTTCTTGTGACTCCCTATGTTTTCATTCTTCTCCATTATCATTATCCAATCTTCCCTCCCCATCACCCAATTCCATTCCTCTCTCTCTCCTATTCTTCCTGTCGGATCCCCTTATCCCATCCCCTCCATCGCACCTTAAAGGCTCATAACGGGTTGGCTTCTTAGTGTTGTGATTATCTATAGGCGACTTACCATTAGGTAATACTTACCATGAGTCGTCTACCTGTTCACTACCTTCACAATAAAAAGTAAGTTGGAAAAACAAAGAGACGTGTGACATGAAATAAATGGTGGCATCTTTCTTTTTGATACTTATGTAACTTAGATGACTTACTGACCTCTAGGTTTAAAAAAATTGATTATAAAATAAAATGAAACCGCTATGTCCTAAGTTGGAACAAATCCAGCAAAATGAAAAAATCATCAAAATTGGTTAATAGTTCGGTTCTTCGCTGTCAAACACTGACAGGGAATTTTCATATATATATATATATATATAGACTGCGTTAAAGAGGCAGAATAGTTTTAAATTGTTTGTTTCATATGTGTTAAAAGAACCAAGGTTTTTACATTTATTTTTTTATATTTATCATGTTTTAGAAAACAGCTTTTTCAACATACATATGAACATCTTAATTACCTAGAATCTCAAATGTATTTGCGACAGTCGACAGAGACACAAAACATGCGATGCTGAGATACGAGACTGAGACCAAGAGACACAGTAGAAGAACTATCGCTCATAGCAATCGATCGTCTCCGCTTGAAGCTTGAAGTCGGGACATAACTCAAGCTTGTAATGGCGGCATATTTTTCTTCCGGATTGGTAGCCATCCAGACGGGACATATGGCACAGTCGCCTGTCTCAGACGCTTACCATAGAGTCCGTCTTAATAGTCACAAAATATCATTAAACTCGAAAAAGTAACTATTAAACATTAAACAAATCCATAGTAGCACCATATTTCTTACAGAGGTTTATTGAAATCAGCCGTTTTCACTCGAACGAGTTTTATAGCAAGTCGTAAAGATTGGCGAGCATCGTTTTATTTTCGAAAACAAATGGTAGCTTAATGTCGTCGGTGATAAAAACATTGGGAGTTGTTTTGGAGATTTCTTGATTAGAATTATAAACGACTTCAAGACATTTTAATCTTGAGCATTATTGAGACTCGACAATATCCTGACTAATATTATAAATACAAATTGTTTGTATATTCTATTGTTTGTATTCCTCCAATACGGAACCTGTAGTCAGTTCAAGGTAGAGTTAGGTTGCCAACTGTACTATATTTTCACCAATTGTACTGTATATTATATACTGTAATACCGTGTACTATATATCACTTTCCAGCAGAATTTCAAACAATACAATCAAACACCATTTTTAGAAAACGTGTAAAAAATATGTTAACCAATAAGTCATAATTATAGTATAAATGAATATTTGAATGACAAAATTATAATATTTTTTTTATGAATTAGGTACCTTATGTATATACAAGATATTACGAACATTGTCTCTAAGTTACTTTTTATTTTATTGACATCGTTGTAGTTTAATACACTATTTTATAATTTAGTGGTTGTCATTTTATTAGGTAAATAATTACATAAATATATTATACCATAATTTGTAAGCAGGAAATTTATACATATGCATGCCGAAAGACGGAATGTGGAGAACTTGTACTACGTTAAATTTAACACCTTTTTGTATTTTCGTATTAAATACATTGAATTGAATTCAATATTACAAAAAAAAATATGTATAATATGAATTGTTATTCCTATATTTTCATCGCTAATTCAACTATCGCGCTTCTGTTCAGATAGTTTTGATTAATTTAAAAATAATAATCTGTGCTGGCCAAAGCAAAAAGTAGTAATATAAATATACATAGAAAATGAAATAAATATAAATATATAATAAAAATAAATGCGTACAGTCAATCAGGATAACTTTGTCCCGCCCTGCGAACAATTTTGTACGTATTGTCTCAGTTTTACTGGATATATACTGGGTTATAAACGTTTACAATTAAAATTTAAATGATTTTGCATGAGCATAGAGTGCAAATCTCACAAAATTGACAAAAAAATTGTGGACCAATGTTGTATTAAGAGCGGGGAAACTTTGCCAGCATAAGATAAATGGCAATACAATTTTGATGTATTTTTACATTTAAAGCCTTAGCATTGGCTCTTCTTTTATAAATAAATAAATTAGGTGGCCATCTTATGACAGCTGTTTACCAAAAAAATAAGCTTTAAATTTAGGGTTGCCAGTCAAGTTCAATATAAGTGTGTTTGAAAGGACCTTTATTTATAGGAACTTATTTATCTTCTATTTGTTGTTACAAATCAGTCTTTATTCATTATAATTAGAATATATATGTAAAAAGTGAGTAAATGGGCTAATGTTAAACGGAAACCTTGATTGTCCTCTTTTTACAAGCTTTGATTTAACTTGCAATGGATGTATGTATGTAAGTTCGGGTGGTATATTGCTAGTTAAATTTGACCAACTTCCCGGTTTCCGATTGAGCTGAAATTTTGCACGCATATGTATATCGCGTGACAATGCAATAATATGGCACCATGGAGCTGATGTGATTATGGAGTCGGAAGGTGGCCATAGGAACTCCTTTACTAAACAAGATAGACCCGTCGTGTTTGGGCTCGTTTTACTTGTCTTGGCTAGCACTCTGCTGCTACGTGATATCCAGGATCTGAAAAGCTTATTTCACCTAAATTTCCCAAAGTACCATATTTTTTTTTTTTTTTTTTTTTTTCATTCATATTTTTATAGAAATAAAAATTCTGTATTTTCTTCAAAGAAAAGTGGTAGCCCTAGTTCAAGAGTTTAAAGTTACACTCAAGAAGTTCCTTTGTGACCATCAAAAAGTCACAGGCGAGCTAATGACACAACACCAGCACCTTATAATTCTGGTTTTGTTTTAAAGCTGCTTTTTATTCATTTTCTTTGTTTATCAAATCATCTGTTGTGTATATATCGTTAAATCTATTATATGTGTGCATATTATTATGTTATAATATTCGCAAATTTTTTTAACTGCTAGCGGCCTGTTCTGGCTTCGCGCGGGTGGACAATTATCTTTTAAATATTTTAGGATAAACGTATAAATATAGCCTATGTTACTCAGGTATAATCTAGTAATCTAATGAAGAAAGCATTGTGAAATCGGTCCGGTAGTTTTTGAGTTTGTTTTTCTCCAGATCGCCACGAAATGTTGCCTATACGTTGTCAGGGTTTTAGAAAAGGACACTGAGTACCTTTCATCCAGAAAAAGTACTTTTCCCGAAGGATAGACCGTCCCGGCAACCAGAATGACAACCAAATTTTTTATGTGTTGCTGTCATTGTTACTTCCATAATTACTATTTAACATTAGGTCCTTTAAATGTAAAAGTTCGACATTTTTAAGAATTATAACATGCTCAATTCGTGGCATACATAAACTCTTTATTAAGGCAAGCAAAGACGCGTGCAAAAGTTTGTATAGCTAATATAATTAATTGACAGATAAATAATTGTTTTATTTTTACGAATGAAGATTGATTATGTCTGGATCATTCATTATGTTAGCGCTGTGAGATAATAAATCATAAGAATTAAATTATCTTTAAAGGTATTGTTGCGGACAGAGAGCAGCCCCCTGACCCGCCCACCGGAGCACACCTTCTCTCCACACCCTGTATACCGCCGACGCCCATAGCTTGCACAGTTAGCAGCTAGGCGTCGGACGAAACGTGGGATAAGGACGGGGCCTTGGAGACTGGAAACGCACACAGGCTTACATACATATACATAATCTGTCACTCGTCTATGTATAGGTTTACATAATTTAATTGTAAATAACGAAATAACAAGTCATGCAGTCCACACGGGGTTTTATTAGGAAGAAGCAACTGCCATGCCAACGACTATGTACATTTGTAACACCAAAAGTGCTACCTATGCAATATCGCTCTCGAAAGGGAGACTCGAACCTGGACACTAATGTTGAAACACAGTTCAAGGTTGTCATGGCGGCATAATCTAAACTAGGGGTAGCCATCTAGACGGGCAAAACCCTATCACCTGACTATGGCTTGTTTTGTCGCTTCTTACAATAGATCACCACAACGCGGAAATTTTATTCTTTCTCCTTTCCTGTTCGAATGAAAGTCTATCTATAGACACGTTGATCTTGTGCCTTAAAATTCTGGATGTTAATTGTTGCCTTGCTAATTAATTTCAATTTGACTCTCAAACTACTGCGGGTTGAGTAGTAATTAAAAGAAGGTTATTAAAAAAAGATATAAATAACATATTTATTTCTAAATGGGACTAAAATATCTAAACAAAATAAATTTATATCATACAAAATAGTAAGTCAATGGACAGACGGTTCACCTGATGGTAAGTGACATTCGTTACCTAATAGACCTAGAGTATGCAGTGAGTCAAATGTTAAACACGTTAAAACACAATTTACCCCCATATCAAAAAGCTTTCAAGGAAAATGAGAAGTTAATTTCAACAGTCACTGCAACGTTACCATAGTTAACATCGATCACAGACAGAACATAAATAATATGTTATATTTATTTTCCAAATAAATGTTATCGAAACCAATTTTCAATATCAAATATTCTAAATTAAATTTCCAAGAACTATCAAACATAAAACCTACGCTTTTAGATTTAAAATACAAATATAAATTTTCTATATTGAAATGGAAAACATACAAGTCATAATAATACTAAGAAAAATATTATAACAAGAACACTTTTAAATAAGTTTGCAACGCCTTGCATTAAAATATAATGATAATACACATAGCATATTTTATCATTACAAAAATTATCTTATTAACAATAGTAAATGCAGAAGAAAAAGGAACCGACGAAATCGGGAAACTACAAGAAGAAAAGAGAGATCTTTATATAAAGATACAAAACGCTATAGATGACAGTGTACAAACTCTGCAAAAGTCTAATAGTACTGACGCTGATATTGGTATAAAATACATGGAAGATCTAAAGAAAGAATTACAAGAGATCAATTCTACATCAGAAGCAGAAAATAAAGTAACAAATGACACAAGACGTGCGAAGAGGTTAGGAATCAATATAGATGAAATAAGAAATATTCTACAAGGATCATCCAGAAATAAAAATAAACATACTAAATACGAAGAAGATAAAAAAACAAATCATATAATGATAAAGAAGAAGATGCGTGATTGGTTAACGCAGAAGCAGCTAGAGAGAGAAAAGATTAACGATTACAAGAAGAAGACAAAAGAACGTTTGGGATTTAGTGAGAAGTGTCCGAGGCAAGGGATTGGTAAGAATAAAAAGAAAAGAGGAAAAGGAAGGAAAGCCGGGAGGAAATATCCATGTTGTAGGAAATGCTGCAAGAGATCTTATATGGGTTGCTTGTAATGTTCAAAGGCTTTCTAATAACAATAGTATCAAAATTGTTATTAATAGCTTATTCTAAAAATTAAAGTTGAACCGGTTACGGCCTAACCAAATAGGAACTTTTTGGTTTTGTTCTAGCTTTAACCTCAATCAAAAGTTTTTTTGGTAACAAAGGTTTCTTAAACAGGTTTTGTTGAATAAACCATTTCGACCGGTTTTTGGCGTACACCTTCAAAAGTGCAGCGCTGTAGTGTAGTAAGTTTTCAGTAGAATACAAACACATGCTTATGAAGAATTTTAATTTATTATAATTTGGTTAATTTATAGATATGGGTTATTTGTTTTGTTGTGTGTGTTGCTATTATGATTTTATACATGTATGTGTTATTTAAATTATTGCTTTATTTCATTTGTTTAGTCTGCAATTCATTTGCCTTTATCAAATTGCATTATACTGTATATATTGTTGTTGTAATGTCTGGTGTATTGTCCACCTGACTTTACTTTATGGTCCCAGACGGAAGAACAGCGCTAGTTCTTGTTGGCTAGCATTATGCTGAGACTGGGTACAATTTAGGTCTTTTTTGTTTCTTTCTATTTCTATTTATATTACCTTAGTTTTTGTCCTAAATAAAATATTACTCTTTCGTTTTTTTAAGAAATAATTCTCATTGAATAAATCGGTTAGTGCAGATTCACTTAACACTCTTTTTAAGTTTTACACTCGGAACAAAACAGTTGACGAAAACCGGTTATAGCTGATTAAAACCGGTTACAAGTTTTTTGTATTGCAGGAGTTGAGCAGACAGTCAAACGGCCCATTTGATGGAATGCGTTACCATCGCCTATAGACATTTGCAATACCAAAGGCGCTACAAATGCGCTGCTGCTTTCTTAAGGGAGACTGGAAACTGGCCACTAATGCCGGAACGCAACTCAAGGTTGTTATATTGACATACTTTAGGGGTGATAGCCATCCAGTCGGGCAGATACCCTACCTGGCTTTGGGTTGTTTTGTCGCCTCTTACGACAGGCGACCCGGATGCAGAAAACTGTATTCTTTCTCTGTTCCTGCACGTCTAAAATTAAAGCACGGACAAGTTCCTAAAATTTATTTAAGAAACACAAAAAGCATTTAACACCCTTAAATACGATTAGCGTCTTGCACAACGCAAAATTTGTCGCTAAATATGTTTAGAGAACTGTCAATACATTTTGTGTAAAATGTATTTAGGCAGTTTAATATGATTAACTAATTTTATTTAAAGGCGATCGTTATGCAAGCGACCCTTAGTTGTTGGTTCTAGAATTTTCCAAGTATGATAATGCTAATTTCCTCCCGTAGACTGCCGATCCTCCCACCTGCAGGCCGTACCTTGACGTGTGTGTGCATCCAGTATTATCCTCAACCCGGCACCCACCCCGCCGTACGTCCCTTGCGCACGTAGATTTGGTAACGTCGCCTTAAACTGCTAACCCTCGTCCAGGCGGAGCCGTACCTCGAAGCATACGTAAACTCATACAAACCAAAACGTATCGCCGTACGCCTCCTTGATGCATGAAAACACTGTCCTTGATACTCCCGGTTATATTTATATTATTCGAGTTTCGGCACCAAAATGTGGACGCAGGGACGATGGTTATATCAAATTTCGATATAACTATGAAGAAAACTCCAAATAAAATTATTATATCACCCGAATATATTTTTACCCAATTGACATTACATTTCACACAATGTTTTTTCTACATAAAGTCAAACAACCACGGAAACATGCAAAGAGTTTGTACACTTAGCGTTACCTAAATAAAGGAAATTTGTTTAGAAAGGGCATAATAAAGAATTATCCCAATATTTCCCTTAAAAAAGGATCTTGTTGCAAAATGTTTTTATAGCGTAGTTGACGGACCCTAAAGGGTTTGGTAGTTTCAGACATCGCTGTATCATGTTAGAAATTTACGATCAATTTTTGTTCAGCACTTTATGCGTCATAAAGGGCTTGAGAGTTTATTTACAGCAGATTTTAACAAGGGGTGTTTGTATGTACTATAGACCTTTACTTTATGACATTGGTTTCTAACTTATTTTATGGGTTAGAGTATGACTTTATTTGACAAGTACGAGGTATAAGGTAAAATACTTCAAAAAATCTTATGTTTGATAATTGCTATAAATAACTTGTTTTTTTTTTAAAAGGGTTTTAAATACAAGCTTTTGAGATTCTGGATAGTATGTACCAGCAGATAGCTAGCCAAGACAAGTAAAACGAGCCCAAACACGACGGGTCTTTCTTGTTTAGTATAGGAGTTCCTATGGCCACCTTCCGACTCCATCATCAGATCAGCTCTATGGTACTATATTATTGCATTTTCACGCGATACACATATGCGTGCAAAATTTCAGCTCAATCGGAAGCCGGGAAGTTGGTCAAATTTAACTTGCAATATTCCACCCGAACTAACATACATAGGTACATTCATTCATTGCAAGTAAAAGCTTGTAAAATACAGAAGCTTTATAAAGTAATCTAACTAACTACAGTTTCGCTAGGTGGCGCTATAACGTGTTGACTTACTGTTCACAGCTGTCCATTATATAAATTCATAAAATTATTTACTGTGTATAAAAACAAGTTAATTGTGCACATACATTAAGGATTTAGTGACTCTTTTGTGTTGTGAATGTCAAACTTGATAAAGGAAGCATAATTTTGTGTTTAACAAAGTAGATTTATCTGTGAACACCCTACTATCATTACTCGAAACTGCAAATTATTAGTGTTTTGTATCCATTCTATTTTCTAATAGAACCGTTGACATAAGATCCATACACGCTTATTTTATCCTATAATTTGTGTATTATGGATAACAGTGCTAAATAATAGTGAACTTTGTCTTTTGGTAAATATACCCTCAACTGTTCACACTTTTCGCGTTTACGCTACAAACTCGTGCGCCTGTCTTAATATCCATAGAAGCTAGTGACATCTATCGGCCTGTCAACTTTCTAAATGCTCAACTGATCAAACGATACTAATACAAGTGCGAGCTCTGCATAATTACTCCGCCATCACTACAGCTATTTGACCTCCGCTCGCTTACTCAATAGAGGGAGCCTATTATATTAAATAACTGCTTTTATACAAAAATTGAAACTAGTTTAAAAATGAACAAGTGTAGTGGGTGTAAAACGCTTACAAAATCGGGAGATTTATTAATGAAATGTAATTTCTGTTTTGATGAATACCACTATGAATGCCTGAACATACAACCACACCAGCACTCATCTATAACTCAAGATCACAAGTCGAAATGGAAATGTCCCTCATGTATTAATGTTACACGCCGCACTCGTCCGAACTCAGACACGCCAGTGCGTTCTTCACACCTTCAACTAAATGACGAAACAATGGACATGTCTTATGACTCGCAGGAACGTGCCACTTCACCGTGTGGTACAACCGGCCCGAACTGTACCGCGGCAAATGAAAGCTCAGTTTGTGTTTCTGGCGAAAATTATCTGTTATTATCACGCGAACTTAATAGCACTCTCCAAGGATGGCAAAATGAAATGAGCAGTACTATGACACTTTTTAAGGAAAATATTGCCAGTAACTTGCAAGATTGGCGATCTGAAATTGTGGAGAGTATGTCTAAATTTAATGAAAGTATAAAAAACACTATGCAAGAAATAAAACAGGATATCAAAACTTTACACAACGAGCAAGCTGGACTAAAGCAACTCGTTAAGGAAATATCGTCCGAAGTATCTAGCCTACAAAATTCAGCCCAATTTCATGCTGATGAACAAAAGGAACTAGTAAAACGTATTGAAGTTCTAGAGAGCAGAAATTCTGATCAAGCCAGTACCTCAATTAACCAACTTGAGTTGAAAATTGACACTTTAGAACAGCAAGCAAGACAACAAAATGTTGAAATATGTAATGTTCCAGAAAGACGGGGAGAGAATCTTTTTAAGATTATAGATACTATCTGTGTAGAGATTGGAGCTACGCTCTCCTACAATGATATACTGTCACTACACAGGGTCCCACACGCCCATCAACAAAGCAACCACCCCAAAAATATTATTATTAAATTATCAACGCGTATTTTACGAGACAATCTGCTTGCTGCATTTCGTAAGAAGAAACATCTTAAAAGTGATCAGATTGGAATTTCTGGTACACCTACTACAATCTATATGAACGAACATCTCACCCTGAAAAATAAGCAGTTATTTCGGAAATGTCGGGAAACGGCTAAACGACATCAGTACAAATATGTTTGGTGTAAAAATGCTTCAATTCTTGTCCGTGAACGCGACGGTAGTCCCGCTCTTGTCGTACGCAATGAAGATGATCTATCTAAAATTAAATCTACCAATGAACAGGGCTTCAATCAAAATATCTCATAACAAACTTTATTATATTAAATCGTTACGTAATCATACCCGTAAATACTTTTCAATAACTATTTTATCTTCGTTTCTTTATATTACTGTTCTACTTGTAAATAATTATTGCTTATTGTTTTCTATGTTGTTACATGTTTACCCATTTTTCTATAGCAGGCAGGTTAAAGTCATATCTCTATGCGGTAAAACGACTCGTCAAAAAATTATCATACATTGCAGCTTTTATAATACTCTAAGAACACTTTTGTTCTACAGGTCAAATATTTTTAATTATAGGGTTCTCGTATGTAATTGTACAATTTGTCGTTTTGTATGCTTAGAATTTTTAACTATTTACTTACCTTACCCTAAACATATGTTACTCCACGAAAATAAAGTTCTCTTAATTATCTGTATACAACACATCCCTGTATTCTATCCTTACTGTATAACAAATAGAAATATGTTATTAGAAGAAATCCCATCTGGTATGTTTAAATATCACAACATGGTTATTATGTTTTTACAAGTCAGCCATTTAAAACACTTTTCGATAGAATATCAGCGTTCATCCATGAAACGTCTTAATACTTACCAAAAATACAATATGAAATTTACTCGCTATACAAATGGATAAGCAACTGACTATCTACTACCAAAATTGTAGGGGTATTCGAACAAAATTGCGCTCCTTGTATTTAAATATACTTAATAATACTTATGACATAATAGTATTGACAGAAACATGGCTGATACCCGCTATTAATAACAATGAATTTATAGATCAACGTTACGAAGTGTACAGGTGTGATCGCAATCGTATTGCTGTTAACAAACGCGATGGGGGTGGAGTATTAATTGCCGTTTTACGAACACTCAATCCCACCGAATTTAATCTTACCTCTTTTTCTTCGGTTTATCCTACGTGTGATCTCATTGAGCACATTATAGTGCAGATACCAAGTGTTGTAAATACAAAACGGCACTTTATAAGCGTATCTTATATCCCACCTAAAACTCCATTGTCAGTGTATGAAAGGCACTTTGATATCTTACATGAAGTGTTTTTGGATCCGACTATTGATTGTTTTTACATATTTGGAGATTATAACATTCCTGAGGCGAACTGGACGACACCTATTAATACAAATAGCATAGGTTATAAATACTGCAATGGCATTTCAGATACTTGTGCTCGTTTAAACAACCTCATGTCAATACTCAATGCTACACAATATAATGAGAAAGTAAATCCTAATGGAAAAATTTTAGACTTATTAATATCTAACAATCCTTGCAAAATGATCTACGATTTGATTCCCTTATTGCCAGTTGACGTGCACCATCCTACCTTCGTTTGTGATGTTTATATTGATGTTAAAATTACATCAATGACGAGACGCCCTTTGCTAAAATATAACTTTTACAAATCAGACTACGAAAATATTAATCTCAAACTTAAAGACATCAACTGGTCGGAAATTCTTTTTGAATTAAACCCGGAAGAAGCTCTTGATGTATTTTATAATAAATTATATGATATAATTAAATTACACTCTCCTCCCGCTGGTAATAGATGTTCAAACTTTCCTATATGGTATTCATACTCTCTCATAAAAACTTTAAAAAAGAAACAGAAAGCTTGGGTTAAGTGGAAGAAATACAATAATATTGCCGATTACGAAACATTTTCACATTATAGAGCCGCTGCCAAGAACATGTGTGAACTATGTTTTAAGAACTATATTGACAGCGTTGAACACAGTTTATCTAAAAACATTAAGCATTTCTGGACATACATATCCCAACGTAAAGATAAGCCAAGAATACCTAACATAGTAAAATACAAAGATATTACATCAAACGACCCTGATAAAATCTGCACTATGTTTTCCAATTTTTTCTTATCAGTATATGAACCAGCCTCTACACAGTTATCACATGTACAGTTTTTGCCTCCTGATGATACCACTAGCATTATTAACATTCATGACCTAAAACTTACTGAAACCGTAATTCTTAATGAGTTAAAATGTTTAGATCCATCAAAAGGTCCGGGACCTGATGGCATTCCGGCAATTTTTCTTAGAAGCACAGCATACTATATTTATAAACCACTTCATATTATATATAATAAATGCATTTCCGAAGGTGTGTTTCCCTTGAAATGGAAATTAGCAATTATCACACCTGTACACAAAACCGGATCAAGGCGTGATGTTGAGCAATATCGTCCAATATCAATTCTATCTGCCTTGTCAAAACTATTCGAAAAGCTTATCCATAACGCTATATACCCTATACTGCACAATATTATAATACCGCAGCAGCATGGATTTGTGAAACGCCGCTCTACAACTACAAATCTCTTGGTTTTGTCTAACTTTCTATTTCAAAATTTTGACACTAGCGTTCAAGTGGATGCCGTTTACACGGACTTTCGAAAAGCATTTGACAAAGTGGATCATGAGTTGTTACTACAGAAGATAGCATTTAATGGTATTCACGGGAATCTTCTGAGATGGTTCCAGTCGTATATAACTAATCGAACTCAAATGGTGGTGGTTAGCGGTTATCAGTCTGAGGTCGTGAATGTTACTTCTGGCGTTCCACAGGGATCTATACTCGGCCCTTTACTATTTATATTATTTATTAACGATATTCATCGCTGTTTTCATCATTCCAAATTTCTTTTATATGCCGATGATCTCAAAGTTTTCAGAAAAATAAAAACGCCTAATGACTGCTCGCTTCTTCAACAGGATTTAGATAGATTTTCTGAATACTGTTGTCTTAATAAACTCCAATTAAGTCTGCCAAAATGCAGTAGCCTCAGTTTTACCAAAAACATACACCTCATCAACAATGTCTACACGTTGTGCAACACACCCCTTAATAAAGTTACCTCTATAAGAGATCTCGGTATTTTATTTGATAATAAATTATGCCTGAACCTTCATGTGGATAAAATTATTGGCAAAGCTTATCAAATGTATGGATTTATAATGAGATCGACAGACGATTTCCGTAGACCGTCATCATATCTCTACTTATATAAAACACTAGTTCGTTCACAATTAGAATACGCTGTAACTATCTGGAACCCATTTTACTCCAAATATATAGACGCAATTGAGAAAGTCCAGCAAAGATTCCTGCGAGCCATGCATTTTAGATGCTTCGGAAAATATTTGACCTATGAACAACTGCTAAGTAAATATAACCTATTGACACTAAAGAGTAGACGCATATACCTTGAAGCTGTAACATTGTATAATATCGTAAATAATGTTTTTGACTGTATAGAGCTAAGTAGCACTCTGTGCTATGCTGTTCCAAGAACTGTCCACAGGAGAGAGGTGCGCACGGGTAGACTGTTTGCTATAAGTGCCTGCCGTACGAACTCTGGCCTTCGCACTCCTCTCACACGTATGGTCGACACACATAATAAACTCTTTGAACACATAGACATATTTGCCAATTCAACTTCTAAATTTAAATTCCTTGTTCACAAAACACTAACAGAACACTAATTCCATTTCTATGTTCTCCTTGCTCTTCTTCTTTTTTTTTTTTTTTTTTACTAACTTTCATTTCCTTTCCTGCATCAATAAGTATATACATATTTAATATTAAAGCCTAGCGATTACCAAAATTGCCAAAATCGCTTTAAAAATATATTCATGTTTTAATCTGTGGACAGCGCTGTGGGCTGCATTATTGATTAACATTTAAGTTGTAATGTTGTGTTTAATTTTAATAATGTAGCCGTTTGTTGTTCCAATAAAATAAAAATAAAATAAAAAAAAATAAAACTAGCTAGCTCCGTTGGCTCAGTGGCCCAAAGTGAGTCTTGGCCTCCGAAACGAGAGCACGCCACTTTGTTGTGTTTGTTTGTTTGTCTTGCGCAGTGTCTTGTTAGTTGTGGACTTGTAGAGTGGTCAGGTCAGCATCTACTGCAACCTTCCAGCGATACTTGGGACGACCGACCTGTCGCCGACCGACTGGTCGAACCAAGATGCTTTCTTCACTCCCCAATCCTCCTCCATCCATTCTACATGACCAAGCCAGCGGAGACGGTGAGATTTTATCACATTTAGCCATGAGGTCTTCTATTTCGGAGTTGGTTCTGACCCTCCAGCTGCCATCTCCTCTTTATTTTTAACAGACTTCAAAAAAGGAGGAGGTTCTCAATTCGTCGGAATCTTTTTTTATTATGTACTAGCTTCTGCCCGCGACTTCGTCCGCGTGGTGCGGTTATTTAACTATCCCACGGGAATTCTTTAATTTTTCGGGATCAAAGTATCCTATATGTTGACCAGGGATATTAGCTACCACCAAACAAAATTTCATTTAAATAGGTCCGGTCGTTTCGGAGATTAGCCGGTATAAACAGACAGACAAACAGAGAAACAAAAAATAATATTATAATCTAAATAAGTTCTATTTCACTTCTTACATCTCCCTGACTCGGTTTTTAGTATTTTTTTTCATTGTACAGAAATTCGACCTCTACAGTTTTATTATATGTATAGATAGATGTTCACCGATTACTCCGAGATTTATGATCCGATTTACGTGAATCTTTAAACATAAAAATTACTATATTTTGAAAATTACTAAGCACCGACTTTAAGATGTTTAAGATAATATGTATTAATAATAATAGCTTCAGAAATAAGTTATTTTATACTTTTTAGTTTTTTTTTAATCTGGTCAATTTAAATTATCCAGAAAAATTATCGCGGAATTCCCAGGATGAAAAGTAGTGAAGATTTTAAGCCTAGGCTTTTTATTTAGTGTATTTCAGTAGTTTTTATATGCTTCAATATACAGACAAGGCATGTATAAAATTTTATAATATTGTTACGACCGACAAAGAACAATTCGTACCAGTTTATTACCTTCTCGGCATTTGGACTTATTTTGTTTACTGTGTTTAAAATTTTTAATTAGAAAAACAGCCTATTGTGTATTGTAATATTTTATGATAGTAATTAGCAAGGTGTGATTCTTATAAATTATTGGTATGCGGTCGAGTATTGTGTCGAGACATATTGTATAGTTTAGTATAAAACAATACCCGACGGAGGGGTGAGGCAGTCTAGCGATAGTCAGAAGCGAGACAAGACTGAGACTTTGCGCGTATTATTGAATCGTGTATTACGTTTGTACTGGTTGTGTCCACTTATATTTGTACCTGTGTTATACGTGTTTGTATGGTTCTAACAAAGTCTATAGTAATTCCAACGGCATTTTAATTCGGGTCCTGCGTAACTCGTTTGAGAATCGCTATCCTCTAGCATTAAGTGTAGTATTTACAATTGAAATATGTCCGCCATCAGTGGGTATTTAGTGGTTTATGCCCTGAAGGGCGTCGAGGCGGTATTGCTATGATCAAGTGGCATTAAATGGCTCAGACAAGGGATACTGCTGTTTGGGACTTAATTCGGGAATCTTTGTATAATACGTAAAATTAAGAGGATATTAGGAGACAACGGCCGTCTAAGTATTTGTGAAAACTGAAACTACAAAATATATGAAGAGTTGCAAGGTTATGCGGATTAAGTAACATTTTATTCATTTATGGAAAACCTACAACTACACGCGAAGTTGCGTGATGCGCCCAGTTGAAAAAAAAGCATGGTGATCACTCGACGTCGCGTGATCTTATTTTTTTTTTTTTAATTGGCATCAAAATGTATATACACTATTATCTTTATGTTTATATTTTCTCTGTTCGTGTGTGTGTCACTGAACTCCTCCTAAACGGAATTAACACTAAATTATGTGTACTAGTTGCGAAAACTTAAAAAAAGTCTTCCTAAGCGTTTGGATGTTTTGATGAAATTTTTTAGGTGTAGTTAGTTTAGTAGTAGTTTAGTAGGTGGCGCTGGAATCAGGTTCCAGGATTTTAATGAAATTTATATTTTTTATCGGTAGTCAAACACATATTTTATATCCCCAAATTAAGCAAGTTACGCTTGTGTTATGGGTACTACAACGGACTACTCTGGGACCGATCCCAGACACCCAGACCATACTTAAAAACGGATTACAAATATTTTACTAAAGTTACCATGCCAGAAATCCTAAAAGAGAAGAACCCTAAAGTCTCATTCCTTGTAACACCAGCTATCTGCCAACGAAAGTCCCGTCTCAATCGGTCCAGCCGTTTCAGAGATTAGCCGAAACATCCGGACAGACAAACAAACAAAAATTATAGAAATTGATATTTTTTATATATGTAACGTGTATACTTTTATGTGCATTTAATTCAAATTCAAAAGTTTTTATTCAAAATAAGTTCCAATGAAGAACACTTTTTGAAGGTCACACATATAGGTTAAAAATTTAATTTTACTTCCTAGTCTATGTACACCGCTTCGCAACGTGTTATTGCTGTTACGGAGAAGAAGTGGCAAGAAACTCTCCAGCAACACGTCTAGCTAAAATTGTTCTTCTTTATATTTCTTATTCTATTTATATCTCATGTTCTTTTTTTAAATAAGTTTTATACATAAGTGTTACAGAATGACTTTTGAAGAATTAATGGAGTTGTGCGTTTAGGAAAATGCTATGACCTTACAAACAGACACTTTAATATTATTATATCTATACAGACATAGATGTATAGATATATGATGTATAAATAAGTCGTAACCTTATAATATTTATTGATGGCTTATGGTTTTGGAAATTAAACTCGATGTTACTGGACTGTATAATTATTATTTAACTTTTTACATGAATATACATATAATAAGTACAGATCGTGAATGGTGATGATTTATAATACATTGAGCGACGTGAATTGAAGTGAAGTGAAGTGAAATGAATATTGTTGCTTCCAAGGCCGCTCCTAAATTCCGCATCCCGCCCGACGCCTAATTGCTAACTGTGCCAGCTATGGGCGTCGGCGGTATGCGGGGCGCGGAGAGTAGGTGTGCTCCGGCGGGCGGGTCAGGGGGTGCTCTCTGTCCGCAACAATATTGTTACATACCGACAAAGATAAACGCACACCTGGCTGTCGTAAAGCGCAGTTTATTACCTCCCCGCATTTAGGAATTATTTTGTTTCCTTTGTGTTTAGAATTTGTAATTAAGAAAAACATTCTATTGTTATTGTACTTGTTTTATGGCCGTCATTGGTGTCGAACTAATCCTTGTTGTTATTGTATTGCGTCGAAGCTTTCCAGGTATCGGTGCATTATAAAGCAATGGCCCAAGGCGGAGAGGGGCAGTCAAGCGAGGATTACGATACCAGCAAGACGTAAAATCGATGAGCGATACAGTAACAGACTTTTGCGCATGTTATTAAATCGTGCAGTTTGTACTGGTTGTACCCAGTTATATTTGTATCTGTTTTATACGTGTTTGTACAGTTCTAATACACTCTATAGTAATTCCAACGGTATTTTAATTCGAGTCCTGCGTATAACAATATTGAATGCCTTAGGGTATCAGATCAATAGCGCCTCTTCCTGCTTTCCATTAATTACTCCATGTTAATTAGTTTAATACATAACTTAAGTATAGACAACGGTAATCCCGCCCGATTGGGGCTATGAGCCCATGACTATGGTATTAGTGAAGTAATCGGCTCGGTAATTGAACCCGGGACTCCGCAGCCATACTCGTAATATCCGGATTACCCCTCATTATAAACGTACTCATTACTACCTATGGCCCAGTGGTTAATAATATGAAAATTAATGTATTTACTCGTATTTCAAAATAGAATTTGGCATATTGGCATAAGTTCCACTGGAGAACACTTTTTGAAGGTCATACATATAGGATAAAATTTAATTTTACTTTCTAGTCTCTGTTCATTGTTTCGCAACGTGTTATTGCTGTTAAGGAAAAGAAGCGGCAAGAAACTCCCCAGCAACACGTCTAGCTAAAAATTGTTTTTTCTTTATATTTCTCTTATTCTATTTATATCTAAAGTTCTTTTTTTATAAGTTTTTTACAGAAGTATGTTACAGAATGACTTTTGAAGAATTAATGGAGTTGTAGCAAACAGTGCATATTCAATAAGACAGAGACACAATCAAAGTAAAGAAAAATATTATTATAGTTATAATAAACACATGACGTACTACATTTTTTTTTATTTGTTTTGTGGCAAATAAATCCATAAATTCCTTACAAGCTTAGCAAGATAAAATCGTTATACAAAATATAGTATAAGAGGTTGGAGCGAGCTGCTATGTAAATGAAGTTTATGTCATTTAAATATTCTTCAATGTAGTATCCCTTTTTTAGCAATATACTTTTTAATTTGGGTTTTAATTTAGTGAAAGGCAGATCTAACATTTCAATCGGTATCTTATTGAAGAAGAGTATACCAACCCCCAAGAAAGGGGACATACTTTTTGGTATCTAAAAGATGGCAATATCAGTCTATTACGATGCCTGGTGTTGAAATTGTGAACATCCTTATACTGCCTGTATTGCTTATTGATTTTCTATGTACATGGACTATAGTTTATCCTGCGTCTGCGCCATGGGTCGAATCCTAGTGTGTGTGTGTCTAAAGAACAAGCATTAATACAGGTTGCATTGTATTCAATTTTTATATTAGTGCTATTTGCCCCGGAAGGTTCACTTCATTTTATATCGCGATCTATCCCATCTCCCGGGATGAAAAGTATCTATGTCCATTTTCGTTATTAAAACTACGTATGTACAAAATTACAGCAAAACCGATCCAGTACTCCAGTAGTTTTTTCTGTGAAAGCTTAACAGATAGACAGACCGGGTTGTTATATAATTTTTATGGGTGATGAACTTTTATATCTATAAACTTGAGAAATTATTGGTCTCCCATTCAAAGTTTCATCTCCGTTATTTATTCACGGTTTGATTATTTTTAGGATAAAAAGTAGTTACAGAATACTCATACTCATCTACTATCTGTAAACTACAAAAATGACCAAAATGACCAAATCGACCGTAAAGACCGAAACGACCGAAATGACCAAAATGACAAATCACAAAAAAACAAAGCCTATTCTACTGTTTGGGATAACCTTTACATAAATCTATCCCATCATCCAGGATGAAAAATATCCCTTGTCCATCCTCAGTATTAAAATCACATACATACCGGATTCCAGCCAAATCGGTCGAATCGTTTTTCCGCATAAAAGAACAGAGAGACAAAGGTATTTTTATCCTGGAAACCATCCCATTTTTCGGGAAAGTAAGTATCCTATTTTCATCCCCAGCATCGAAAGTACATAAACTGAAAACATAACAGACAGACAGACAGAATTACTTTCGCATTTATGATACTAATAGGGAAAGTTTGATTATAATATACGAAACGATTATGCATCCATCGGTGACGGATACATATTTGTGGCTTTCGGGGTTGAGACTTTGGGGCCATGGGGACGTGAGGCTTATCACCTTTATCGAGACCTTTCAAGGCGATTGAAAGAAGTCTCGCGTGACCAAAGGGCTGGTCTATATTTAGGGCAACGAATAATCGTTGCCATACAAAGAGGGAATGCGGCCAGCATTTTGGGAACGCTCCCCACCGACAGCGATTCGGATTAGATCTCTTTTTTACTTGTAAATGCTTTATAGTGTAATATTTTCTCAAGTTTTCGCGACTAGTATACTGTTATGAGTTACGGGACTCGAATTAAAATGCCATAGGAATTACTATAGAATTTATTAGAACTATACAAACATGTACAAATATAATAACACGCGCAAAGTCCGATACGAGTAGATTAGTTCATTTTAACTCTGATAAGTCGAAAAATATTTTGCAAAAATATAAGACAAAAAAATCTTATGACGTATGAATAAACTACCTTCTTTTTACGACGCGTTCACGTCTTCAAAACATTTTTCTTTCTCTCGTATTTATTCCAAAAAAATGTTCCATCATATACGGTTAGCTACAAAAAACGGGGCTCTTTACAACCCGTCCCGATAAGAGTGGCTTTGCCTTTGGGCGTTTGTTTTATATTGGACGCCTCCTTCATCGGGGCGGATATCCCGATAAGGGTTGTTTCGGGCACACAATGCGGGGATCGCGGTGATTGAATGCTTTCAGTTATCTTTGGTGGGTATTTCAGGAATGTATTGATATGCTTATTGTTTGAGTAAGAGGGTTTGGTCACGTCGCTTACTAGGACATTCATTGCGGAGTTACTCGTGTAATTAATACTGTTACGAGGTACAGGACTCGAATTAAAATTCCGTTGGAATTACTATAGAGTTTATTAGAACTGCACAAACACTGATCGTGTACTAGGAGAAGGTGATGTCAGGAGCCTCAAGAACAGACGAGCGTGCATGACAAGAGCTATGAATGTCAAAGAAGCAAGTGAGGTGTGTAAGAATAAGCCTGAATGGCGCTCTGTTGTTCGTGCCTACCCCGCAAGGGACCTGGCGTGAAGTTATGTATGTATGTATGTATGTACAAACACGTATAAAACAGGTACAAATATAACTAGACACTGTATAAACTGCACGATTCAATTACACGCGCAAAGTCCGCACTATATCGCTAATCGAAAGTACTACACACGGCTTGCTAGTATCGTAATCGTCGCTTGACTGCGCCACTCCTCCGTTCGGGCAATTGTATACTAAACTGTATAATACCGACAAAGGGGCCGCGTTCACTAAGTTAATCTGCAAAAATGGCAAGCTTCGATGCAATGCAATAAAAACAAGGATTAGTTCAACACTAATGACGGCCGCAAAATATGTACGATAACAATAGGATGTTTTTAAATTATAAACACGAAGTAAATAAAAAAACTCCGAAGGCAGGAAAGGTAATAAACTGGGTTTTACGACAGTCAGGTGTTACGGATTTTAAAGTACAAGCTGATTCTAGGAAATTTGGTCCGCGTTGCCGAGCAGACACATTGCATTTGTGCAGTTTAAAACGATGGGCTGATTGAGGGAGGGGGGACAGTTGAGCGAGAACCACAATCAAGGCGAGTCTTGTGTACAATCGATAACCTATATAGTGACGGACTTTGCGCGTGTTATTGAATCGCGCATTACGTTTGAACTAATTGTGTTCAGTTATATTTGTACCTATGTTATACGTGTTTGTATAGTTCTAATAGTAATTCCAACGGCATTTTTAATTCGAGTCCCGCACTCGTAACAATAGTATAAAATCAAATGTGGCTTTTTACTTTTGACTTAATCATTTGAAAACATCTTACAAACAGGATTAATAAGCCAGATACTTCGAAGGGTTGGTCCCAATACGGTTTCCGTTTACCCATCCGCCAGAACCACAGATAAGATATCCCGTCTCCGTACATTTGTATTATTGCCCACAAAATAAATAAAATGAAACGAATTTTGGCCACATTTTTCAGTATTCAGGTTTGTGTATAGCTTTATCGCCTGACTTCATTTGCAAGTCTTGCGTCATTGAAAAATAGTACTGTTACACGCCGACAAAAGTGAATGCATACCTGCCGTTTATTGCCTTTTCGCCATTTGGACTTCTTTTGTTTACTTTGTGTTTAAAATTTGTATTTAGAATAACTGCCTATTGTGTATTGTAATCCTTATGGTAGGCATTTGCCAGGTGTGATTCTTGGAAATTATTGTAACGCGGTCGAGTATTGTGTCGAGACATATTGTATTTGTACAGGACAAAAGGAATGCCCGAACGGAGAGGGGAGACAGTCAAAGCAATAACGGATTTTGCGCGTGTTATTCAATTGTGCATTACATTTAGACTTATTGTGTCCGGTTTTATTTGTACCTGTGTTATACGAGTTTGTATAATTCTAATAAATTCTATAGTAATTCCAACGTCATTTTACTTTGAGTCCCGTAACTCGTAACAATACATTAGACATACATTAAAATGACGTAAACGCCCCACTGCTGGACTCAAGCCTCCCACTATAGGGGAACGGACAGTTTATCCGCCACGCTTGTCTAAGGCGGTTTGGCAGGTTTGACACATCGGTAATCTCGATGTGCAGGTTGTATTACGATGTTTTCCGGTATTATAGGAACGGAGTCGTTTTTGTCGCCTCTATCGCCTATTGTTAGAGGCGACAAAACAACCCACAGTCTAGTGGTAGGGCATTTCGTGATAATCGGTTTATTAGTTAAGGCGTGAAAACGTAATAAACAAACTCACATTCGCATTTATCATGTTAGTTGTATAGTTAGGAGAAAAAAGGAATGAAATTGGAAAACACGCTGTAAACAACAGGGACACACTGCATTGGCGTTCGGCGCACCAATCAATCGCGAAATACGAACAAGTTGGTGCGCAATTAAATGAATTACAACAATATAAATATTTGATGAACCGCAGCGCGCTCACTGTTGACCCAGTTCTGTTATGAAGCCTTTTGGGATCTACGTGACATACGGACGGAAAGGTTGGGACACATTTATTTATTTTTCTGTATTTTTATTTCTTCACTTTGTAATTGCTGAACTGCACTCATCTGGTACTATCGTGAGACACTATCTTTCTAATATGTAATACATTACATACAAACATACATTTTGTCATGCTTGTTTCCTATTGAAGTAGGGGTAGGCAGAGACGATAGATTGCCTCCTGCTACGATGCTGACACACTTTTCGCTTCATCAACTTTCATTAATCTCTTCATACATACACGCTTATTTAATGTCTTGCAATGTATAGTAAGTAAAGTTGTGGTAGCGTAATGGCTAGCGCACGCGCCCCTAATTCGAAGGGCGCGGGTTCGATCCTGTCCGGAACGCATGCACCTCTTAGTCAGTTTTCTGATCTAATGTGCATATTGTTATTGTTACAATTACCATGTGCTAACAACGGTGAAGGAAAACATCGTGATGCAACCTGCACATCGAGATAACCGGTGTGTCAAACCTGCCAAGCCGCCTTGGACAAGCGTGGCGGGTATACTGTCCGTTCCCCCTATAATGGGAGGCCCGAGCCCAGCAGTGGGACATTTATGGGCTGATATTATTATTATTATATATTTAATTTATAGTTACCTAATAAATACTTTTTCTTCCTTTCTTGTTTCATTAAAGCTATTTGCTCTTTATTTATCAGTGTCAAGACAAAGAAAGAATACATATCCCCGAGTCTAGGTGGCTTGTCGTAAGAGGCGAGAAAAAAACTCACAGCCAGGAGGTATAGTGGCTAGAAAGAAACGAAATTTGTACAAATTTTAAACAAAAGTATACCGCAGTAACAACTTTCAGTCGTGTTCAGGCTTAAGTCGCCAGGTTCCAGTACCCCCCCCCCCCCCTTTGAGGCTGGTAGCACATTGGTGGTATCTTTGCTGTTTCAAATATCTATAAGCGATGGTAACCATTTTCCATTAACTGGGCCATCAACCTGTCTGCTGATCTCCATCTATAAACAATACCTCAAATTCAAATTTTTACTTAAACTAAGTTCCAAGAAAAGAATATTTTTGAGAGTCATGTCATCATCATTATAGTATTTAAGAGCTTGACTCTTGTCGATGGAGCATTGTCTAATCCTCTCTATTTTCAGCCAGCTGTTTCATATATATAAGTTTACTTCTTTTCCTATGTACTTCTTTGCCAGCTGTTATCGTTTTTTTATGGGGAAGAAACTGTCACGATGAGGCAAAAATATTTCATGCATTAATCGAAAATTTTAAAGTTCGCAAGAATACAAACCATTTTAAAATACTTCTTTGTATGCATCATTCTCACCACACCACTGTAACAGTAACACTATACATTACAATAAGTATTATAGACATAAATATTAGCAATAAAACAATAGTCTGATTAAATAAGTTATAATCCAACATATCACAAACACCCAATAAACTGTTACACAACTACAAATAAAAACAGCGTGCACGGAACTGAGTTCGTAGAGTTCATTTAAAAAGTACTTATTTTTGTCCGGTATTATACTCGCCATCCTATCCGCACGTGTATCCCGTTTGACCTTTTTATGATATTACAATAATTCAAACGAGGAGAATTTTTAAAAATTCTCTTCGATGTATTTACATTTAGTAAAATGTAAATACTCATATTATAGAGGATAAATGAATTAAATGAAGATTATTATTCGGAAAAGGAGATATTTCCACTTTAGGTAATAAACCCGATATCATGCTGATATAAGACGGATCTATCAAATGTAATAAATTTAGGTCCGATTTTTCAATCACTATATAATAGTAAATTTTACACAAGAGGCGAGTGATTTATTAATTCGAGTGTCTACATATATACAATGTAAACTCTATATAACGACACTGTAGGTAGACTGTGCATTTTATAACGTTATAGAGTTGTTGATAAACGGAGAGAAGTATGTTATTTTTGTATGACGTCTTTTAGTGCACCAGTAATTTTGTTGTATTTCATTCATATCTTGCGATATTGAGGCATCTTAGTGATAGAGGAAGAAATTTCAGTATGCGTGATGCCGACAGTCAAGTTTATTACGGGCTAGGATAGTAAAGCGATAAAAGAACGTACACAGCTGCGCAGTTTTTACTGATTTTGGCAACTTAAAAGGTATTTTTTATTACTTAATTGTTGTCGTTATTGAGAGTGGGTGTAATGCTATATAGAGTATCAATGTATGGAAAACAAGTTAAAGCAAACAAAGCTAAGTAGTTTCAGCGCTTAACGGAGATTGTCGTTAAATCGAGTGGCGTTACATAGAGTTAACACTATATACAATATATGTCACGTCGCGTCGCCGCCGTATTCCAACGCGGTGCACATGTCAAAGAATCTTTTTATTTTTCTCCGTTAGTACGTGGTATTTGTAAAATTTGTAAAATATGTAAAATTACGTGGTAATTGTAAAAATATGCACATTAGACAAGAAAACTAGCTAAATCATGTTTCGTGGTTAGGTTCCGAACCCAATCATTTGGAACTCGAGTCTGAGACTCAAGCATCAATCGTGTATCAAATATAAATAACTAGAAAGACATCCTGCCCCGCTCCCTTCTCCCCATCAATCATGACAAAGGGAAATGTCTGGCCCATAACTCAATTTCCCATTTTTCACGCTGTTTGCAAATTGACAATAAAATTGAACAATCAAATATTCCCCCATTTACTTATAAATAAATAAGAAAATACGTATTTTTCAGTCTACATAGCCTTATGGTTAAGCTTCATCTGCGTTAGTGTTAAAGATAACGCCGTTAAGGCTTGCAGCAACGCCAACGTCCTTGAGGATTTTTAAGACGTTAACGGGGATTTAATACATGTAGTGATGCATTATTTAATTTTGTGTACACAATAAAGTAGTGTTTAAGAAAATAATAAACCAAACTATTGATTTATCTTTTATAAAGATTAAGATACAGTCAGTGTAAACTCTATAAAACGACACTGAAGGGCCTGTGCATTGTATGATATTATAGACAGTTGTCGTTAAATGGAGAGAAGTCTGTTATCCTTGTCTGACGTCTTTTGCTGCACCAGTAATTTTGTTGTATTTTGAGGCATATTGGTAATAAAGGTAGTACTTAAAAATTCGGAATTTCAGAATATCTTAGAAATTCCGGTATGCGTGATTCCGACAGTCGAGTTTATTACGGGCTAGGATAATAAAGCGATAAAAGAACGTACACAGCGGCGCACATTTTTACTTAATTGTTGTCGTTATTGAGAGTGGATGTAATGCTATATAGAGTTATCATTGTACGGAAAACAAGCTTAACCAACCACTGTTTCACCACCAGTGATTTGAACGTTCCAGGGAGTTTGTCGTCGAGTGACGTTACATGGAGTTTACACAGTTTTTTTAAATCCTGTTTTGATAAAAATAAAGCATAGTGGTCTCGGATCCCGTGTGAACTGCAGTCCCATCCCTTTTATCAAATTCCTCCTGTTTGATCCCTCTAAATCATACCTAACGGTTGGCAACGTGTTGGCTCCGTCCGTGTTGCAAACGTCTATAGGCGACGGTAACCGCTTTCCACGAGCTGAGCCGCATACATGTATGTCCGCTTCGCTGTAAAAAAAAATAAGAGTAGATCGATTCGATGTGATAATGTTTCTCTCTCGCTCGTCACTCATATTTTAGAGTGAGATAGCAAAGCAATAGAGCTGTCAATTAATCGACGAGTCCATTGGTTATTGTCTCCAAGTTTGGTTGAAGGTTTATAACTGATCATAATGGGGTTCACAATTTAACGAGTACATTCGGAATATTTGTTTGGTTCAATAACAACCATCATATTAGACTGCTTGTCTGTCTGTGAGTTTCGCAGCCATTATTCTCGGAAACGACTGAGTTTGAGTGAAATTCCATTAAAAGATGTCTATTTAGAGCTAAAGGGTTATATAGTTACTGTAATCGATACGTGCCAAGACCTGCAACACACATTTAAATTATTATGAATAAAAATTACTAACGTATATTCTTAATGTATATAAATTACGTGTCACGTTGTTTGTTCGCGATGGACTCCTAAACTACTTAACCGATTTTAATCAAATTTGCACACCGTGTGCAGTTTGATCCAACGTGAAAGATAGGATAGCTTACATCTTAATAGACCCTGTAGATGGCGCTGCAATTGGGTTCGAAATTTTATTTCTCCAGGGCAGGACAACGTCTCCCGGGACAGCTAGCATATATATATATATATATATATATATATATATATATATATATGTCGGAGGGAAGCTATAATTGGATGTATCGTTGACTGGATGTATAACGCACAATATCATTTGTTTACATTTTAATTACTTCTAAAATTCTTAATTTAATTTAATTTGATTTGTTAAATGTTTCTATAACTTAAAGATCGTTCTAACCTAATAAAAGTTATGAATATTGTAATTTAATAAACGACCAATGAGAGCAGAGCATGTCTAGAGCGGGGTCAGCGCCCTCTATACTTTGAGTAATATAATACTCCCCTCTCGTACACCGTACAGTCCGGACGTGTATTCTGTGTGGTGCGCGATCGTTCGTTTTTGTTATTTTTACAGTGAATAAATAGAAGGTAGTTTAAAAAAAGTTTTAAAGTGACTATATTTTAAATATTCTGCTATTTAATCATGAAGATGAATAAATTTGAAGAAATATTTAAAAACTGGACCACTCAGATTGAAAGTAAATATGATAAATTATTGGACACCGTTAATATAATCAAAGAACAAAATACAATGATATCCTCTTCAATGGATTTTTTTTCTGCAAAATATGATGAAACCAATATAACCTTACAAATTCAGAAGCTACAAAACTCTAGGAAAGATGACCAAATATACATTCATACTTTGGAACGAAAAATTGAGAATATAGAAAGAAACGCCCGTGTTTCATCCATAGAATTGAGAAATATCCCCGTCAATAAAAATGAAAGTAAAGAAGATTTGTGCGTTTTAGTGAAGAAAATAGGACAGATTTTGGACATGCCTATTAAGACATCAGACTGCAAAAACATTTATAGGGGTTTTTCCAAAACTGAGTCTAAAAAACCAATTATTTTAGAGTTTAATTCAGTCATACAAAGAGACAAAATGTTACTCTCCTATAAGCAGTTCAATAAATTAAATAAAACTAATAATTTAAATATATCCCATATAAATATCAACGGACCTTACTAAGATTTATATTACAGAGTATTTATCTTCAAAAATGAAAAGATTACATTATTTAGCCAGAGTGTATGCTTCATCCAATGGATATCGTTTTTGCTGGCCGACACCTGGATGCATATATATGCGGAAAAATGATGGAGATTTGTCCGTTCAATTAAAAAACGAAGACGACTTAAAAAACTTGCAGGAGACTTAATTAATCAACTGTGTACTTTATCTTACTTTTTTACTTTATTATTCTTACGTTTCTTAACTATTATGTACTTTTTACTAGGTGATACTTTACGTTACATAACTAGATATTTTTATCAAAAAAGTTTTTATTAACATTTAAACAAAGATGTGTACTGACATGTGTGCAATGTTTAAAATATACACTATACAAAATACAAAATCTACACTATACAATAATGCCTAATAAAACACAACATATAATATTTAAAATTTCCCTACACTCATCGACACAAATAAAACGGATTATGTGTTCTTATCTATACAACAAAGGTATAATTTATATACATCAAACCATAATAAAGTTTTGTTTTGTTACTTATTTCAATTCTATTGATAGTATATTTACAACCTCATATCTGCTTCTCATGTTTAATACAGTTAAAATTTGCGGCAATAAATGACCTTATTAATAGTGTTGACAATATTAACTTATTGCAACCAATATCTTGCGAACCACAAGATTGTTTGTCATTACTGCAAAACCCAAATAATTGTGTAAATATACTACAACAGAATATTAGAAGCATAAATTGTAATTTTGGTACTTTTTGTGTGTTTTCTAGCTAGTATTAAAATCAAATGTGATATTATTGTATTAAGTGAATGTTGGCTATCTTGCGTTAGTAATCTTCCAATACTAGAGGGATATTCTTTTTATAGTACTACCCGCAATTTTAATCAGAATGACGGAGTAGTGGTAATGATTAAAAATAGTCTAAAATTTTGTGTGGAAGAGTACGAGTTGCAGGATGCAAACTGTTTGCTCATTAAACTTGGCTCTGAATTCGCTATAATAGCAATATATCGACCACCATCTTTTATTGTAATTGATAACTTTCTAACATCTTTACAACAGCTCCTATCGTCACTAGTGTTACAAAAATGTAATTTTGCTAGGTGACATAAATATTAACATTGTGGAGACCAACATTATGTCTTCCAATTATCTTGACACGTTGTCCATAAATGGTTTACTTCCAGCGCACTACTCCCCAACGAGAGTTGACAGCTGTTTCCCCAAATAGGTCACCGAAACGTAGCCAGTTCACCGAGGCTGGTAGGTCCACATCAGGCCCAGTTAAAGCCTGATAGAACCTGCCATGCAGCATGCATCCTTGCTCTTCCATACGTCTATACGATCAGAAGCACTCATTACCAACGGTCTCTGCCAGTTCTGTTTTGATAGGGATAGCGGGGTGAACCCTTTGTCTACTGACACTACATCGTAATGCATACCCGCTGTCTCGCCTACTCTGAGAAAATATTCTCTGAGATTGTACACCTCACGGTTGTGGAGGTCTTTGGTATTTAAAAACCCCCTACCTCCACATTTCCGCGGGATGTACAGTCTCATCACAGACGAACGCGGGTGGTGCATCCGATGTGTTGTCAGTAGACAACGAACCCGTCTATCCAGGGCGTCTAATTCAGTTTGAGTCCATCTTAGTATGCCAAAGGAGTATGCTAATGCTGGTATGACCCAAGCGTTGAAGGCTCGAACCTTATTTCCACCTGAGAGAAGGCTCGTTAAGACCTTTCTCAGGCGGGAAAAGAAACGATCCTTCATCGCCTGCTTCACATCAGCATCAGGAATACCCAACGACTCTGACATACCAAGATACTTGTAGGTTTCACCTTCAGAGAGAGTCTTGAGGGATATATTTTCAGATAGTTGTAAATTTTCTGAATTTACAACTCTCCCTCGTTGTACATGCATGACGGCACACTTATCTGCACCGAATTCCATACTAATGGAGTTGCTAAAGCTTTCAGTAATCTTTAGCAACTGCAAAAGATCTGGCTTTTTCGATGCAAATAGTTTCACGTCATCCATGTACATAAGGTGTGATATAATCTCACCCCCTCTCCGAAGTTGAAAGCCTAACTTTGACTCCCTAAGTAGAGTACTTAGTGGATTCAAAGCTAGACAAAACCACAGTGGACTCAGACTGTCACCCTGGAAAATGCCCCGCTTGATCCTTATTGGGTCGTGCAAAACAGAAAGATTCCCTCTGTCCCCTGGATGCCTAAGGACCGTGGTCCACTGCCCCATACATGAACTGAGGAAAGCACGGAGAGTTGCATTTACTTTATACAGCTCTAGGACCTTCTCCAGCCATGTATGGGGCACCGAATCATAGGCTTTTTTGTAGTCAATCCAGGCTACAGACAGATTTTTTCTGTTTCGCCGTACCTGATGACTAATGGTCATATCGATGAGGAGGAGCTCCTTAGTACCACGGGACCCATCCTTACATCCGTTTTGAGTATTGGCCAAAATGTTATTATTTGTCAAATGTTTCATTAATTTAGTTCTCAAAACAGATGTAAGTAGCTTGTATATAGTTGGTAAACAAGTGATGGGTCTATAGTTTTTTGCCTCCGTGGTACTGCCTGACTTATGGAGCAGATGAGTGACTCCAGTAGTCATAAAGGAAGGAAGCGAACCCATGTTTATAGCTTCCTGGAATTGAACGGCCAAACAGGCATGCGAACTCTTGAACCATTTAATCCAAAAGTTGTGCAATCCGTCTGGTCCAGGACTTTTCCAGTTTTGAGCCACACGAATTACACAACTAATGTCAATTGGTTCAAGAGCCAACGGTTCCATTTCTGGAATCATTTCACAAGCCTGTTCGACCACCCTAGTCCAGTTGCCTTCTCTGTGGGTGACAGGCACCGACCATATATTACTCCAGAACGCTGTCATAGAGTCGATATCTGGCCAGTTACCATCATCCACAGAAACAGATGACTGCTCCCATCCTCTATACACTCGTTTTTGGTCTCTTTGGAAAAAGCGATTTAGATTATAACGATCTGCCCGTTTTTTATACCGACGTAATCGATTGGCCCACGCACTAATTTTTTGTTTATAAAAGTCGATGCGTTCTGTAACTCGAGGTAAATAGTCACTGGGGTTAATGTCAGTCCCAGTGAAAGCCCGATTTACAAAACGCATGACTTTTGGCCTGGTGTTTCCGTTCCTAAAACAAAGTAATTTGGCTATGAGGGTCCTGGCCTTACCAATACGACATTCGATTCTCTTCTGCCAGGCAGGCCGTCCATCACTAGGCCGTGACCTCTGTTCCAAATTTGGGAATTTGGTACCAGAGACACGACATACAGCAACAGCGCCACAGTATAGAATCGAATGTGTCTCGGTAAGATCTTTACTGGCTCTAAAATATGGAGCCAGTAAGGAATCCAAGACCCCCATGAGCAACAAATTACGTTTGTGAGTGGGTAACCGTGGTAGACGTGGTCTACTTAATATAGGCATCTCCTTATAATCTTCAATCGCTTCCTCCAAAGCCCTTCTCATAAGCTCATTATCCTGGCTACTTACGCTACCAACCGTAGTATCGTCAATTTCCATCGGCGACAACGCCGTCACCCTAGGTGTTATATTTGGGTGTTGTGGGGAACTCGGAGTCTCACTGATTATTATTATTATTATTATTATCTGTATGTCTTTCAAGACCACGGGCCATAAAAATGGCCCGGACTTTTGGAGGGCTTGCGTGGGGCCATGGGGAGGCCAACACGTAGAGGCCCCTTGACAAATTTAATGTAAATATGTGGCGTGACACTGACCGGCGATTATCCCTGTCTACACCATACAATAATGCACCCAAGGACAAGCCCCGGCCAGTGTAGGACTATTGTGGGAAATGAAGACAAAAAGTACCGGCCATTGGGGTGAACTGTTAGTGGTACTAGCGGTCTGGGAATATGGGGACTATGGCGTCTGCCCGTCGCAATGTTCGGGGAACATGGAAAAATGGGCAGACGGTGACTCGCCACTCCCTGCATGGGCCCCAAAAAATGCCATAAAAGGCAGGGGCAACATGGTTATTATTATTATTATTATTAATATCTACTTGGGTAGACTGAGGAGTTTTTGTGGGACATTTGGTTGGTGGCAACAGGTCGAGTTGGACCATGGAGTATTTTAAAGAAAGTATTGAAGCTGGAAGTATGAGCGGGTGCCCTGAACCCGCTGCTCGGTCTAAACTATGTCATAATGTAGATCAAATCTAAATTAAAAGTGTATAAACCATGGCTATTGTGTTTTATGCTCGCATTTTATCCTGATGACGCCCACTAAACCTGCAATAACTAAAGAAGATGTCGTGAGAACGAGGCCGTTCTGCGACATACATGTAATTACTTACATGTAATAAACGTAGCACCGCGCCTTGAGTTTATAACGCAGCACACCCCCACCCTGTTCAGTTGAATAAAAACTAAGGCAGGTCACTTAAATGTAACTAAACGTGCTGCTGACAACAATGATTTGTAGGGAATTTACCGCTGAGGTTTTCTTTCTATGCTATGACTTGGACATTTAAGAAGAGCGTCATACAATTTCTTAGAGGCCGCTACGCGTTGGCTACGCCTCCGGTGCTACGAACCTCAATAGGCGACGGTAATCACTTTCCATCAAGTGGGCCGTCGGCTGGTTTGCCTGCTTCAGGCAATTTAAAAAAAGGTTAAGAAAATAATTGTAAATAGTCACGTAAGGTTAAAGATAAATTTGACACTTTTTTGATATTCAAATTCAAAAGTTTTATTCGAAATATGTTTCACTGGAGAACATTTTTTGAAGGTCATACATATAAAGTACGTTAAAATCTACTTCCTGACCTATGTACACTACGTCGCAACATGTTTTCCCGAAAATTAATGCTAGAGAGAGTAATTTTTTTTATCTACAAAACATTTTAATTTGCTTCCTTAATACAATATTGCATCTACGTCAATTGGAAGAGATTTTTTTTTAAGTAGAATAATGACAGTTTCTAGATTTATTATGATTACATATTTGGGTAGACACGGTTGCATAATGAAAAACATATTGGACAAACGAAAAAGAAATTGAAAATAATATTTTATATTAAGCTTTTTTTTAATTTGCTGGTAAAAAAAAGTATCAGACGATCCGCTCAATGAACTCGACAGAGTTTGACGATAAAGTGTATTAAATATATATCAAAAAAGGTTGATACAGATAAAACTGCGATAAAATAACTTCAGTGAGACTTGATAGTCTGTTTTTTTACAGTTTATTTTCCTTAAGGCAAACATAATTATTTCACGAAGCGGTCTACATAGAGTACGAAATATACTCAACATTTTGTATGATTTTCAAGAATGTTCTCTAATGGAACTTAGTTTGAATAAGAAATATAGAATTTGACTAAATAAATACCTCGAATATTTTTGCCGACATTTTTGTACCGTGTAAGAGAAACTAGGAACGCGCGAGTGGTTGGTTTCGATTGGTTATAATTGACGTTGGCTGTCATGTCAGCAAAGCCGTACCATCACTAGCGCACAGTGGAGAAATTTCACCTAAAATGGCCAAATTACTATATCTTAGAATATTTTGTTCTGTCATTTACACCGAAGTTTACTTCTAGCACATATACGTTCGTTATGACGATGTGAAACGATAAACCTGCACATTGAAATAACCGATGTCCGAAGCCGCCTTGCAGAAGCCTGGCGGGTATACAGTCCGTTCCCCAATAGGGGGAGGCTTGAGCCACAATAGTGGGATGTCTTATGGGCTGTTATTATATACAAGGCAAGAGAGGCAGAGGGAGACCATCGATGCGTTGGGAAGAGGACATTAAAAAATAGCCGGCCCCAACTGGTATCAAATAGCCCAGGACAGAGACAGATGGGCGTCTTTGGAGGAGTCCTTTACCCGATCTGGGATTCATACATAATTTATCCAACTAACAAACTAACCACAATAATACTAACAATTAATTTAAAATTACTAACCAATTAACATACTAAGAATACCTACTGTAAAAAGTAAGAATTAAAAGGATTTTTTTATTTTTTATTTATTTATTATATACAGCAGACAAGCAGACGGCCTACCTGATGGAACACCAGAAATTTCACTAATGCACTGCCGGCCTCGTAGATATTTTATGACACCCTTTTTAACCATATCGTACCACTGTGGCAAAAATACACTTGGGAGCTCATTCTACGACAAAACGTTCTAGAGAATCGTTATGTATAAGAGCAAAGCGACTCAAGGAAGTGGGGATGATGTGGTGAAAGAAAGACGGCGAAGGTACCAGTCTGAACAGTTTCTCGGAACATTCTCCATTGTACAACCGGTAAAATACGCAGAGAGACGCAGTCTCTCTGAAGGTCAAGCGTATCTGAACTGTCTGTGAGTATGGGATCATCAATAACGCGAATGGCTCAAAGTTAAATACGGTTTAGGGGTTTGAACTGCAGGTGCTCCAGCCCACAGGTGTGAGCAGTTACCCATATGCGGCCTCACCTGGGATTTTTGGTTCATGCTTTTGTGGTGACATAAAATCGCTCTGTCAGCGTTTTTCGCGTACGTGCAATTACTACACGCGTTCGTCAGTCTTACCCGAATATTGCGACAGATCGGTTGTGTCTCATGTACAAATCCACCCATACGTTGAAACTTAACATGTGTGATATATGCAAATTTTTGTGTGTGAACAATATAACCGTGTAAACAGTTAAAATCTAAAACCTGGTTTGATTTCTCTCATACCTCCAGAACACCTTCTGATAAGCAACCTTCTGACTACTGTAACCACAACTTAATACCACAGTGGTAAACCGATAGAAAACACTTCATACTCCTACACTTTTAGTAATGCTGCAATATTGACGAAATCTATTTAAAATCGGACAGCAATCCCTCTGAGCATGCTTCTTTCTGACAGTCGAATGATACATAAGCTAAAAGTAAATTAATTTCAATATAAGTCACACGCGGACGCATTTAAACACACACTATACTATAGTCTGGGTTTCTTAAAATACAAAGAACTTGAAAAGTTGTGTCCCGCTCTATTTATCTTGGTTTTATTGTCCAGAATTATGTAAAATGTGCCCACTGTGTATGACAATTTAAAGCGAGGCGATGGAACAATAGTCGTGTCCTAAAACCATTGTAATCGAGTTTCGAGTACATCGAGTGGTTCAAGTGATTGTCGAGTGGAGTTGAGATTACTACAAGTATATTTAAATGTTAATTACAAGGCTGTCTAGTGTCTACTCCACAAAAGTATATATATATAACATATACAAAAGTGTATATACTATATATTTCACTTAGGGCCAATTTTGGAGTTCAGCAAACAGGCAGACAGGCTCACTTGATGAAAAGCGGTTACCTTCGCCTATGTACATTTTGCAGCACCAAAGGTGCTACAAATGCGCTGCTGCTCTCTTAAAGAAGACTGGTACCTGGTCATTAATGCCGGAACACAACACAAGGTTGTTATGGCGACATACTTTAGACCAGGGGTGGTAGCCATCCAGCCAAATATATTTTGTTTTAATCACAGAAGGCTTTAAGTCTTCTCGGCTAATTATATGGGGAACAAATGTCTAACCATGCCGCCTCCGCCAGGTCCCGGTCGAAGGGGAAGGCCCAAGAAATGTTGGCTTGACGTTGTGAAGGATGACATGCGTACCAATGGTTTCAAAACGGGGGATGCTGAAGACCGCGCGAAGTAGAGTAGAAAAAGTAGGAAAGCGGACCCTGGGCGTCGGAGTGAACGCTCCGAACGCAACCGGGATTTAACGCTCGGATGATGATGATGAAAGCTTTAAGTCTTCTTAAAGAAATTTGTTTTCTACGAAAAATAATATGTACAAATTAATTGTATCTATATACACGTCTTGTTATAATTACTAGACCTGACTGACTGACATATCAATGCACGCATGCACGCGAGAAAATCTAATATACAAAATTCTCGTGTCGCGGTGTTTGTTACCAAACTCCTCCGAAACGGCTGAAGCGATTTGTATGACATTTTGTGTGCATATCGGGTAGGTCTGAGAATCGGCCAACATAAATTTTTCATAACCCTAAATGATAAGGTTAACCCGCCCCTAAATATTTTTTATTTTTTGTCAAAATTTCCCATTTATATTGTATTTATTATGATTTATCATTGAAAAACACATACAACCCAAAATTTTCATCCTTCTACCACCAACCCCTATTTTTTAATAGCGATATCTATACATATAATAAAACTGTAGAGGTCGAATTTCTGTACAATGAAAAAAAATGCTAAAACCGAATCAGGGAGATGTAAGAAGTGAAATAGAACTAATTTAGATTTTTTTCAAATTTTTTGTTTCTCTGTTAGTCTGTCTGTTTGTACCGGCTAATCTCCGAAACGACTGGACCGATTTACATGAAATTTTAAATGTTGGTAGCTTCTATCCCTGGTCAACATATAGGATACTTTTGATCCAGAAAAATTCAAGAGTTCCCGTGGGATAGTTAAAAAACCGCACCACGGGGACGAAGTCGCGGGCAGAAGCTAGTAAGTACTTTAATAATTTCCTACTCTGTTCAAGTTCATTCGAGTTTAGATTAACACTTGGTCCCGGCAGATGGCGCTGTAAGATTACTTTTATTTTTATTTTTTAAAGGCAGGACAACGTCTGCCGGGTACAGCTAGCTAGTTATCAATAAAATTGTTTATACGTAGTAAATGCGTGTATATTTTTCGAAAATGCTTTAATATTTAACGACTTGCTAATTCTCACATTGAGGCAGCGTCCAAACAGACTGAATGCAGTCAAAGGTCGAGTATTTGCCGATAGTTTATTTGTAACAGAGTTTGCTGCCATTACTGGGGATCGCGTTTAGTGACGCTCTCGTATTAGGGATGCGACACGTTTCGTAATTAGAACATTTATCGATAACAGAGACTGCTCAATAAAGGATTGGAAGGAAACACTAGTTCTTTTAACTTAACGTTTCAATTGACTTACATAGCCATACGTGATTACTATACGCATAACTAAAGACGCACTGTCCCGACGATAAGATGTCTAACTTACAATACCGTCGCCGATATTGCGTAGACCACCTCCTGCTGCTGCAGTGCTCACCTCCGAATTTACAGCGCGTAACTGGCTTCAGAACCTCCTTCTAAACTACGCTTAACTCTTCCTTCACTCCACTAAATGCACTACTAAACTCGTCACTGTCTTCTATTAAACTTCTTTTACAACTCTTTCGTATCGCACTTGTCGCTTCGATGTCTTGAACTGAACTAGGCTAGGTAGGCGCGTCTTACTCTGCTTATGTACCCGGAAGAATCTTCAGGAACCCATAATTTCGATCTTCTTTTCGTTATTTTTTAATTTACTATCTGCCCCTTTCTAAACATCTATCTCTGTCTTTTTATTCCTGAACTTGCTATTGTAAAACTTGCGTTCATCGTCTATCCCTTTCTAAAATGTATCCGTCCTTGTCTTTTCCTTTCAGAATTTTCTACCTTTTTCTAAAAATCTTCAGACTGGCTTACGCTGCCAGAAAATTCTACTCTCGGTCGCTTTAATACAATTCAGGAAATCAACAACTCTCATGGTGTTTGTCGATAAATACGGATAGCCCCTTATGTAAGCAACTATCGATAAATCGATTATATCGATACTAGAGCAGGCCAATAACTAAAACATTTCAATAATTAAACATTGGTAGCTGAAATGCGGTGCAATGCCTACACACCTTGCATATAGTAAGTAGGTATAAGAGATATGTACTAATTATTGCAGAAGGATGATTTGAGTTTTTACTTTCCGATTTCAGCTTGTAAACAGCTATGTGTATTTCTGATATTAATCACAACTGACTGCAAATCAATAATAAATATAATATATTGCGGACAGAGACCCCCCCCCTGACCCGCCCGCCGGAGCACTCCTACTCTCCGCGCTATATATGCTTTGCTATAGCTCGCGCAATTAGCAGCTACGCGTCGGACGGGATGGGCATATAGGAGCGGCCTTGGAGGCAAAAATACTACAATTCTATCACAATTCTCATTGACGACTTACCACTCTCTCGCACAATTTGTAATAATAATAATAAACCCGCAGGGGGGCTTTGTGGCGAAGCCTTAGGTGAGTAGCGACACCTCGCACCTGACTCCGGGGGCCAAGACAAGGCCCCCGCCTCCGTGCTTGCCTTAACCAGCCGGCACGGAGTGGAGATCGCTAGAGCTAAGACTCAAGCTCCAGGGGTGGAAGTGATAAATGGCATCACGTCAGAAGTAGCTTCGGTGAACCTGCAGCCCATCTCTCAACACCCCTTAGCCACTCACACCCATGTTGCCCCTGACTTTTATGGCATTTTTAGGGGCCCATGCAGGGAGTGGCGACTCACCGTCTGCCCATTTTTCCATGTTCCCTGAACGTTGCGACAGGCAGACGCCATAGTCCCCATATTCCCAGACTGCTAGTACCACTAACAGTTCACCCCAATAGCCTGGTATTTTCTCTTCTCATTTCCCACAATAGTCCTACACTGGCCGGGGCTTGTCCTTGGGTGCATTATTATATGGTGTAGACAGGGATAATCGCCGGTCAGTGTCACGCCACATTTATATTAAATTTGTCAAGGGGCCTGTACCTGTTGGCCTCCCCATGGCCCCACGCAAGCCCTCCAAAATTCCGGGCAATTTTTATGGCCCGTGGTCTTGAAAGACATACAATACAATAATAATAATTGGCAGACAAACACACACATTGTATATCCCCAAATTAAGCAAGTTACGCTTGTGTTATGGGTAATATACAACGGACCACTCTGGGGCCGAGCCCAGACACCCAGACCATGGTAAATAACGGAGAAAATACGTTTCCGAAATTGACTATACCAGGAATCGAACCCGGCAAAGGCTTAGCCCGCTCAAAGAAGAAGCAACTGCCACCAATATTATATATAATACCAGCCCATAAATGTTCCACTGCTGGGCTCGTGCCTCCCACTATAGGGGAACGGACAGTATACCCGCCACGCTTGTCCAAGGCGGCTTGGCAGGTTTGACACATGGGTTATCTCGATGTGCAGGATGATTTAGGACCTATTTACTATTGTAGTTTTTAACTAATGTAAATTAAGCTGTGTTATATAGTTATTACTAGTATAGGTAAATTATATAAAATAAATTCGACATTGAAAATCAAAACAATTGATTTAATATTTTGGGAATTCCAATACGCGTTACGATCGCCTACCCCGTTTGCGATATTGCTCTTTGGCCCCGCACCTGCAATTCAGAATTATTGAGCAAAACCACATTCCAGTAATAATTGGACTAGAGAAGCCCAAGTCAAATTATTCAATAATAATGTATGATTGGAATATACAGAAGTTTGATATATTCAAATTCTAGATCGAATATTATATACTAGTGGTCGCCCAGTGTTCGAAATTCGAGCATAATTAATTTAAATTATAAGTTTGAACATTAGTAAGGTTCTGTTGTGTGTGTGACATGTTGTAAGTCTGACTATACTTCTGTAATCACAGATTTCGCCGACACGACCTGGAAAGTAAATTGAAGGTAGAGATTAGTTTCAGAAATATGACAGAACTGATGTCAAAATACAAATTCGTCGATTTTATTGCTTATTTTAATAGTAGTAATTAGTAAGGTTATTAAAAGAAACAAAACTAGGTAGGTAAGTTTACATAAGAAATAATGTAAAAACAAAAAGATAAAAAACCAAAAAATAATAAATACTAATGTAGCATAAAATAGATAAGACATGTAAAAGATATAAGGACCTAATTGTAAAAGTGTTTGAAATAAAGTAATAGGTACAAGAAAACAGAAATAAAAGAAAAAAGACAATAAAACAGAAAACGTATAAAAAAGAAAATGCGCTAAAAATACAAAAAGAAAAAATATATACAAAAATAAAAGATAGAAAACGAAAACATAAGATAAAGAATGTCCGACAAATCTAGTTCGTCTGGCGGAGGAGATTAAAAAAAACACAGATTTCGCCAAGGCTACACTGGGGATTAGACCAAAGCCATGAGAGATATCCACTGAAGATAGCACAGATAACAGAGTCAACAGGAAAAAGAAACAATTGTCAATGTGTTTATTGTTCTAATAAAGTATATAATGCTTAACATACTGTTACGACCTAGACAAAAACAAATTCAAACCTGCATACCCGTAAAAACACATTTTATTACCTTTCGACATTTGGACTTCTTTTGTTTACGTATTTATTGGCATACGTTTACTAATTATTTTAGAAAACAGCCCATTGTTGTATTGTAATCTTTTATAACAATCATTAGCCAGGTGTGTCGGATTAAAGTCGACTTAGATACGGGGACATTGCAGTTGCGAAGTATAAAACGATTACTTGATGGAGGGAAAAGGTAGTCGAGCGATAACCACGAGCGAAGCAAGACGTGTGTGTGTGTGTGTGTGTGTGTGTGTGTGTGTGTGTGTGCTACAATCGGAAATCTCATGAGTGACGGACTTTTCGCGTACTATTGAATTACGACCTTCTGCATTACATTTGGAGATGTTTTATTTAGTCATATTTGTACCTGTGTTATATACGTGTTTGTATAGTTCTAATAAACTCTATAGTAATTCTAACGGCATTTTAATTCGAGTCTCACGACACGTAACAATAAAATAATAAGACAAAAAGAAAAAGATGAGAAGTAGAAGGAGACAAATGTTTATCTGCGATAGACTAACGGCAGGGATGCAGATAAATAAGGTGTCAGGAAGGGCTTTAGTAGGTTGAAGTCTGACTTGCAGTCCATGAGGACTACCCTCTGAGAAAAAAAAACAATAAAAACAACATAACAGAGTCGAGTGCGGGCTTGTGTGGAAACTCAGCAAGGCACCCCTATTAAAGAGGTAACCCATAGGCTAATATTCTATTAAAACCCCCTTTTTCCCGTGCCCCGCACTCATGGTAAGAAAAGCGTGAGACTTAGAATATAGTTAAGAAAAACATACATACATATTTTCACGCCTTTTTCCCATGTGGGTAGGCAGAGACTATAGATCTCCACTTGCGACGATCCTGTCAAACAACTTTCGCTTCATCTACTTCCATTAACCTCTTCATACATACACGTTTATTTGATATGCTTTTTACCTGACCTCATTTTAACACTTCTGTCAATTGATCATGGTGTATACGTTGTGGTCTACTGGTACCAACTCTACCATTCACAATACTGTCATACGCTTGTTTTGTGATAGGTACTATTTTCATCCATTCTCTCCACATGCCCAAACCACCTTAACAATCCTTTTTTAACTATTGTTATTTCATACATACATACATAACTTCACGCCAGGTCCCTTGCGGGGTAGGCACGAACAACAGAGCGCCATACAGGCTTATTCTTACAGACCTCACTTGTTCTTTGATATACATAGCTCTTGTCATGTTATTACATCTTCCTTCAATCCACAACGTTCCCTTATTACACTATTCCGTATCATATCATTCAAGAAAACATTGGTTATTACTATCCAACTATTATAGGAGTAAACAACTAAAGACCCGATTATTGTCAATACAAGGTAACACAAGCTGAATCCTCACCCCGAAAACTAGTTTATAGTTGGACCGAAAGCGATCGATACATCTTGTTAGTCCGAGCAGTTAGTGGCTAAAACGTCTTGACACTTTGATAACTATGCGGTCATAAACTGTTTTAGTTAATGTTGCATCTCTACTACTAGTTTACGTTAAAACAACTTTTAGCCAATTTACAGACGCCTCCTATATTTTACCGAACGTTCATTTGCCTTACTATCGGTAAAAATTTAAAAAAGAAACAAATAATAATTATTTAGAACTACATACAAACCAAAACATACTTATAAAAAGACAATATAAGTGTGAAATGAAGTTCTAGATCGGTCCTAACTCAGCATGATGCTGGTTGACTCAACCAGCGCTGGTCTTCCGCTAGGGCCGTTACAGTGACTCACGGACAGACAAAACGAAACAAACAAAAAAGTAAGTACTTTTGGAAAACAAATACTATTAAAAAATTAATGCTATGAAGAGAATTTATAAATTAGAACGTAATAAAGAACGTAAAGCTTAAAAACTATAACAATATTTTTTTTTATCTGTCAGTCTGCTGGTTTGTTTCAAATATGCTCCAAATAGGAAACATCTAATCTGAGAATGATCATGGATAAACAGGACAAAGAGGCAGTAAAGATTAAAGTAGATCAGGCAGGTCCTGCACATGAAACCAACACCATTATATGTTGATGAACAACAAAAACAAGTAAAGAAAATAAAAAGATTCTTTGTATGTCTTTCAAGACCACGGGCCATAAAAATGGCCTGGACTTTTGGAGGATTTGCGTGGGGCAATAGGAAGGCCAACATGTAGAGGCCCCTTGATAAATTTAATATAAATGTGGCGTGACACTAACCGGCGATTATCCCTGTCTACACCATATAGTAATGCACCCAAGGACAAGCCCCAGCCAGGACTATTGTGGGAAATGAGAACAAAAAGTACCGGGCTATTGGGGTGTGTTGCTAGTGGTACTAAGGGTCTGGGAATATGGGGACTATGGCGTCTGCCTGTCGCAATGTTCGGGGAACATGGACAAATGGGTAGACGGTGACTTGCCACTCCCTGCATGGGCCCCAACAAATGCCATAGAAGACAGGGGCAACATGGGTGTGAGTGGCTAAGGGGTGTCGAGAGGTGGGCTGCAGGTTCACTGAAGCTACTTCTGACGTGATGCCATTTATCACTTTCACCCCTGGAGCTTGAGTCTTAATATAAAAAGACTATTATTAATATTATCATATTAGTAGAATGGTCATATATACCTATAGCACTTGTATCATGTCTTAACTTACATTGTGCGTTTTGGTGTTCACAAAGGAATTTCGTTAGTGTGACCCTAAAGAGCAAAACTGATGAGGCAAACGCCTCATAAGTCGTATACGTGGAGGAATGTTATTCCAGCACCTTTTGCTGAATTGCAACTGTCGCTAGCCGCCACAGTGGCCAAAGGCAACTTGTTTTTAGCGTTGAAAATAACGTATTGTTACAAATTGGGCCACCTGCACAACTATTGTTACATGCCGACAAAGAAATGCCGCGCACCGGGCTTATTGCCCCTTCCGGATTTGGAATTCTTTTTGTTTACTTGGTATTTAAAATTTGCAATTAGACAATAGCCTATTGTTATTGTTTTCAACTTTGTTGGCCGTTCGCAGGAATAATTAGCCAGGTGTGCAAATTACTCTTTCTCGGAAACTCCAGTCCACGCGGTTGATTTTTTGTACTGTATAGTTGGTATAAAACAATGCCCGAATGGAGGGGTAGGCAGTCAATCGACGACTACGATACGATTAAGACGTGTAGTACTTTAGATTAGCGACATAGTGACGGACTTTGCGCCTCCAATATACCAATTGCAATAATTCAATGCAATTTGCCAATTGCATTGAATCGTGCAGTGTGAACTGGTTGCATCCAGTTTCATGTTGTACTTGTTTTATACGTGTTTGTATAGTTCTAATAAACTCTATAGTAATTCCAACGGCATTTATTATCGGCGGTGTAACAGTATTAAACCGCTAGATACATCTGCGTGAAAGGGTCTTGCTATTAGACATTATCCCAGATGTGACAAAAGTAGTATAACAAACTAAACCAGAGTAATTTTAATAACCGGTCAAGGTCAAGGAGGAGGTGTGGCTTAAGAATCTTTACAACCAATAAGAAAGATGCGCAGACGCATTCACAATGAATCGACCAATCACAGCTCACTCAGTTAAAAACTTGATATCATGACGTCTCTGATTGGGTGAAAAGTTATAGAAGGCTCATTATTATGTTATTTAAGTAAGCCGACGTGTTATGTTACACTTATTATTTTTTATTGTATGATTTCAGTAGATAGGTAGACGCGTACCTAATGGAAAGCGGCTACCATCAATTATGGGCATTTGTAACACTAAAGTTGCTGGTGCTGGGCTGCCGCTTTCTAAAGGAAGTCTGGAACCTGGCCACTGACTCAAGGTTGTTATGGCGGTATACTCCAGGAGCAGGGCTGGTAGCCATTCAGACGGGCAAATACCTTACTGGCTGTGCATTGTTTTATCGTTTCTTAGGCAGCCCGCCCGGCAGCAGGAAATTGTATGCTTTCTCCGTTCCTGCATGATTTTATTCGAGACTAGCTGACCCGGAAAACTACGTACCGCCATATTTTCTGAACTCCTAAAATAGCCCATATTAGGGGTTTCACCTCGGAATGAAAGATAATAAGCTGTAAATTGGTATAAACCTTTGTTTTGACGTTCTAAATGTTGTTTCAAAAGTCACAAGTGCTATCGTGCCCGCGTTTTAAGATATTGAAGGTCAAAGGTCGTAAAAATCGGTTTGTCGTGTATATCTCGCTATCTATTGCTTAAATGAGATTTGCACCTACATAAAAGTTGTGGTGTATTAAATTCTCTACAACTTTTGTTTAAACTTTTTTTTCATACGATCAACCGTTTTTGCGTTAGACCGCGAAGAGTGCGGCGCGTACAGTCATATAATTATGGCCTAATGCAAGGTCAAGCGTGAGTTACGGTTATCAGTACGTTGTATCTTCGATACGTAATGTTACAAATACCGAACTATTCGGCGAATAGGAATCTAGTTTACATTCAGAAGCAGAAATATTTAATAAAACCACGTTTCACCGGTTTCAAGCGTGGTAATTTTTGTGATCACAGAAGACAAAGATGTCAAGTGTCAACGAATATTGTTAAAGTTTTATTTAGCCTACCGCTAACTTGTTCATTTTAATTATTTAGTTCAAATTTTGTTCACGGTTATTATTTACTCTATGAGAGCCTCATCTAATTTACCACCGCTACGCAATGTATTGTGGCTTGAAGAGAAGACGCTGCGCAAGAAAGTCTTTAGTAAATACATACCTTATTATATTGACTAACGTGTAGTTTTATTCTCTTTCTACATCATATCACATATAACACAAAGAATGAGGGGGTTTTTGTAACACGTATGTAAATGTGAAGTGTAGCGGCGAAGATAAGAGGGCGGCGTCCCTTTGCGTGATCTCTGAGCCGACAATAAAATAAGAGGACAGATCCCTATCGATGCCAACTCTTTACTTTCTAACTGCATATACCTACAGCCTGACGGAGAAACGTCTGTTTGTTTACATTTTTCAACAATCGTGTACGTTTTTAAGGACCCATAACTGTTTTTTATTATGTTTTACGCCCTTCCCCACCACAGTGACCACACCGTAGTATGTGTCAAGACCTCCCCCCATCCTTCTCTAGTTTTCACGTAGTGATTTATAAATATGATTCAAATTATGAGAGCTACATACGTCTAGCCATCGCAGGGGACAACGAACTACTGGCTAGCGCATTGCGGGAGCGCACATATTAATATTTACTCTATCTCTCATATTGCACTTTTTTTTTCTTTTTTTTTTTTGTTTGAGGCGAGGAAAAATGCTGACCGATTTACGCACTCTCAGGGCCGTCACTAGGAAACGGCGCGCATCCATCGGGGGCGATAACGCTAGCAATAGTATGCTTTGTTTGCGCTTCGTCCGCGATGGCTTGACACTGAGGAGTGTGGAAGACTCAGAGCGATGCCGCACGGGCGAGCAACCTCAATACCCACTAAAAAACCTCTCCTCCCGTCGACCCTGCGCTTTGTTGTGAAGGAAAGACTGAGATATAGAACATAGTTACGCAACAGTCGATCCAGCGCAATAAAGTGCCTGGAGTGTGCCCTGGGAGAACACACCCCACTTCGAAACGGGGGCTGAATCCCTTGCGTTGCCTAGTAGCAAGGGGCCCCTCGTACCGGAACCTAACTCAGGGAGGGAAGTAATGCGCGTACCTGCCTCTCCGGGTGCTAGCTGAAGGCCGGCGACCTCGGGTGGAGACATTAGCACGCGCTGCAGGACTTCGCTCCCTATCCCTTTCTGCGGCCTCTTTTAGAGACATTACCGCCTCACAGAAAGAGACCGCAGACTCCCAGCGGTCGTCGCTGTGCAACATGGCCGTTACCAAGTCGCCAAGCGATCGGACGGCTCCTACGTGTATCTCGAGCTCGAAACGCTGAGGCGTCCATGCAGCGCACTCAACAAGCGCGTGTAACGCCGTATCGGGTGCGCCGCATTGGCGGCAGTCCGGGGAAGGCAAGCAGCCCACAATGCGAAACAGATACTGGTCGAAACAACCGTGTCCGGTCAGTATCTGAGTCGTCCTGAAGGTCAGGGTTCCGCTGGTGCGGGTCACCCATCTCTCCAGCTGCGGCCTGATTGCATCCACCGTATAGCCGCCGGCCACAGGGTGTTCGAGGTCACGAGACCAGGCGACGAGGCAGGAGGCGGTTTCCCGCTTCCTGACCGTCTCTAATTCGACTTGACAGAAGGTCGGTCCTCTAGCTAGGGCATCCTGCTGGGCGCGACGAACTCTGGACAGGACGTCTGCCTGGAGAGGCCAGGGCAGCTCGCCTGCCAAGAGAGTCGCCGCCGACCACGACACTGTGCGGTACCCCCGTATGGTCCTCACGGCCAGAACCCGCTGCGCGCGGTGCAGCAGGGTTCGGTTGTGGCGGTGAAGCGAATCGAACCAGACGGGCGCACCGTAGAGCGCCATACTCCTCAGGATGCCGGAATAAAGCTTCCGCGTCGCACCCCCCGGCCCCCCCACGTTAGGAAGAAGCCTGGAGAGTGCGCCCGCGGAATTCAGAAGTTTGGGAACTAGCTGCTCAAAGTGCGCTTTCAACAGCCATTTCCCGTCCAGAACTAGCCCAAGATATTTCATCGTGGGCCCTACTCTGATCGCCACCCCCTGAACTGTAACGGACAAGTCCGGGGGAGGATTCCGGAATTTCCTATGGAACATGACGGCCTCCGTTTTCGCGGGGGAGACCCTCAAGCCCAGCCTAGCTATTCGATCTACGACGATCGCCAACCCGTCGTTGGCAACGTCCACGGATTCCGCAAAAGACGCGGCGCGTGCCGTGAGTAGGGTGTCGTCCGCAAAGCAGATCAGCCCTACTCCGGGCCGGACCGTCACCCGAAGGATCCAGTCATAGCCTACGTTCCAAAGGATCGGCCCGAGGACCGATCCCTGTGGAACGCCGCACGCGACACGTCGCCGACCTAACACGTGGTTGGCGGACTCACCGCCCTCCCAAAGGATGTGCCGATCTCGCAGGTACTCGCCCAACAGCCTCGTGAGGTACGGGGGGACTCCGTGCGCGCGGAGCCCCTCCCTGATCGTCTCATGAGGGAGGCTGTTAAAGGCGTTCGCTATGTCTAGCGACACTGCAAGGACGACGTCCTTCGCTTGGACGGCTTCGTCCGCCAACGTTCGCAGCGTCTCGAAGGCGTCCATCGTGGAGCGCCTCCGCCGAAACCCGAACTGCGTATCTGATAGCCCCGGCTCCACAGTGTCTAAATGCTTCACAAGCCGCTCCGCCAAGATCTTCTCGAAGACCTTGGCGACCTCGTTCAGCAGCACTATGGGCCTGTAGGCGGACGGATCGTTGGGAGGCCGACCTCCCTTTGGAAGTAGGCACAAACGACCCTCTTTCCATTGCGACGGGAACCTACCTGCGCGAATACAGGCTTCGAAAAGGTCCCGCAGCTGGCTGCGTAGGTGTTTTGCAGCCAGGAAGAGGAGTCGACCTGGGACCCCGTCGGGTCCCGGTGCCGTCTTCCTGCCCCGGAGCCGGTCCAGGGCGACGTCTAGCTCCCCCTCGGAGATGGAGTGAGGCTCCTCGTCCGTGGGGGTGTCGGGAATGGGTGGACCCATACTGGGGGGAGTGAAGATCCCCGGCTCCGGGAAGAGCCCATCGATCACCGACCGGAGCACCTCGGGTTCGAGCGTTTCCGTGACCGTGGATGTGCAAGGCCGCAACTTGTTGCGGGCCCCACGGTACGGGCGCCCCCAAGGGTCCCGATCGAGCGTCTCGAGGAGCTCGGCCCGAGCCCGGGCTTTCGATCGCAGTATTGCAATCGAAAGGGCCTTTCTGGCCTCTCTAAACTCGCCCACGAGTCCATTTTCCGCGACGAAGTCCGGAGGACGGCGCGCCCTGCAGCGTTTGAGCCTGTGGCTGATGATGCGAACTGCCTTTCGCATCTCGCCCAGCTCTTCGGTCCACCAGTGGACCGATTGCTTGCACGGAGGCTGCCGCTTGGAGACGCGTGGCATCGCAGCGTCGCAAACCCTCGTCAGGGTCTTGCGCATGTGCTCTGCCTGCGTATCCAGATTCGCGAAGTCGGCTGGGTAGGCCCAGCTTTCCGTCTCTCATATTGCACTTGCTGTAGGACTTGTTAACATTTGTACTTAAGCTTACCGTTTCCAAAACAAATTAGTTCACTTGAGTTCACATCAGTACTCGACAGTGAATACTACTCTCTGGCATCTAAAGTATCATTTATATTAAATTTATCAATATATAAAGATAGATCACTTTAGAAATTATTGTAACATGATTGGGTCAGCTATTCCAACAAGCAGACAAAGCAGGGAAGCAACACTAGTCGCATATACAAATACAAAACGAACACACGCCTCCTGAACACTCGTTAAATTCACGCTCCAACGGCCTTTTTTCGAGATAGAAAAATGGCGGCTCGTTAGGTTTCTTTAAGAATGATAAAAAAAATATAAAAATACGGTACACGTCATAAGTGGGTGGATGCTCCAAAGTTTAGCAGCTCGATTTCATAAGACAAGGGTGGGTATTCGTAACAATTATGTGTTTTTGGCAGGGCGTGGCAGAAATGTACAACGCGGGTTCGTAGTAACACTTTGCCTGTGTTATTGCGTTGACGTGTGCCATTTTTATTCTTTTTTAACCGACTTCGAAAAAAGGAGGAGGTTCTCAATTCGTCGGAATCTTTTTTTTTTTTTTTTGCTTTTTTTTTTATGTATGTTCGTCGATTACTCCGTCATTTATGATCCGATTTACGTGATTCTTTTTTTGTTCGACGCGGAATAGCTTCCAATTGGTCCCCTAAAAATTTTACATAGTTTGGCCCAGTAGTTTTCATTTTATGGACATTTTTCATGGAAATAATTTTCTCTCCGTTCCATATGTTCGCCGATTACTCCGTCATTTATGATCCGATTTACGTGATTCTTTTTTTGTTCGACGCAGAATAGCTGCCATGTGGTCCCCTAAAAATTTGACATAGTTTGGCCCAGTAGTTTTCATTTTATGAACATTTTTCATGAAAATAATTTTCACTCCGTTCCATATGTACACCAATTACTCTGAGATTTATGATTCGATTTACGTGATTCTTTTTTTGTTTGACGCGGAATAGCTGCCATGTGGTCCCCTAAAAATTTGACATAGTTTGGCCCAGTAGTTTTCATTTTACGAACATTGTTTTGTTCCGGGTTCTTGGGACCTATATTTTTTAAGAAGCGCGGCACCATTCGTAGGTCCACCCATACATAGCTAGACACTAAAAAGTAACAAATGAAATTTAAAAACTTCGTTTAAAAAAACCGACTTCAAAAACTAAAAAACTAAAATGTATAAAATAACTTATTTCTAAAGCTATTATTATTAATATATATTATCTAAAACATCTTGAAGTCGGTGCAATGCAAAACTTAAAAATTACTATATTTTGAAAATTACTAAGCACCGACTTTCTAGGTCTTGAATTGTGCTCCGGCATTAGTAGCCAAGTTCCGGTCTTCCTTTAGAGAGCGGCATCACATTGCTAGCACCTTTGGTGTTCCAAATATTGATAGACGATTTTTTTTTTAAGGTTTTTAAATACAAGTTTTTGAGATCCTGGATATCATGTAGCAGCTGCTAGCTAAGACGAGTAAAACGAACCCAAACACAACGGGCCTATCTTGTTTAGTACAGGAGTTTCTATGGCCACCTTCCGACTCCATCATCAGATCACCTCCATGGTACCATATTCTTGAAGTGTCACGCGATATACATATGCTTGCAAAATTTCAGCTCAATCGGAAACTTGGAATTTGGTCAAATTTAACTTGCAAGATTTCACCCGATCTTACATACATACAGCCAGTGCAAGTTAAATAAAAACTTGTAAAATTCACACCGATCAAGCCAACCCTAAGAGCTGTAACCAAAATAAAGTATCCAGCATAACTCTACCATATTCAATGCTTCCATGCCACTAGTAGAATTAAAAGCTGCAAGCTTCGATGACCTCTCCTCACTAATTTTTGTGTGAACAAAAACAGACATTAGCAAGAATTCCACCTCAAAAATTAACCACCCTCATACACTCTCCATAGCTCCGTAGGAAAACAAGCTTGACGGAATACTACTGAAATGGGGTAGTAAAAATTTAATTTCCACAAGCGAAGGGGCGGCCATCAAAGCTATTTTATTGGAGTTTTAACTGCTCAGAGCATTGTGATGGAGCCAATGGTTGAATAATTCCTCGCTGCACCAACTTACATTATTGGTTTGTAAGTATGTGCATAATTAAACTTTTTACATTAGTTAGATAGAGAAGTAACATCGTCACACACTGATTTTACGACGTTAGACGTTGTCCTGCTCAGAAAAAATAAAAATCTAGGACCCGATCCCAGCGCCACCTACCGGTTCCAATTGTGGATTTAAGCCATGCGGGAACCCAATCAAACACACAAAAACGAAATCACCAAAATCGCTCTAGATGATTAGGAGGATTGTAGAACCTGATCTCAGCTCCACCTGCCGGTTCCAACGCAATAATAAGCATCCTATGTCCGTCTCCTGGTTCTAAGCTACCTCCTCACCAATTTTCAGCCAAATTGGTACAGCCGTTCTTGAGTTATAAATAGTGTAACTAACACGACTTTCTTTTATATATAATTATATATATATATATATATATATATATATATATATATATATATATATAGATTCAACGTTTATTAAAACACATAATATACCCTTACCTAAAACACATACATCCTTTGCCAAACGCCTTCCGCCATACGTCCATATATATGTATATCCATTTATAATAAAGTATGCCAAAACACACCCTCCGCCAAAGAAATGTCAGCATCAAAGATTAAACACCAAATTATTAATGGTTTTTTATAAATATTATTTATTGCTATTGGACTTTGGGTTTCGAAAACACATCAGAAATTTCATTAAATTTGACAAAAAATATGATTATGATTAATTAATATTGGTATGATTTTTGCGGTTTTTCCGCCATAACTTTGTGTTTCGGAACTAAATTGGAAATTCTTTTTGCGCTATATTCAGTACAGCTCCCAAATAGTTCCACATGAATTTCATAGTAATTAGATACCATATATGTTACTTAAAAGCGAAAAGTAAAAAAAAAACTGGAAAATGAAAACGAAAAAGAAAACAAAACAAAAAGCAAAAAATAAATCTGTTCTACTATAATGTATGGTTTTTTTATTCAGGACTTCAGCAGACAGGCAGAAGGCCCACTTGATGGAAAGCGGTTACCATCGCCTATGGACATATGCAACACCAAAGGTGCTACAAATGCGCTGCTGCTCTCTTAAGGAAGACTGGAACCTAGCCACTAATGCCGGAACACAACTCAAGGTATGCTTACGTAATTATTATTCACATATATATTTTATTATTCAATTTTTTTACATTTTTCTTATAAATATCTTATAATATATATATATATATATATATACATTTTTATATATAAAAAAAACTAATCTTCGCCGGCAGTGGGGCCTAGGGTCCAGACTACCGGTGGTTAAGGTTCCAGAGACAGGAACCTCCTCACGATACGGGTCGTGTCCAGCAGGGCTGCCTTCTGTATCCGACCCTTCACCCAGGTACCAAGCGAGAGCCTTTCAAGGTGTCGGTCTAGGCTCTTCGCTATCAATCCATTCACTGACACAACTATCGGTACTATGATTGTAGAGTCCAAGTTCCACATGGCAGTAACCTCATGAGCGAGATCAATATATTTTATTTGTTTTTCTTTCTCGGCTTTCACGAGGTTACTATCATGGGGAATCGCGACGTCTACAATTATAGCACGTCTCGCAGACCTATCACAATATCAGGTTTATTGGCGACAATAGTCCTATCTGTAATAATTGATCGGTCCCAGTAGAGCAGATATTGACCATTGTAAAGAACTGGCTCGGGCTTGTATTGGTAATAAGGTAACTCCGACGAGGCAAGTCCGTATTTAAGATTAATGTGATTGTAAGTTTTTTTCTGTTTCCACGGACTGATATGGACGCTAGTCCAAAAGTCCTTAAAATATGTAATTAAAAAAACCTCAAGGTTGTTATGGCGACATGCTTTAGACCAGGGGTGGTAGCCATCCAGTCGGGCAAATGCCCTACCACCTGGCGAATGTATGAATGGATGTATGTTTATTACTCTTTCACGCAAAAAGCATGAATGGATTTTGATGAAACTTTACAAAAGTATAGCTTACTCATCAGAATAACACATAGGCCTATAATTTATGAAGATATAGTGTTGTAAATTATCCAAAATATAAGGATTTTCCAGCACGCGGGATGCAGCTAGTAAAAAATAAAAATTACAACAATTTGAAAAAATTCAGTAATTTTTCTGTTTAATGAAATAAAAAATGTATATGACGAAATTCCTACTTTATTGTAGTCGGTTAAAAATGACGTATTACTTGACCTAGTGCATCTATGTAAGATTTAGTATATAATCTATTTCAGTCTTAACTGGTCGTATTAGTATTTTATATACTACCGTATCTAACCGCGAACATGCCGAGTGCAACCGCATTCGCTTGCGGTCGAACCGCACTCCAATCCCGGTGCGGTTAATGGTCAAACATAATAACAAATATATTACTGACTTCCTCTTTCCAAAGGAAATTCGAAATTCAAATGAGTTATCAATATGACTCAATTGATTGACTTATTTCTTAATTAACCATACATAACATATGCGTGCAAAATTCCAGCTCAATCGGAAACCGGGAAGTTGGTCAAATTTAACTTCCAAGTTTCCACCCGAACTTACATACATACATACATACATCCATTGCAAGATAAATAAAAGCTTGTAAAAAATGAGTGGACTGTGTAAAGGATTATATGATGATTTCTGTTTTGACACAAAACACATGTCAGAATAGAGGAGTGTGGAAGGAAAAGACATATTCTGCCGACCCAACATAATTGGTAGAACGTAAAGGAAAACAGAGAGAAGTAGAAGAATGTTTTTTATTATCTGATGTAGGCAAACATTACTATACTAATTTGTTTGATATTTTTCTATTTGTCGGTAGTTCTGTTATTTTATTCACGTCTAAAAAATAAATTTGAAGGTTGATTCAGATAAATTTTCCTCGAACAGGTTTAAATTATATAATTATTTCATTTCGTTAACTTTATAGCGCTTTTTCGAAGTCATTACTAAAATTAATGTCATTGCGTCTCTTGAATATTTAATTTAAACGTTTAATTAAAGCATTATTAGTATGATTGTGGACCAATAACTAGTAAGGGGTCGTTCATTAATCATTTGATGTTTTTAGCAACTATATAATTTCATCTTATACTAATGTTACAACTTAGGTCCTGACAAAGACAAATTCTACGTACAGATCTGTAAGAGCACATTTTATTACCTGTCGGCATTTGAACTAACTGTAACCCTTTTATGGTCGTCTTCTTTTTTTTCACTTATTTATTGGCATACGTTTCTAATTATTGTTGAGGATAGCCTATTGTTCTATTGTACTCGTTTAGGGCTGCTTGCAAGCTGCATCATTAGCCAGGTGTTGTGGATTACAAATGCAAGCTAATTCTAGGAAATTGTGTCGGCGTTGCCGGGCGGACATTAGCATTTGTGAAGTATAAAACGACGGCCTGATCGAGAGAGGAGTCAGTTGAGCTACAACTACGATACGGGCGTGACGTGTGTTCATTCGGAAATCTAATAGTGACGAACTTTGCACGTTTTATTGAATTACGACCTTCTGCATTACGTTTGGATTTCTTGTGTTCGGTTATATTTGTCCCTGTGTTATATGTGTTTGTATAGTTCTAATAAACTCTATAATAATTGCAACGGCATTTTGATTCGAGTACCGCTAAACTCGTAACAATATTCTGAGATACTTTTTTGTTTCAGTATGTTATATATCTCTGCCTACCCTTCGATTATTTTACACGTCCATCATCCTCAATTTACATGCAAAAAGACAATATATGCCCGTGACGTCACTGGCGCGATATCCCGCGATGAATTCCAGTCACGCGCGACCGAGTCGCCGGCTGGCATATATACGAGTCGTTTCTCGAGTGGGTGCTCGCCCTTATATTGTTCTATGGGGACAAATGCGTATTCATAGGCTGGCGAGGTCAAGTTAAGGAGATTTTTAAAGATAATACCTTGCAGTAATAAACCACCATGGGGAGGGATCTACGACTTCGTCCGCGTAGAATAGTTACTTTGGGATTAAGCTTACTTTAACCCGCGACTTTGTTTACGTAGAAGGTGTTTTTCACACGCAGCGGAAGATCTCAAAAGGAAAAAAAACCCGATTTTGTAACATTCTTTATTGGTGCTCCGCTCCTATTGGTCTTTGCTTGATGATATTACGAGTGCGAGAGTCAAATTAAAATAGAATTTAATAGGACTATACTATACAAACACGTGTAACACAGGTACAAATATAACTGGACACAACCAGTACAGACGGCACGATTCAATAACACGTGCAAAGTGCGGCACTATATAGCTTATCGAATGTACACGTCTTGCTCGTATCGTAATCGTTGCTTGACTCCTCACCCCTCCATTCGAGCATTGTTTTATACTAACCTATACCATACAACAATCGACTGCGTGGACTATATTACTAAGAAAACGTAATCTGCACACCTGTGACCATAAAATAGTATAGTAAGAGTAGGACGTTCTTAATTACAAATTTTAAACACAAAGAAAATAAAAGAAGTCCAAATGCGGGAAAGGTAATAAACCAGGTGTGCATTCCCGCTGTCGGCGTGTAACAATATGTATCTCTCTGTATCATCAAAAATATCCAATTTCATATACGTGTAAATATAATACTTAATAATGATTAGAATATTGATGTGCACATCACGTAAACGATAAGTGCAACGGACTTTTACCATTTGAAATAAACTAGCATCGTGTATATAAACACACATATATATACAGTCCACAATCATATATACAACCTCATCAATGTGTCCACTACTCTACTAGAAAGGCATACTGTTCTTCATGCATTTTGTAATTTTGATTTGTAAATAAAATATTGTTACACGCCGACAAAGTGAATGCACACCTACAGTTTATTATCTTTCCCGCGTTTGGACTTTTGTTTACTTTGTGTTAATAATTATATAATTTATTAACAATATGTTGAATCTTTTCTTTGTATTGCCCGAGTTCTTGAAAGTGGCGCTGTGTTAAGGAACCTGTGTTAAGGAGAAACAGCAACTAGACTCTGATAGGATGATAGTAACTATATGTTATGTATATGGGGGAATGGCTAGTCAAAATGTTAAAGTCCATGTTTTATGTTATATATGTAAGTGATACATTTGCTAGTATGCCATGAGATTACTAGAACCGTGTGACCCCCCAGCATTCTAACAATAGATAAACAAAACACATGTCAATATTGAAATATGAATATTGTAAAGCTGTGTATACACGAGTTAGTGAGTAGAAAACAAATCGCGATAATTTGCGAGTCGCCAACCGACATGAATATTCAACGCGATAACCGTTGCAGATGAATATCACTGTACGTTTTACGAGGCCGATGTTTGCAACTAGTTTTGGAAGCTTTTAATTTTTAATGTGGTTTTTTATTACGGCTTCGTGGTGTTAAATATTGTCATTTTATTTTTTGAATTTTAGTCAATTTTAGATCACAACTAAATGGCTGGTCATCAAAATAAAAAAGAACAACTAAAAAAATTGCAACTAAAATATGTATCTCAAATATCCAACATTCAACATTATTATATTGTTACAAGTGCAGGTTCCGAATTATAATGCAGTTGGAATTACTATGGAATTTATTAGAACTATACAAACACGTATAACACAGGTACAAATATAACTGGACACAACCAGTACAAACTTCACGATTCAATAACACGCGAAAAGTCCGCTACTATATAGCTTATCGAATGTACACACGTCTTGCTCGTATCGTAATCTTCGCTTGACTGTCCCACCCCTCCGTTCGGGCATTGTTTTATACTAAACTATACAATACAACACTCGACCGCGTGGACTAAATTTTCCAAGAAAAAGCAATCTGCACACCTGCAGCCATAAACGAGTACAATAACAATAGGATTTTTTCTAATTACCAATTTTAAACACAAAGTAAACAAAAGAAGTCCAAATGCGGTAAGATAATAAAATATGTTTCTACAGACGCAGGTGTGAATTTTGTCCTTTGTCGACATTCGGTCGTAAGATTATTAATTATTTTTCATTCTATCATTCATTCATACCAACATAGACATAAGGAAACAATATACCTTATAACATTATTGTGTTTGTATATTTGTGTTGTCTTGAAATAAATAAATTATATTATATATATTATACTGTATTAACAGATAGAAGGCACTTCGGTCAAATCATGGTCCTGAAGATAAAAGGTTTATTTAACGGACGGAGGTCACTAATAAGCCAAAGGCAGGAGTGCTTCCAACAGATACTGTCTAATCCCATAATTTGTAAGACTCACGAAACTGCTCCACTCAATTACACACAAAATGCGAGAAGACAGTCTTTATTTTTATTTGGCTAAATAATGAATGTGGTATATAAGTCTTGGTGGCGTAATGGCTAGCGCACGCGTCCCAAACTCAAAGGGCGCGGGTTCGATCCTGGCCGAAACGCATGCACCACTTAGTCTGTTTTCTGACCTAATGTGCATATTGTTACAATTACCCCTGCTTTAAACGGTGAAGGAAAACATCGTGATGCAACCTGCACATCGAGATAACCGATGTGTCAACGATTTGCCAAGCCGCCTTGGACACGCTGCGGGAATACTGTCCATTCCCCGACAGTGGGAGGTAGGCTGTTGTTATATATTATATAAATAATGAATGACCGTTGGAGTCACACTTAGCGTTCTGGCATCAGTGGTTAGGCTGCAGTCAATCCTTCGAAGTCGATAGCACATTTGCAGCAGCTCTGGTGATATAAATTTTCATCGACTACAGTTATCATTTTCAGTCATGTAAGCTGGTGCTATACTCCAGCAATAAAAACAAATTTGCATTTATGTAATTTGATTACGGAACCCGAATAATGATGGATTACGATAACGTTTCGGCCTTTTTTGTATTGTATGACTTCAGCATACAAGCAGACGGCCCATCTGATGTATGGCGGATGCCATAGCCTGTGGACATTTGCAACACCAAAGGTGCTACAAATGCGCTGCTGCTGGAACTCAACTCAAGGTTGTTATAGCAACATACTTTAGACCAAGGGTGGTAGCCACCTAGTCGGGTAAATGCCCTACCACCTGGTAACACGTAGTGCAAAGAATCCAAATGGCTTGTAGTCAAAACTTCGAAAAAAATGTATAGCTGTCAAAGGCGAAATAACTTTTACCATTTAAAATCTGCAAAAATGTCAATGTTTCAAAAAAAAATTACTTTGACTTTTGACTTTGACACTGTTCGGATATAGTAGTAGGATAGTGTTGGATTCCCGATGGTATGCTCGGACCTATCAACGAACCACCCCTGTGTTCTGTCTCATCGCCGTATATCAGGATACTCATCCGACGGTAGGCTGTCCCATCCCTTTATTCGTATTCCTCTTGTCTGCCTTTCTATCCCATCCTCGTTATCCTGATAGACTGATAATGCATTGTGTTCGCCCCTGGTGTTGCAAACCACTTTCCAGGAGCTCCATATCTACCTATTTGCCAGTTTCAAAATAGAAAAATGAAGTCTCAATCAGATATTTTCTTAAGTTTTCGCGATTTGTATACATAATAAAACTACGTTTTAACGGTTTTAAGCGCGGTAATTTATTTGATTTTGGTTTATCCGACGTTTCGGCCGCTTTTCAGTGGCCGTGGTCACGAACGACAAAGATGACATTTGTTTAAATAAAACTTTGATAATACACGTTAGACAAATGTCATCTTTGTCGTCCGTGACCACGGCCACTGAAAAGCGGCCGAAACGTCGGATAAACCAAAATCAAATAAATTACCGCGCCTAAAACCGTTAAAACGTAGTTTTATTCTCAATCAGTTTTAAGTATTTCTAACTTTAAAGGTAGATTAGTAGGTTTATTTTGCAAGGCGCTCCAAATATACATACAAACAGCAAAACTTTACTCAAAGGAAGTTAGATGGCAATCCTTCATGGCTACTCGTGGCCTCACGATAAAGCTTGGTGCATGCCAACTCTGTACTCCAGACGATAATCCCGTTATTGACACGAATCTTTAGTATTGTCAACTTTCGCAAGTCAAGGGAATGAAACGCTGTCGATCGAAAATAAATTTGCCTAAGAAACAAAAGAGTTATAAACCTCAATCACTAATTAATTTCTATTTAAAGAAACTTTTACTATATATTTGGTATTGAAGATGAAATATGAACAGCATATACATGGAGCCATCTGGAAGTAAATCAAATTCAACGCAAAAAGAATCATTAAAATCAGTTCAGAAACAAGAAAATATGCCTTGCATGTAACATTAAGAATATTACTTGAACTACGCGGTTGTTACTACAAGATATGTTAAGGTGGTTGGAACAAATACTGGGTAAGTAACTTTCCTTTCATAATAGATTAAATACATTCAAATATGAAAGTTAATTATTAATTGTAACTATAAAATATAAGCCTGTAGACACTCACAGTACTATGATCAATGCTCTCTCTAACGCCGACGTTAGTGCAAGACCATATAACTAAATTTTTTATGACATTATTTTAATCGTTAAAGTTGTGATATATACAAGAAATACATGTAATAATTTTAAGGAAAAATAAAGTCATTCAAAATGTAATTACAAGATCCTGCAGTGACGCTGACAATATTTTGGGGTGATTTGGTAGTATACCCATCATGCTTGTTCTAGGAGGATTAGTAAATTGCGCACATTGGTTATCGAGACGTGAAAATTTCATCGCGATATTTCCTTCACCGTCAGTATGTGGTAATTATAATAATATACATATCATGTCACAAATACTGCCTAGGTGAAAATGTAGACATATTATGTTGTGTATAGAACTTTCTGGCAGCGTAAGCCGGTCTCAAGACTTTTAGAGAAAGGTAGAAGATTCTGGAACGAAAAGGATGATTCTAGAATAGAAGGAAAAAATAGAGATACATAGATGTTTACAATGGAATAGATAGTAAATAGAGTAAAGAAGATCGAAAATTATGGGTGTCAAAAAATTCTTCCGGGTATATAAGTAGCGCAAGGTGCGCCTACCGAGGACTTCAGTGACAAGAGCGATTGGAGAGAGTTGGGAGAGAAGTTCAATATAAGACAGTGACGAGCTTAGTGGTGAATTTAGTGAAAAGTTTAGTGGGCAGTCCAGTGATGGAGGAGTGTAGCGTAGTTTAAGAGAAGATTCAGAAACGAGCTACACGCGGTAAATATAGGGGTGAGCACTGCAGTAGTAGGAGGTGTGGTCTACGCAATATCGGCGACGGTGTTGTGAGTGAGACTTCTTATCGTCGACAGTGCGTCGTTATTTGTGCGTGTAGGGGCACCCGTGCGGAGAAGAATCACTTACGGCTGTGTAAGTCAATAAAAGCGTTTAGTTAAAAGAACTGCTGTTTAATTCCAATCCTAAGTGCGCACGTACCAATATTTACACGGATAACTTGAGAACCGATTCCATATTTTAGAGGTATTGTCGTATGTACAATTTGTTTATCTCCAAGTACTTTGGCAAAGTAAAGCTGACCAAGACCGCTTATAAAGTTGCACAAGATGCTGGGAGATACACGAATTCTCAGAGTCGATAAGCTCATCTCATTCCCTGGTCCCTTATTCAAGTCTGAAATTGATTTAACTTAGATATTTCAACAGGGAAATGTGATTATTGCAAAATTTTAAAGTAAGAAGGCATAAACGTTCTGTTTTTAGTTTTTCTTATATATATATATATACACATAGTCAGTACATTGACCTAATTGACTGACTGTCCAAATTACTGGACCTATGAATGAAAATTTTGGGAGTTTTTATATACTGTAGATGTGACAAACGGATTTATTTTATTATATTTGGGGGGCTAGCAGCTGTAATATTAAAAACCAAGGTACATAAATAAAAACAAGGAGAAGCCATAGACATACAGTGGTGGTCATCTAATTAGAAACAGTTCTTATGAATACAGAAAGTATAACTTCAACGTACAAATGGTCGTAAAAATATACACATTCAATAATTAATAATCATGCAATAATATACCCACTCAAATAAAAAACTCATTAAATGCATAAAATATAAAACATATCTTACTTTTAATTACAAAATGAGTTTTACACATGTCAGAGTTTATTTTCCGTTACTGGCCGCTTGGACGCCTAATAAGAAACATTTTAAAAAAGCATCCATAGCTCGTTTTTTTGTTGAAATTTGAGAATTTTCTTTCAGAGACATTTCTTTCTTGGCTTTTTCTAACATTTTGGCGGCAATAAAAAATTTGATCACATTTTTATTTTGTTCAAAATGGGCAAAAATAAAAGTTGTGACGCGTCAACTAGGCAAATAATTGTTAATTTACATATGGATCATAAGTGGGCGTACAGAAGAATAGCTGAGCATCTAAATTGTTCTGTTAAGAAAGTTTTTAATGCAATTGATCATTATAAAACACATGGAACTGTTGAAAATGTTCTTAGAAAGGCTCGGCCAAGAAAAAGTTCTCCCAGAGAAGATATGCTAATCGTTCGTGTTGCTAAAAAAGATCCAAGTAAAAGCTGCAACCAGATTCAAAATGAAGTTTTTTCGTCTGATGACCCGAGAAACATCTCGCCAAGACTGATACGCCTAAGATTAGTGGAAGCTAAATTGTTTGGAAGAATCTCTCGAAAGGTACCGCTTCTTACCAAGCAACACCGAAAGAAGCGATTATTATTCGCTAAAAAATATGTAAATTGGACGGTACAAGAATGGAAAAAAGTGTTATTTTCAGATGAAACAAAAATAAATATGGTAAATTACGATGGAAAGCGCTATGTTAGACGTCCTGTAAACAGTGCTTTTAATTATAAATACACAAGGAGTATAGTCAAGCACGGTGGCGGTAACATTAAAGTTTGGGGGTGTTTTTCCGGATGTGGAGTTGGACCCGTTCGGAAGATTGAAGGTACAATGGATCAATGGCAATACAAAAATATCTTAGAGCACACAATGATTCCCTACTCGGACGATCATTTGCCTGTAACCTGGATCTTTCAGCATGACAATGATCCTAAACACACGGCCAATAGCGTCAAATATTTCCTTAGCGAACAGCGTATATCCGTTTTAGACTCGCCAGAAAATAGTCCGGATTTAAACCCGATAGAAAATCTCAGGTGTATTGTTAAAAAGAAAGTCTCAAACAAACGTAACACCAGTCATAACGAACTATATGAAGCATTTGTTGAAGCATGGAATTCAATCCCCCAAGAAAAATGTATGAAATTGGTTGAATCAATGCCACGTCGTTGTAGTGCTGTTATTCAAAATAAGGGATACGCCACTAAATATTAATTACAACTATTGGTAGGCTGTGGATAGTAGCTATTTCGTAAATAACAATACTAATTACTAATACTTAAAAAAATATTGCTTTTTATACTTTTTTGTTGTTGTTTCTTGACCATTATTGTTCATACCTTAAAACTGATTTAAATGTTTTTCCGTAATGTAATATTAAAACTGCACATGTGTAATGGGATTTATAATGTTTTTCTAATAAATAATAAACCGTTGAACATATTGTTGTCCTATTTATTGTTTAATTTGAAAATAAAAACGATTGCGGTGAAGTATCTTACATAATGTCAAGGACCGTTGGTAGTGTTTCTAATTAGTTGACCACCACTGTATATATTGTTACATACCGACAAAGAAATGCGCACCTGGTTTATTACCCTTCCTGAATCAGGGCTTCTTTTGTTTACTTTCTGTTTAAAATTTTCAATTAGACAATAGCCTATTGTTATCGTTTTCGTCTATGGCCGTTCGCAGGAATAATTAACGAGGTGTGCAGAATACGTTTTCTTGGAAAAACTCATTCCACGCAATCGATTGTTGTATTGTACAGTTTACTATAAAACAATGTCCGAACGAATATCTTTATGAGCATAGTGTTTAAATTATTATTAAATTCATGGCGTGGTGCTTTGTCAGTTCCCATCGAAACAACTCACTATCGTGGCTTAACTTTTCACTTCAAAAAAATGATAACTATTATTGCCCTCTGTTCGCCTCTGTGCTTTTGTATGAAAAGTGTGAAAAAATCCAGCTTAAAGCTTCCAAAATCTAGACCAAGATATCCCCCCAACAAGCAAATCACCCAAGAACAATGGAAGGTTGAAACAGTCATACGTCACTTGCGTTATCATTTCCCCGCCAGTTGTTAGAGGGGTGGCAGAGTTATGATTATTGTAACGTCGCTAAACGTACCATAGCCGTCGAGTGGGTGTATTGAGCAAGTTTTTATGATCTACATAAAATATCCTGGAATGAGTGACTCGAGGCTGTTGGGGCCATACAACAAGCGATTTATATTTCGTCCGCTATGATTCTCATATGGATAGGATTAGAGATGAGGATATTCGTATAAGAACCAAATTAAACGACATAGCTCGAAAAATTAGCAAGTTGAAGTGGCTGTGAGCCGGTCCCGTCTGCCGCAAGACCGATGGCCGATGGAGCAGACGGGGAGATCATGTCTGTAAAGGTAGTGTCAGATGCCCTCCAGCCCGATGGACCGATGTCGGTAGTCGCTGGATGAGGAAGTCAGAGGACAGGGATGAGTGGTGCTGACTTGGGGAGGCCTACTTCCAGCAGTGGACTGCAAATAGCTGACGACGAATCCAATATTGACACTATCCAAAAAAGTAAACTTTACAAGAAAATCATAAAACGCTCTTTTAGACATGAACATCAATATGATTACATGCATTATTATAATATCTTTCTAGTGGTATTTCTGTTACTTTTAAACCAGGATTAGCGCTATTAAATTTACAAAAATATATCTTACACATCAGAACAACACAGGCTATCCCTACTAATATTATAAATGTGAATGTAAGTTTTTTGTTACGCTTTCACGCGAAAACTACTCAACCGATCATCATGAAACTTTGTACACATATTCTTGGAGGTATTAGAAGTAACATAGGATACTTTTTATGAAAAAAATATACTACACGGACGAAGTCGCGGGCAGAAGATTGTAATTAATAAAGATATAGTGTGAATTATCCAAAATATAACGCTTTTTCCATCACCACGCCGTTGAAAATATGAAGTTAAGTATATATCAATAATTATAAATGCCGTACTAAGACATATTATTAAATATGTGTGTATACATATCTATTATAATGAAAGACGTGCGATTACCTTACACATTGCTGGTAAGTACCTTTTAAAGCAGATTGCAACATTGAGGACAGAGCCAATACGGTGCTAGCTTTTAGGATAGAAGGGATAAGTTAAGAGGGAGGGATGACATAAAGGGGATAGGTTAGGAGAATGTTAAGATAGAGGGGATGAGATCCTTGTCTTCCGTCTGGAGGGGACGTGGGCCATCAGAACTCTCACTCTATACACATACATAAGTTAAGTTTTCTTCAATGTACTAGTTTATGATTAACGTATATTTAGATGTAAATAAATGTAAAGATAAACTTATTATACATCGTATAAATAACACCTTTGTAACAATGTTTGGTGTTAATAAAATTTCGATTCTAATATTAAATCTAATGTAAAAAATATAATGTAAGTAACTGCATATCCTATAATATTTATGTATACCACCTTTGACAAATATCTATATGAGATCGCTTTTTAGCGATAAGACCACACATTATGCAAATTTATAATATTTTACAAGCTTTTATTTAACTTGCAATGGATGTTTTTTATATCTTAGTACTGTTTTGTGTTGTGTGTCGCTATTGAAAATAAATATTTTTCTTTTTTTTCTTTCTTTCTTTCTATGTATGTATGTAAGTTCGGGTGGAATCTTGCAAGTTAAATTTGACCAACGTCTTGGTTTCCGATTGAGCTGAAATTTTGCACGTATATGTATATCGCGTCTAAACAAGATAGACTCGTCGTGTTTGGGCTCGTTTTACTTGTCTTGGCTAGCATTCCGCTGCTACATGATATCCAGGATCTCAAAAGCTTGTATTTAAAAACCGTTTTTAAAAAACAAGTTATAATCAGTTAGAGTTGCAAGCACTCCTGCAACTCGCTAAGGCTCCCGCTCAGCGCATGCGATCGTTAGTCTCGTGGCCCACCGCCAGTTAGGAGGAAGGTCACCGGTACTCCGATATGTCGCCGACGACAAATATCGTGATCCCCAACATTTTTGCAACGTCACGCAAATAATATCGCAACACGTCAAACCGATAGCCGGAAAATATATTTAGGCTTTTCCTCGAGTATTGAATATGCGAAAAACACAATTTTCCGATGATGGATGTATGTACTCGTATGTATAGGTTCAAATGCAATGCGACTTCGCTTGCGTAGATTAGAAATATGAGTATTTTCCAATTTCACCCCCTGAGGGGAAGTATTTCTGAAAAGCAGATACACGTACGCAGCGACTCCGGGTTCGATTCCTGGTATATTATAATTTTAGAACGTATTTTCTCGGTTATTTACTATGGTCTCGGTGCCTGAGATCGGCCCCAGAGGGATAAGGAAAGCGTAACTTGCCTAATTTGGGGATTTACAATACGTGTGTTTGTCTGCCGATTATTATTATTATTTCTAACTAGAAACAGGACACTGACAGCGGGACTGGTCCACAAATACAAAGTCGCTCGACGGGCTATGGAGCGAGCTATGTTAGGTGTTTCTTGTATGGATTAAATAAGAAATGAGGACATCCGTAAGATAACGAAGGTAACCGACATATTTCGCAAAATTAGCAAGTTGAAATGGCAGTGGGCCGGTCACGTCTGCCGCAGGACCGACGGCCGATGGAGCAAACGAGTCCTGGAGTGGAGACCACGTCTCGGCAAACCCCGGTGGACTGACGACCTGCGCAAGATCGCCGGCAGGGGCTGGATGAGAAAGACGGGAGACCGCGATATGGGGCGCGTACTTGGGGAGGCCTACGTCCAGCAGTGGACTGAGATTGGTTGAAGAAGAAGAAACAGGTATATAGAATTTCGTCTGTCTTACTTTGATAATGATTGATTTTTTATACAAAGTTTGATCCCCTTTTCACCCCTTCGGGTATTAGATTTTCAAAAATCCTTTGTTACTGCGAATCTACAGTATAGAAAGAACTTGTACAATTTTTTACGGTTTTAGCCCTAGTATTTTGGGCTGTACGTTGGTCATGAGTTAGTCATACAGTCTGTGAGGTCGTGTAATTATATCGAGGCCTTCATAACATGTAGGCGTATAGACAGAAAAGAATTTTTTTTTTGTTGACTAAAAACTATGAATGTTACAATTTAGAAAGTCTTACGGTATGCAAGTTGTACCTAAAAAGAAGGGTTTTCCGAAATTCAGCCTTATACAAGTAGTTTGGTTTATTCACAATTTTGTCCCTTGTGTAAAACTGCACTTTTGTCTTTACGCCCATCTGTTATGAAGCCCTCGATATGTGTGTTTAATCTCCTACGGTCCGGTAGCCCTTGTTCTGCCCTAAAAAATAAGTCTAGAACCCGATTTCATCGCCACCTACCAGGTCTAATTGTGAATCACAGCCACACCAGGAAAAACCTAGAACACGACTCAAAGATTTTGTTTAGAGTGACATTTTTAAAATCATATTATCTTCAATCGTAATAATTCAACAAGTCTACGGCCATAAAAACAATCTTGACTTTTCCTCGAGTATTAAACATGTGGAAAATTACATTTCCCGTTGAGGGAAATATGTATGTCTAGGTTCTAATGCAAATGAGTGCTAACTTCTTCTTTTTGGGTAACCTAAGATTGTTAGAGCCATGCTAGAGTCATTATCTTCGGCTAGCTGGATCAGTGGGATAGCACGCTCTTACAGAATATCGGTATAAAACGGTTAGTTCAGCTATGCGGGTTTCATGCGATGAGTGAGCATTCCGACGAACCACATCCCTCTACACCATATGATATGTTTTTTAAAAACAACAGTAAATAATTTCCCATATTTATTGGGCCTCAAATTATTTTCATTTTTCTTTAAATACATACTATATACAAAAAATTCGAAGATTTCCAATTTCCAAGAATTCCAGTTCCAGAGACAGGTACCTTCTCAAGATTCGGGCCGTGTCCAGCAGGGCTGCCTTCTGCATCTGACCATTCACCCAGATACAAAACGAGAGCCTATCAAGATGGCGGTCAAGGCTCTTCGCTATTAGTCCATTCACTGACACCACTATCGGTACTATGATTAGAGTCCAAGTTCCACATGGCAGTAACCTCGTGAGCGAGATTCATATACAGTAAATAATAATTATTATTATTCTAAGTTCCCGCCAAAAAATATTGTCAGCTTTTGTTTAAAAAAATGCAATCGAAAGTGACAGGTGTAACAATGCAATAGGAAAGAAAGAGACAAAAAACACACCTCTATAAGATACACCTGACGCTGACGTCATAACAGGTGGTCTGAACCGTTAAGACACAGTACAAAATAAAGCTTATAACTTGAATTAATTAACTGTTAATACCGCTTTAGAAATGTATACAACTTCTCTACACTATGTCTTCATACTTGCCACAGTTTATGTAAACAGAATGTAAATGCAAAGTTCAACTGGATATTATGTTCAATGAATGTATGAACAGTTAATATCCTGTGGCAGTTTAAAGATGTTCAAGAACAGATGTTAGGCGCGTGCGATCAAGTGTAAAAATTGATAAAAAAAGTTTCCAAAAAAAGGAGGGTAAACTTTAGGAGCTTTGTCTAAACAATTTTCAATAGTGATAGCGGTTATAGCGACCCCCATGTACTGTACATAGCAGTAAGCAGTCACTTAACTTCTGTAATTTTCGAGCCCTGCAAGACATCTTATTTCCGTTTTTATACGCCTGACAACGTGTATGCAAAAGTTCACGATAATTGGTTGAGTAGTTAAGACGCTAGAAGGCTACGTTACCTTTAATAAATTTACAAGCTGACCCGTGATCACTTCACTGGGCGTCATTAAAGATCAAATAAAGCCTATGTCACTCAGGAATAAGGTAGCTTTCTAGTGGTGAAAGAATTTCACAATCGGTTCAGTATTTCTAGAGAATACTTCCTACAAACGAACAAACGTTACTTCTTGTTAATATTAAAGTATAAATTTAGTTTTAAATATGTTTATAGCTTTGGTGTAACACATCTAATATTGAGGTATATTTTTCAAGACATTGTATGAAAAATATTATTTACCTCAAACCTTTCTTAAGTTGTAAGTACATTATTATCTCCGAATATAAGCGAATTCATATCTCAAAGCTTTGATGTAAGGCGATTTGTCTTGTATTTTATATTTTCTTTCACTATTAAATAACATAGGTAAAGTTGAATTTTGAGTTCATATCTGTCTTTCGATTTAAAAGAAAAAACATTATTTGTTAAAAATGTATTGGAAAAATAAATAAAATGAATGAATAAAATTAGGTTTTAACGGTTTTAAAACGCGGCGTTTTATTTGATTTTTATTTTGACGTTTTGGCCGCTTTTCAATAACCGTGATAATAGAAGACAAAGATAAGAGGCGATAAAATAACCCACAGCCAGGTGGTAGGGCATTTGCCCGACTGGATGGCTACCACCCCTGGTTTAGAGTATGCCGTCATAACAACCTTGAGTTGTGTTCTAGCATTAGTGACCAGGTTCCAGTCTCCCTTAAGAGAGCAGCAGCGCATTTGTAGCACCTTTGGTGTTGCAAATGTCCATAGGCGATGGTTACTGCTTTCCATCAAGTGGGCCGTCTGCCTGTCTGCTGAACTACTGCAATAACTCAGTTCATTTCAATTAATTAAGAACTCTGTAAACCCCGCTATCTTACAGTCATGAAGTTATATAATAAGAAAATAATAACGTTGAACTGTCTGTACATTCAACACAATATGGCTTGAGAACGATCGTGTGAAACTTTCTTACATTATTATTTAAAATGGTGGGAAATTTTAGATACAAAGAGAATTGAAAAAAGTTATATGAACTGTATATTTGATTCTTAGAAGGTTCGCTGGCAACACTAATATAATTTATAGACAGACAAACATACAAAGTACCGCAGCACTTAAAAATAATCTAAGCTATATATAAACTGTGTCGGAAGAAGCTCATTTTTCCCGGAAAACTTTCCGCGGGATTCCCAGGATAAAAAGTAGCACAAAGTTTAAGATTTGGCTGTCGATCAGCAAAAACCGCATCGAAATCGACCCAGTAGTTTTTACGTGTATCCCGACCAACAGATAAGAAATCAAAAAATGTATCGTGTTCTTCATCGTTTACATAGCCTGTTCCTGTTATATTTTGAAAATAGCTTCAATGTACAGACACGGCATGTTCAGAATTTTATAATATTACTAGCTGTCCCGGCAGAAGTTGTCCAGCGCTGATGAAATAAAATTTAGAACCCGATTGCAGCGCTACCTACCGGGTCCAATTGTGAATCTAAACCATCCTCGAATCCCCTTGAACTCACACAAAAAAAACATCCAAATCGGTCCAGCCGTCTAGGAGGAGTTCAGTGACATACACACGCACACAAGAATTATATATGTATATATAAAGATAAATTGTAAGTCATATTTCGGTCAATTACTTATAAGTCTTGTATGTTTAAGACGCAGCATTTAGTAAAAAAAAAACGTTTCTCGGAACGCCGTACACAAGTGCTAACTTAGACTAATCTATTAAATAGAACTATTTAATATTGAATTTGTTTAACTTGAGAAAAGCTTAGGTTATTTGTAGTAAAATATTTTTTTGATCTTTTAATTTATTTATAATTAAGTTTATTTTTAATTAGGAGTTTAGGGTAAATTTTCTTATTTGTATAATGATAGTTAGAATTTAAAATAACAACAGTTAATAATTGAATTGTATAAATTATATCCCTTCAGCCCTCTTTTGATTATAAAATATTTTTAATTATTCGTTACCATTCTTAAATATGAAGTAAGCCGTGGTAGCGTAATGGCTAGCGCACGCGTCCCAAACTCAAAGGGCGCGGGTTCGATCCTGGCCGGGACGCATGCACCACTTAGGCCATTTTCTGACCTAATGTGCATATTGTTACAATTACCACGTGCTAACAACGGTGAAGGAAAACATCGTGATGCAACCTGCATATCGAGATAACCGATGTGTCAAACCTGCCAAGCCGCCTTGGACAAGCGTGACGGGTATTCTGTTCATTTCCCTACAGTGGGAGGCCCGAGCCCAGGAGTGGGACAGTTATGGGCTGCTGTTATATTAATCTTAAATATGTATATTAGAATTTTGTGTATGTGTGTAAAACTACCCACAGCCAGGTAGTAGGGCCTTTGCTCGACTGGATGGCTGCCACTCCTGGTCTAAAGTATGTCGCCATAACAACCTTGAATTGTGTTCCGGCATTAGTGACCAGGTTCCAGTCTCCCTTAAGAGAGCAGTAGCGCATTTGTAGCACCTTTGGTGTCGCAAATGTTCATAGACGATGGTAACCGCTTTCCATCAAGTGGGTCATCTGCCTGTCTGCTGAACTCCTGCAATAAAAAAAATGTACATTATTAGTATCATTATTTAATTGCCGAAATACGGCTAGAGTGCTGGATTAGACATACATAGGAAGAGCCTGCCTGCAGTATGCGTGAGAGAAAGAGAAGTTAGACAGCCTGGCACCGTAACGCGTTACGTAACGAAGTCGTTTACCCTCCCATAACAAGTTATCACTTCAATTGACAACTGATATGTCTTTTCAGCACTGCACCTACCTTCCGGCTAAACTGGTTTAATATGATTAATTCGTCTATTATCAGCATTATGGTACATTCTAGAAATATGACAATCCATTCAAATCAAAAACTCTACTCGACGCAAGAAACATCATAAAGCTGAAATATTTTTCTATTTGCTAGGATTATCATTTCAAGTGTTGTTTTACGTAATTATATATGTCTTCAAATTTAGTATAAATACACTTATTGTTATTAAAGTCAGTTTTTCTCACGGACTATAAAAATAACCGGAATTTTTTGAATGTAAAATGACAATTAAGTTTTAAGCAATCCAAAATTGCCTGTGTTTAGCTTCTGTGGTTGAGTAGGCTAAGCCTTCTCCGGTCTACCACAATCCAGGTTCGATTCCTGGCATGGTACATGTCGGAAACGACTAGTCCGCTGGTTACTATGGTCTGGTTGTTTAGGATCGGTCTCAGACTAGACTAACAACGGATTGTTTGTAACCCAACCCAAACTTTCTTCCAGGGTCTCCTTCCTCGTTATCTGTAATGAGGAGGTTGGGGCCTCGAGGTTTTACCTCTCTACCCTGGCCTCAAGTCAGTGAGCAACTACCCACCGGTAACTGGGTTTGGAGCTGCTGGAGTCTTCTCGGCATGGCGATGGATTCGCAGCAGCTCTCGTTAGCCAATCTGCCGTTAACAAATAGCTACATAATATACATACGTTATCTGTCGATATTAAAACGATTATCAATTAATAACAATATCGCATTAAATCCATCGCTACACCTGCGTGAAACGGTCAATAACTATAACATTGTCCTAGCAGTAAGGTAACAAATACGCCTTCATGGCAACGCGTATGAAGTCTTGCTGGTACGTGCAAGTATGTAGAACAAAAATATTTTTTATTCTAGCAACCCTAGAGTTATCATCGCTGATTTATTGCAATTCTGAACAAAGGCGAGTTAACCTTGTTGGCAATCAATTTTATATATCTTTTCCAAGTATTTTACTTATTATAATATCATAATACAAAATGAATTTTTCAAGAGGGCTTTCAAAGCTAAGTCCTATAGTATATCGGGCCTTCTGAATGGGAGCGGGAATTGTGTATCATCCCCACTCACTGTTTTAAATAGAGGCATCCCACAAGGTTCTGTTTTGGAACCTATTCTGTTTATCCTTTATAATGCAAATATCATTAATTGAATACATAATTGCAAATATGATATTTAGGCTGATGCTGTCCAGGTTTATATCTCACTAGCTTCTGCCCGCGACTTCGTTGGCGTGTAATAGTAAAAAAAAGTAAGTTTAAGTAAGTAACCCCTCCGATTTTGAAACATTCTTCATTGGTGCTCCGTTCCCATTGGTCTTAGCGTGATGATATATAGCGTATAGCCTTTCTCGATAAATGGGCTATATAACACTGAAAGCATTTTTCAAATCAGACCAGTGGTTCCTGAGATTATTTCCAACAAACAAACAAACAAACTCTTCAGCTTTATAACATTAGTATAGATTTAAGCCACATGAATGACAATAAGCTATCAAAGATCTAAACGAGGACTTACAAAGGTTGTCTAAATGATTTAATAGTAATTGTTAGCCATTTTATCGTAAGCGACATTTTGGACCTAAGTTATTTTTTTTGTTGCAAAAGGTATTTTAAACTAATATTTTGTTTTCAGTCTCAGACGGCCTCTGTGGTTGAGCAGGCTAACCCTTTGCTGGCTTACCTCTTTGCAACGCAGAGACTCCGGGTTCGATTCCTGGTATGGTAAATTTCGGAAACGAATTTTCTCCGTTATTTACTATGGTCTGGGTTCGGCTCCAGAGTAGTCCGTTGTACATTACCCATAACACAAGAATAACTTGCTTAATTTGGGGATATAAATAAGTGTATAAAAAAGTCTAACAGTTTTTGATTCAGAAAGGTCTATACTAACTAAAAATGACAACAAAATTGTCGCTTACGATAAAATGACGGTAAAGGCTCGATATGTGTTTTCCTTCCATACTCCTCTATTATGGCATATACGTCCTCTGTAACACCACAAGTCATCACATTTAATATCATAATAATTTATGTGCATTATATGACTATGTATATATGTATGTATTTGTATATTTAATTCTTAAATTAGTTTGAGTATGTTTGTATCTATTCCCTTCTTCTTGCGCCTCCTACATCGCCTGATTCAAATTTCTTTAAGTTGCCTGGAAGAGATCGCTTTGAGCGATAAGGCCGCCTATTGTATTGCCTAGAAAATATTGCAAATATGGTCTGTTTCTGTAATTTTGATATGCAATAAAGTGTTATCCCTTTAGCTCTTTCTATCATCCCTCAAACAGTCCATCTCTTTTTTAGTCTACATTAGTATCCATCAATATTGTAGTTTACCATTATTTTTGTCACGTGACTTTTATCTCTCGTCATTATCATACCCATATCACCTTAGTCTTCCTCCTCTCAATTTTTCAGACAGCTGTAAAAACATTTTATGTATCAACATAGTATTTGATAACCCTAGCTAATGGGGTAAAACCACTGACCAGTTGCAATGATAAGCGACTTGTTTATAAATATTATCTGTTACATATATAATTATATCAAGTGTATGTATTAAATATCGATCATGATTAAGTATCATATGTGTATGGTATGACTCATCAGGACTTTACATGTAAATAAAATCGATGCAAAAAGAGGATATAATAAATTAGAACTATGTTTTAACAGATTTAATATCGGCAATATGCTAGATTTTTATTTATTTTGACGTTTCGCACACTTTTCAGTAGCTGTGAGGAAAATAAAAATGTCTAGTGTCAATGAGTAATGTTAAAGTTATTGTTTAACCTCTTCCAGATTTGTTCGTTTTAATTTTTTATTTTCTGTTTATTATTAACTCTATAGGAGCCTAATCTAATTTACCAACGCTTTGCAATGTGGCTCGAAGAGTGGTGCAAGAAACTCTTCAGCAACAGTAGTTCTATTATCTACTCGTACTTACATAAAAAACTTAATTAGTTTTTTAATATAATATAATATAAAATTTCAGTGAAAAATAATTATGTAATTTATATATTATATAATTATGTAATTAATGGTGAAAACCGCTTAAAAATCAGTTTATTTAGAAGTTAGCGGACATACATACTGACAGACAGTAACGAAAAGCGACTTTGTTCTATATTACGTAATAATGAAACATTAGCATGAAGAGAATACTTATAGTCAGCAGCATATCTTCTAAAGATTTGAATTTATAGCCATCTTCGTAAACTTCCCTAAGTAGAGTTGTACATTTCTTCCAAAAACTGTCAACATCCCACAATTGTTTCAAAATTTCAAAGTAATTTTACACATTTTAAGAAAATAAAACTGTACGGTACATTATTACCTTTCAGTTCCTGCCAAGAACTTTGTAAACATCCCTTAAGTGTATAGAAAAAAAAACTTCAAACACTAGAAAAATCTAAAAACCTTCTACAGAAATAGGGCACGCCACTCGAAAACGGTTGTCTTCAACCGAATTCTCTGACCTGAAGTATACTCACACATGCACAAAACAACCCTGTGTGTACACAAACACACACAGGAATATTCCCGGGATTCAGCCAGTGCCGATTCGAGCGTCGGAGGTGATGCACGTCCGTCGAAAACAGCTCGTAATGTATCGTGTAAAAGCGTGTTGTGTTTAAAAAACAGCGTGATTTTTCTAGTGTGTGCTCTTTAAATACATATTAATATACATAATTAACTACAAAATAGTGTAGTGTTGGTGTCTATACAATTGGATATTAGTGTGAAAGTAAGATTTTTGATATATTTTTAATATTAGTCACCGTTTTTAGTTCACATTAGATTATTGCGTGTGTATTTTTGATGATTCTGTCATGAGGTGCCGTGGAAAAGCGTACAAATTCCTATTTTTGCCGCGTTGCTATTTGATTTTTACTGGATATATGTGGAACGGTTAACCTTGTTAATACATAGCGTCTGATTATATTTCTGACGCCTAATTTCTGGTACAGGAAATAAGCTCGCGATAAATTTTTGAGTCTTGAGATTTTCTACAAAGCAGCTTATCTCAGTCATGTTCTCAGAGTGTATATTATAAGGAAATAAACTCACAATTTTCTTGTTTTTTTAAGTAATACCTACGAGAAGATAAATAGTAAACGATTTTGCAATATTTTCCTGTTTTTTATGTCTTAGGTATATTGGTGAATATATCAAGTATAAAGAGCCCCTCTATCACTAAATTTGACACTATGAGATATACCGAAAATTACACAAAAGAGGCTCAGGGTCGTTTTTGAGGAACCTAAAGTCTATTATTAAGATTTTGGGAAAGTCAGTTACCCTGCTCAGGCGTCGAATAGACTGATTTTGCAAAAGAAACAGAACTATACAAGTTTTAGAATCCGTTTTCAAAATGACACCGTTTAGATGAAATATCTTACTGAACCCTGAGGAACGTCTAAAATTAGATGTAAAAGTACAAAATGATTTAAATAACTATTCAAACTATTTTTTTAAGAATAAATCTTTATTAGCCAATTTAACAAAAAAGAGACACAGAAAGATAATTAATTAGGAAACAGTGAAAATGTGTTAGTTTAAAATACGACTATGGAATTGAAGACAAGTAGGTAGGTATACCTTCGACTCTCAAATTGGGAACAAGGCCTGTGTTTCGGGACAATTAAAGGTTACTCCTCACCTATATTGTTTAGTTTAATTAAAATTTAAACTAGAAATTTATTTCGCAAGAAAAATAAAATAGGCATGGGTACCTACCCAGTACATAGGTAGTATCCGTAGCACCTGACAAGGTGTTATTGAAATAATCGACTGTTTGAATTTTGGAAATTTTTAATTATGGCAATTTTAATTTCTGTTATACATTAAGTCATTTTTGAAATATAGGTACCTTAGCTTGTGCTTTTCAGGGCTCGTTTATCATGTCCACAGAAAGAAGCTTTAATTGATGGGACGCAATTGCCTTTTTTTATTATTTCTAAGAAAATTAAGGATTAATTTTTCCGTGTACATTTTATAAGAATAATTTTTCCGTTAATACGTTTTTAGTTCAATTATTCGCAAGGATAATGTTGTTGTTAAGTTACTTATTCCGAGTAGATTCTCACAATGTACAATTCGCCAAATTAAATGTTCCCACGTTGTTATTTCTAAATATTAAAATATTCTGTTTTTAATAAGTTTTGTTTGAATTCCATGAACTGGCACCTACGCATTAAGCATTAAGGTAGTACACCTTAACAAGTTAAAAATAACAACCGACTTCAAAAAATCTAAAATAAATTTTGTATGTACTTGTCAGCAAGAGCACAACGAAGGTGTCCGTAGAGGTGATAAACGCACCCTGTTTTGCGTTATTTCACTACGAAACCCGAAAAAGCCTCCTATCCGTGCAGGAATGGAGAAAGAATACAATTTCCTGCGGCCGGGCGACCTGTCGTAAGAGGCGACAAAACAACCCACAACCAGGTGGTAGGGCATTTGCCCGACTGGATGGCTACCACCCCTGGTCTAAAGTATATCGTCATAACAACCTTCGAGTTGTGTTCCGACATTGGTGACCAGGTTCCAGTCCCCCTTAAAAGAGCAGCAGCGCATTTGTAGCACCTTTGGTGTTGTAAATGTCAATAGGTGATGGTAACCGCTTTCCATCAAGTGAGCCGTCTGCCTGTCTGCTGAACACCTCCAATAAAAGAAAAGCATTTATATATTTGGAAATTCATATATCGCAAAAACAATTTATATCAATGGAATGGAATGGAATGTCGTTGGTACCTTGGAAGATGGGACGCCCCTTAGTGGGACGCAACGTGTGTCGATACGTTGGCGGCTTCCCATCTTCCAAATACAGCCGTCACTGCCGGAGGAGCTGTCGCACTTCAAGAGACCCTGAAACGCCGCAAATATGCAACCATCGGTGACGGATACATATTTGTAGCTTTCGGGGTTGAGACTTTGGGGCCATGGGGACGTGAGGCTTATCGACTTTATCGAGACCTTTCAAGGCGATTGATAGAAGTCTCGCGTGACCAAAGGGCTGGCCTATATTTAGGGCAACGAATAAGCGTTGCCATACAACGAGGGAATGCGGCCAGCATTTTGGGAACGCTCCCCACCGACAGCGATTTGGACTACATTTTTTACTTGTAAATATGTTTATAGTAGTATTTAGTTTTATAGTTTAGTTTATTTTTAGTTTAATTTATTTATTATTTAGTTTATTCTTAATTAGGTGTTTGACATGTAAACGAAAAAATAGTGAGTTGGTAAAAAGTTAAAAATTAAATTATTTATATCAAACATTGAAATCAAACTTGGTGAAAAGTATTTTAAATAAATAAATAATAATTTATGCAAAGCCACAATTTTAGACCATCAATAAGTAGACGGAGTCTCGGTATCTCAAAGTGAAGTAGGCTTAAAGATGCCGATCGCGTCGTAGTACGTTACGAGAAGTCCGCGTATTGAGACCTAATTGGAGACCGCTATCTCGCTCACGCATTACCACATTTTTGAAGATATAAATTCACTAGCTGTCCCGGCAGACGTCGTCCTGCCCGGAAAAGCTTCAATCGATAGGCCGACATCAGCGCCACCTACCGGGTCCAATTGTGAACCAACTCAGAAACCTTCTCTGGCTCATGCACAACAACTTTGCTAAAGTTCATCACATGATGAAATCTATAGTTTACGATTCTATAAAGGACATACAGACAAACATCACTTAGGGCAACGCATCAGCGTTGCCATCTAACGTGGAAATGTGGCCAGCATTTTGGGCACGCTCCCCGCCGACTGCGACCTGGAGTCTTTTTAACACGCTTTTATTAGCTTCACCTGTATGTATGTATGTATGTTTGTAACCGACCCTTTGAGCTCGATTTTGTCCTACTTTGAACGATCAGATCTAATTCAAACTTTGTACACCTGTCAAAGGTCGATGACAATGCAATAATATAGTACCATGGAGCTCATCTGATGATGGAGTCGGAAGGTGGCCATAGGAACTCCTGTACTAAACAAGATAGACCCGTCGTGTTTGGGCTCGTTTTACTTGTCTTGGCTAGCACTCTGGTGCTACGTGATATGCAGGGTCTCAAAAGCTTGTATTTAAAAACATTAAAAAAAATCAACTAAAAAATGATAAATAAATAATAGTTATAAAAAAACACGCTTTCATAAAAAATCCAACTAAAACACAGAAAATAAAATTTAATAAATTTGGTTTCTGATGAATGGGGTCTTACCGTGGAGTGCAAAAAAGAAATAATTAATCAATTTGATGAAGTATAGTGTTTAAATTTTATTTTCTGTTTTTAGTTGGATTTTTTATGAAAGCGTTTTTTTTATTATTTATAGATTGTTATTTTGTAAGTATTTTAGAAAAGTTCAATTTAAGTTTATATTTTTTTTTCTAGAACTTATTTTATTTTTAATAGTTAATTATAAAGTAGTCATTGAACAAATGTTTAAAATATAAATAAAAAATATCATAGAATAAACATACGACATATCTGCATTACACAAAACTTAATTTAAAAAAATATAGAAAATTTTCCCAAAAAAATCGTTATGATTATGATACAACTCTATATACTAGTGGTTGCCCAGAGGTCGAAATTCGACCATACTTAATTTAAATTATAAGTTTAAAAATTATTCATGTTCTGTTGTCAAAGACTATACTTGTATAATCACAGATTTCACCAAGGCTACACTGTTCATTTGACTTTAACAATAAACAAAAGTATAATATATGGGATTCAAGGTCTTTGAGAACGTCAGAGAGGTTGCGACTTAGGACACCGATACATTCTACGGAGATTTACGCAAGATCGTTCTCTGTCCAGGCTGTGCATCTCTGGAATGCTCTGCCGGCAGATGTCCGGTCTGCTAAATCTATCCATTCATTTAACAGACTTGTGAAGGAGCACTATTTTACTGTATAACGTGTTTATTGTTTGTTCCGTATGTTTATGTACGTATATATTTTTATAACTATGTATTATAATTATTTTATTATTACATTTTTTATTTATTTTATTATTTTATATTTATATCTATTTCAAGTGCACGCCAACGCCATCTGTGTAATAAGATCTTGTCCATCCAAAGGTTGCCTGGAAGAGATTGCTTTTAGCAATAAGGCCGCCCATTGTACAACCTTTTAGTAAGTAAGTTTTTTTGTGTGTTTGTATTATGTATTATTGTTTTCCATTTAATGTTGGTGTACCATAAAGAGTATTGTATTGTAATATATGCCTGTGGGTGTCAAATACGTGGTAGTTTGTGTAGTGTTTTTTTATTGAATTAATGTATTTTTATACATTAATTCATTATTTAAAAAAAAATTGCATTCTGCACTCCTCTATATAAACTGTAAGTGTGCAAAATTTCATACTCCTCCGTCCGCACAATTCTTATAAAATGGGATAAAAGTTTTTGCTTCACGTATTAATAGATTTCTATATATAAAATAACAATTCTTGTGAAAAAAAAACCTATGAAATAATGATCTTGTCTGAACAATTTTTTTTATGATGTAACATTTTTGATTTTTCATTAAGCTTTGTGTAATACTGATTTGGGGTATGTAAGTTCTATGAATTTAGATCTTCAAAAATGTGGCAATGCGTGAGTGAGATAGCTGACTCAATGGCAATAGTACGGATAGAGATGAAAAGGTTTCTAGTGGGTACATGATTATGAGTATTATTATATTGTTACGTGCGAACGGTGGTACGTACTTAGGATTGGAAGTAAAACAACAACTTTTTAACTGAACGTTTTCATTAACTTACACAGCCGTTTTTTATTTTTTTATTGCAGGAGTTCAGCAGACAGGCAGACGGCCCACTTGTTGTATAGCGGTTACCATCTCCTATGGACATTTGCAACACCAAAGGTGCTACAAATGCGCTGCTGCTCTCTTAAGGAAGACTGGAACCTGGTCACTAATGCTGGAACACAACACAAGGTTGTTATGGCGACACACTTTAGACCAGGGGTGGTAGCCATCCAGTCGTGCGAATGCCCTACCACCTGGCTGTGGGTTGTTTTGTCGCCTCTTACGACAGGCCGCCCCAACGCAGGAAATTGTATTCTTTCTCCGTTCCTGCACGGATAAACTTATACAAGTTTAAAAAAAATGTTTCAGCCTAGATCGTTAATGACCTACATTTATTTATCGCCATAAAAAAACATTAAGAGCGCCAAGGAAACCAGAATGTGGGTTAGAACAATCAATCTTGTTTTTTACCAAAATACACTGAATAAATCAATTTCTTCCTGAAGTCAACCTCCTGTAAATGATAATATAAGACATTATTCATTTAGTTCCTACACTAATGGCAATGTTGCCAGGTTTTCTTTATTACGAAGCTGAAAACAGGGAGACAGCCTAGAGCTCATGGAAAGTGGTTACTGTCGCCTATTAATTATATGGCAACACCAAAGGCGATGACAAGCCTTTATAATGGGATAAAGGAGGCAGGATATAGATTTGACGGTTTAAAGCGCAGTAATATATTTGATTTTTTTTATTCCGACGGTTCGGCCACTTTTTAGTAGCCTTGATCCCGGAAGACAAAGATGTCAAGTGTAAATGAGTATTGTTAAAGTTTTATTTAGCCTACCGCCAACTTGTTCATTTTAATTATTTATTATCATTTTGTTTATGGTTATTATTTATCATATGGGAGCCTAATCTAATTTACCACCGCTTCGCAACATTTTGTGGCTTAAAGAGAAGAACGGCGCATCAAACTCTTCAGCAAATATGCCTAGCTCTAATAATTTTATATAATATAAAAATGGGTGGAAGGAAAAATTAAAGAAAGTGGCCGAAACGTCAGAATATTGAAAATCACATAAATTGCCGCGCTAAAAACGTAATTTTATTATGTACTAGCTGCGCCCCGCGGTCTCTCCCGCGTGGTGATTGAAAACCGTCATAATTCCAAAATAAAAGAATTTTTCTAAAATAAAAGTAGCCTAAGTTGTACCTTGTTACATCAGCTACCTGTCAATAAAAATCCCATCAAAATCGGTCCAGCCATTTCAGAGATTAGCCGGAACAAACAGACACTCCAATTTATTTATATGTATAGATAAAAGTCGCGAAAACTTACGAAAATATTACTATGTTACTATGTTGATTAAAACAGGGTTATAACTGGTTCCAAGTCTTGAAAACTTTTGAATTTGCTTTGAAATCCGGCACAAGTCTTTATCGTACGAGAAATAACTGTTCTGGACACACCAGATGGTTTATATTTTGAAAAATTATTTATAAACTCGTAAATTATAGCTAATAAATCTCTAAATATATTTAAAAAAGCCGCGTCCATGACTAACGTGCAACAGACTCTGTTTTGAATCAATTCTCGTTTGATGCACATCGACCTTGTGTGTTGCGTTCATTTGTATAAATAAACATTACAATAGGATGTAGAATTAAGAAATATCTATTAATATTTTCTTAAGTTTTCGTGACTTGTATACAAAAAAAGTAAGTTACAAAAAATTCCGATTTGTAAATAATCTTCATTCGTGCTCCGCTCCTATTGGCCTTAGCGTGATGATAAATAGCCTATAGCCTTCCTCGATAAATGGGCTATCTAACACTAAAAGAATTTTTCAAATCAGACCAGTAGTTCCTGAGATTAACACGGTCAAACAAACAAGTAAACTCTTCAGCTTTATATATTAGTATAAGATAAAACTACGTTTTAACGGTTTTAAGCGTAAAATAAAATTATAGTTATAAAATAATCATATTTTCAAATTATAACTGGCCAGTCTCTCATACATACAAACTTTTTTCGTAATACTTTCTAACTAGCCTGGTATATGTAACAACACCCCAATACTTCTGTACAAACTTCAAACAGAAATCCTAAAAAGGAATTCAGAAATGCTTTTTGTTAGAATCAAGTCTCCTAGAATTAATAGCCTGTGACAGGGGCGTCAAAATAATTATCTCACTCTCAGTTACGCCCCGATTCCTAAATCTTACCGACCGTTCCTTTGCCTTACTATCGTTTAATATATACAACTAATGTCAAAATTAAACTTACGGTAAAGTAAGTAAATGAATATTGGGCTATAGGAACAACAACAGCCATAAATCACTCTGATGTAAATGCATGTTTCTCTTTAGTAGTGTTGGGCAGTACATGATTTTAAAATGAGTTTGTAAGAGTTACATGACATTTTGTACTGAACCAGTACAATGTACCACTTAAAATGAGGCGAGGACATTTGTACGGTTTGTATCGCGGCAGTACATTTGAAGCGATGAGGTCTGTGAGGTGGTGTGCGTCATTCCCTCATTTGTCCCGTTCAAAACTAGTTCGGAAACTTTGTTAGAATCGGATGTGTTCTGCCTTGGTCACCTCATTTTACTAGCAGTCGTACTATGACATCGTCATGTTGTCTCGTCATGAAAAACATGTCAATATCCGTAGAGGCGTAATTGTGCTGTTGTAGCAAAAGCCTCGTTCCGTCTTTCCTCTTACATTTGAGTAGTAGCGTGACAAACATTTTGAAGTGGTACATTCTAATATTGAGCCGTATCAGTACTACATACAAATGTATTTTGTATGGGATAAATGTACTGCTCATCGCTAATCTTTAGATATACATACCTATAACAAGTTCTGTCCACGGGAAGACCAATACGTAGAGGCCCCTTGACAAATTTAATGTAAATGTGGCGTGACATTGAACGGCGATTATCCTTGTCTACACCATAAACTAATGTACCCAAGGACAAGCCCCGGCCAGTGTAGGACTATTGTGGGAGGTGAAGACAAAAAGTACCGGGCTATTAGGGTGAATTGCTAGTGGTACTAGGGGTCTGGGAATATGGGGACTATGGTGTCTGCCCGTCGCAATTTTCAGGGAACATTTAAAAATATTCAGACAAGCAGACAGTGACTCGCCACGCCCTGCGTGGGCCCCTAAAAATGTCATAAAAGACAGGGGCAACATGGGTGTGAGTGGCTAAGGGGTGTAGAGAGGTGGGCTGCAGGTTCACCGAAGCTACTTCTGACATGATGCAATTTATCACTTCCATCCCTGGAGCTTGAGTCTTAGCTCTAGCGATCTCCACTCCGTGCCGGCTGGCTAAGGCAAGCACGGAGGCGGGGACCTTGCCTTGTCCCGCGGAGTCAGGTGCGAGGTGTCGCTACTCACCTAAGGCTTCTTCTTCCCTTCTTTAAATAATTCATATTATTATTTGTATTATTTCGACGGCCGCTGTGGTTGAGCGGGCTAAGCCTTTGCCAGCCTACCTCAGTGGAACGCAAAGGCTTCGGGTTCGATTCCTGGTATAGTAAATTTCGGAAACGTATTTTCTCCGTTATTTACTATGGTCTGGCCGTCTGGGATTGGCCCCAGAGTAGTCCGTGGTATATTATATTATTACCCATAACACAAGCGTAACTTGTTTAATTTGGGGATGGTACAATATGTGGTTTTGTCTGTCGATTATTATAATAAAAAATATGTGTGCGTCTCGGGATTCCGACAGAAGTTATAACTTAAACTATCGGGATTCGGACAGAAGTTATAACTTAAACTAATCTAAGTTGAACTATTTAATATTGAAATTGTTTAACTTGAGAAACACTTAGGTTATTACTTAAATTTTATGTATATTAATATCATAATCTAAGGAAAGGTTATTTATTAATAAAATCTTTTATTGATTATGAAATATATTTTATTCTTAGTTACAATTCTTGAATATGTGCGTACATTAGAATTTTGTGTATGTACTTTATTAGTATCATTATTTAATCTAATTACCGAAATACGCCTAGCGCTACCGTATATGTGAGAGAAAGGGAAGCCAGACAGACTGGCGCCGTAACGCAACGTACCGCGTTACGTATCGAAGCGATTTACCTTCCCATAAGAAGTTATCACTTCAAAAATGTAATTAAACTTACATTCTTAACTATTTTTATTATATGTTTTCACATTTTTGTTACAATTAAAGCATGTTAGATGTTTTGATATTGTAAAATACGTTTTTTTAAGACTTCGTTCATAAGAATGATTAAATTCGCGTGTATACTGGCCCTTAATAGCCGACTGTGGTGCCATGCTGTGATAAATTAAATTAATTTGTTGTTTTGTAATGTTACGTTTGTGTGACATGTAACCTATTTCCGATTTGAAAGGAAATTGCTAGTTTTCTTGGAAATTCTTTATGAAACCGAGCTATAAATTAATAGAGCTTTTTGGTTATGTGAATGGTTTAAAGATAACGCCTTTAACTCAGATGACTTATTTAAAGGATAAAACACAAAATTGTATTTTCCAAAAAATATAATTAAAATATTAATACGTAGATCAAAGGTAGTAATTGTGCGTAACAGTGCATTAAATTTTGAACTTTATGCTAGTGATTAAGAGTTTAATTTACATTGAATTATTTGCTTTATAATATTGTTACGAGTAAGCGGGACTCGAATTAAAATACCGTTAGAACATTTATAGAGTTCATTAGAACTATACAAACACGTATAACCCAAGTACAAATATCACCGAACACAACAAATGCAAACGTAATGCAGAAGGTCGTAATACAATAATACGCGTAAAGTCCGTTACTATTGGATTCCCGATTATAGTACACACCTCCTGCTTTGATTGCATTTGTTGCTCAACTGCATCCTCTCTCAATCAGGCCGTCGTTTTATACTTCACAAATGCAAATGTGCCCACGCGGCAACGTCGACACAACCTAGAATTAGCTTGTGCTTGTAATCCGCGACACCTGGCTAAAGATTCTCCTGAGCGCAAACGCAACGGATGCAGGTCCAGCAACTCGTATCCATCCGGACCTAACTTTGGTGTTGCAAACGTTCATTGGAGACGACGGCCACTTTCCATCAAGTAGGCCGTCATCTTCTGTTCTCAACAATAAATTTAATGAAGGCAACAAAACAAGATCTATGTAATATTAATCTGAGGAAGGTCTAAATATATTATCAGTTATGCTGAAGCCAGATGCGGTTGTAAATCATACAGATTCCGAATGTTTTCATGTTTATTCTTGTTTTAATTTAGAATCGTATCTAGGTCAGGATGGTTCGCGATCCGCCCGTTGGACGCTTTGCGCCGTAAGACGCTTTGTTAAAGCTAATCGTGGAGTCACCAACACAAATATGTATTACTAGAATTTTATTAATACCTAGGATATATTGAATTGTTGCTGAAAGATGATCCTAATACAATATTTAAAAAAAATATAGGTCCCAAGAAACGGGAACGAAAAAAATTCATAAAATGAAAACTACTAGGCCAAACTATGTCAAATTTTTAGGGGACCAAATGGCAACTATTTCACATGAAACTAAAGAGGAATCACGTAAATCGGATCATACATCTCAGTGTAATCGGTGTACATACAGAACGAAACGGAAAAAAACCACAAAAAAATGTTCATAAAATGAAAACTACTGGGTCAAACAAACTATGTTACATTTTTAGGGGACCAAATGGCAACTATTCCGCATCAAACCAAAGAAGAATCACGTAGATCGGATCATAAATCTCAGAGTAATCGCTGTACATACATAAAAAAACCGACAAGCTGAGAACCTCCTATTGGAAGTCGGTTAAAAATAAAAACATGCGATTTTGTTATTACGATTTTTACACCTTCGGGTGAATAGAATTTGTTGCTGTGCAGTATGCTTATGTTCTCCGCCTAAAAAGCCAGCAACAAAAAAAAATGTGTGTGTGTGTGTGTGTGTGTGTGTGTGTGTGTGCAGCTCACACACAGTAAAAGTGAAACTTCACAGATTAAACTTGTTAACGACGCGAATATCTGGCGCCGCCTTTAATTTCCCGAAAATGTATCTGTTACTTTACTGGTATACATGTCATGTCAAATACATTAAGAAATAAGCTTTTATCAAACGGTTTTTAAGTACAAGCTTTTGAGATCCTGAATATCATGTAGCAGCAGAGTGATAGCCAAGACAAGTAAAACTAGCCCAAACACGACAGGTCTATCTTGTTTAGTAGAGGAGTACCTATGGCCACCTTCCGACTCCATTATCAGATCAGCTCCATGGTACCATATTATTGCAATTTCATGCGATGTACATATTCGTGCAAAATTTCAGCTCAATCGGAAACCGGGAAGTTGGTCAAATTTAACTTGCAAGATTCCACCCGAACTTACATACATACATTACATCCATTACAAGTTAAATAAAAGCTTGTAAAAAGTGGTGTTTTCTTACAATCCTAGATGCGTACCCCCGCTCGCACGTAACAATATCTTGCCCGCCCTATGAATTCTGGACGTGACATCAGCACCAAGTATTAATGTAAACATAGGCGGCGTTTCATTCAGCCCTGTGGGTATTTCGGTGATTGGTGAGCTGACATCACGCGACCTTCGTCACCAACCGAGCAGGAAACCTTGACTTACAAACTATTATCGGGTGTTTCATCATTATAATGTGGTAATACTAATATTGATTTTAAGATAATCGGCCAAGTGCGTGTTGTATCGTAGATAATGAAGGTTTACTTAAAGGCAACGATGGATTTCTCTTGTCGGCATGGAATTTGTTTTCAAAACCCCCCGATTTTGAAACCTTCTTCATTGGTGCTCCGGTCCTATTGGCCTTCTTAGACAAATGGGCTATCTAACAGTGAATTAATCTAATAAAGAATTTTTCAAATCAGACTAGGTTCCTGAGATTAGCGCGTTCAATCAAACAAAGAAACAAACAAACAAACTCTTCTACTTTATATATTAGTATAAGATACCAGACAACCTTCATGAGAGTCGCTTACGCTGGCTTACGCGGCCATGTTTTACGGAGACCAGCTAATGAAGTGGCAAACGAATTTTTTTTTTTCAAATTCAAATTCATTTCTTTGTATAAACTTATGTCTAGCCATACCGCCTTCGTCAGGTTACGGTCAGGTTAGATGGGGTATTTTGTGAAGGATGACATGCGTACCGATGGTCTCAAAACAAGGGATGCTGAAGACCGTGCGAAGTGGAGAAGATAAACTACGAAAGCGGACTCTGGGCGTCGGAGGGAACGCTCCGAATGCAACCGGGAATTAACGCTCGGATGATGATGATGATGACTAGGTTTTCTTGCGACTTCGTCCACGTTTCCCGCGGGATTCTCTGGGTATAAAATATCGCATCAGATCAAAAAGGACGTAGTTATCGTTCTAGTGAAAATTTTTATGCGCACCAACCATTTTGGACCAGTCCCGGGAACAAACTTTTACATAAAATTTGCAATCAATCAGTCAAATCCGCAACGAGATCGGCACAGTTATTTTAATGTAAATTATGAACAAACAGACAAGAAGTCTAAAAAAAACTGCATAGCGTTCTCCATCGTTTATATAGTGTATTTCAGTAGTGTTTTTTTTCAATAGTTTCAATATATAGACAAGGCATTATTAAAATTTTATGATATTATAGATTAGTGTTCTCGACAGACGGTGTCTTGCCCTGAAAAAATTAAAAATCTAGAAACCGATTTCTATATTAATTAAGGATAATGTAGCATTCGAATGGTGAATTTTTTTTTTGAAATCGGCCCAGTAGTTTTTGGGTGTCTTCGTTACAAACATAGAAAAATATAAATCTTTCCTCTTTATAGTAGAGAGAGTTTTTTTTTCGTGTTTGTGTATGTGTGTGTTGTCTTTGAATAAATAAATAATTATTATTATAATTATAACATTAGTATAGAGAGATATATGTGTTATTATAGCGGTTTACTCTAGGCCTGGGGTGGTAGCTATCCAGACGGGTAAATACCCTACCACCTGGCTATGGGTTATTTTGTCACCTCTTGCGACAGGTCGCCATAACGCAGGAAATTGCATTCTTTCTCGGTTTCTGTAGGGGTAGAACTATTTATTTCTTAAAAATCACTGTAAAATACACTGACAGGCAAACATACGTTATAACCGATACATAATGCCTACGGAACCTTAAAAATAATGCTCCACTTTTCTATAGGAAAAGCGATAATAATAATTCTAACTTTCAAGGTAACTCTATCGACCTTACAGAGAATGCCCATAAAGTACGCAAATAGCAAACCCATAACATTTTAAACGGCATTAAATCGGTGCTTTTACGACATATTATAAAAGTGGACGATAATATCCAAAATTGTCTGGCGAACTGGGTTAGTCACGTGAAACTATTTAGAAAAAGTTAACGACAGTGTTATGAAAAAAACTACTGAACCGATTTGAAAAACTCTTTCACTGTTGGCAAGCTACACTATCTACGGGTGACATGGGCTATATTATGTTTAGAAAAAAATTAGGGATCCTTACTAAAACTCCAATAATGTAACCCAAGGTGTAAAAATACCTAAAATCGCGTGCACTGCGAAAACTATTGATAATAGAATGAAATAATGTACTATGACTTTGCAGAACACATTATTATCTACAAAAAATGTCACGATAGCATATGTCTAACTGTTATAGTTATGCCACAATAAGTGTTCTTTTTTTTTTTAATAATTAAAATGCCGCCGCTAGAAAAGGTTCTTTATTTGTATCTTGGTAGTAATCCTTATCAAAATAAATTACTTCATATTCAAGACTGCTTCAATACCTTTATATAACTTTTTGAATTATTCAATTCGGACATTCCATTCGAAAGATATCACGAGTTTAAAAATGTAAGTATTTGACCACGTGACCGTGACGCTTTTTCGTGAGCGAAAAATCGTAAGACCCCCTCTATATAGACGTTTCACTTCAATAACGGTTGCTATGCATGTTACCGGGTCGGGATCCGAACCTACGTCATTGTAGTGACATGTAGATACTTTAACCATTGTACGTCTACGAAAATAACAATGCTCATGCCCACAGTTCTGCTCTCGTTCTGCTGCTGTGCGTTTTTAACCGACTTCGAAAAAAGGAGGAGGTTCTCAATTCGTCGGGATGTTTTTTTTTGCTTTTTTTATGTATGTTCGCCGATTACTCCGTGATTTATGATCCGATTTACGTGATTATTTTTTTGTTCGACGCGGAATAGCTTCCAATTGGTCCCCTAAAAATTTTACATAGTTTGGCCCAGTAGTTTTCATTTTATGAACATTTTTCATGGAAATAATTTTCACTCCGTTCCATATGTACACGGATTACTCTAAGATTTATGATTCGATTTACGTGATTCTTTTTTTGTTCGACGCGGAATAGCTGCCATGTGGTCCCCTAAAAATTTGACATAGCCCAGTAGTTTTCATTTTACGAACATTTTTTTGTTCCCGGTTCATGGGACCAATATTTTTAAGAAGCGCGGCACCATTCGTAGGTCCACCCCTACATAGCTAGACACTAAAAAGTAACAAATAAAATTTAAAAACTTCGTTTTAATAAAACTGACTTCAAAAATTAAAAAAATAAAATGTATATAAAATGTATAAAATAACTTATTTCTAAAGCTATCTATTATTATTAATATATATTATCTAAAACATCTTGAAGTCGGTGCAAAGTAAAACATAATTTATTGTTCAAGTCGAATTAACAGCGTTGCCTTCGCGAAATCTGTGATTATAGAGGTATAGTCTTTGACATTAATTATTATGGTCGAATTTCGACCACTAGTTATATTAGGTGAACTATTTTGTTAACATTTCGCGACTACTACACATAATCGGAAAATTAGAGTAAGCTTGTTAACTGTAATCAGTTAACAAGCTTTTTCCCACAATACGAAAAAGCATATATGCCAAATCATCGTATAAATTACAAGAGCATCCGGAAACTGGATCGAGTGAACTCGTGGGCGGTTACTAGTCGCGTGCGCTGTCCGAACATGCGTCATACAAACGTATAAATACATACAACGGCCGGCCTCATTACTGGGCTGGTAATTTTGGAAATTATGTCTAAAATATGTAATAGCATAGAAAAAGACATATGATGTACATCTCGCATTTGATACAAGCGCCTTTTTTTAACCGTCTTGAAAAAAAGGAGGAGGTTCTCAATTCGTCGGGATCTTTTTTTTAATGTATGTTCACCAATTACTTCGAGATTTATGATCCGATTTACGTGATTCTTTTTTTGTTCGACGCGGAATAGCTTCCAATTGGTCCCCTAAAAATTTTACATAGTTTGGTTCAGTAGTTTTCATTTTATGAACATTTTTTATGAAAATAAAATCCATTCCGTTCCATATGTACACCGATTACGCTAAGATTTATGATCGGATTTACGTGATTCTTGTTTAGTTTGATGCGGAATAGTTGCCATTTGGTCCCCTAAAAATTTAACATAGTTTGCCCCAGTAGTTTACATTCTACGATCATTTTTATGTTCCCGTTTCTTGGGACCTATATTTTTTAAGAAGCGCGGCACCTTTCGTACGTCTACCCATACATAGCTAGGCACTAAAAAGTAACAAATAAAATAAAATAAAGTGAAACATAAAAATGACTATATTTTGAAAATTACTAAGCACCGACTTTAAGATGTTTTAGATAATTTATATTAATAATAATACATAGCTTACCCGCAGGGGGGCTTTGTGGCGAAGCCTTAGGTGAGTGGCGACACCTCGTACCTGACTCCGGGGGCCAAGACAAGGCCCCCGCCTCCGTGCTTACCTTAGCCAGCCGGCACGGACGGCGTGGAGATCGCTAGAGCTAAGACTCAAGCTCCAGGGGTGGAAGTGATAAATGGCCTAATGTCGGAAGTAGCTTCGGTGAACCTGCAGCCCACCTCTCTACACCCCTTAGCCACTCATACCCATGTTGCCCCTGCCTTTTATGGCATTTTTTGGGGCCCATGCAGGGAGTGGCGAGTCACCGTCTGCCCATTTTTCCATGTTCCCCGAACATTGCGACGGGCAGACGCCATAGTCCCCATATTCCCAGACCGCTAGTACCACTAACAGTTTACCCCAATAGCCCGGTTCTTTTTGTCTTCATTTCCCACAATAGTCCTACACTGGCCGGGGCTTGTCCTTGGGTGCATTATTGTATGGTGTAGACAGGGATAATCGCCGGTCAGTGTCACGCCACATATTTACATTAAATTTGTCAAGGGGCCTCTACGTGTTGGCCTGCCCATGGTCCCACGCAAGCCCTCCAAAAGTCCGGGCCATTTTTATGGCCCGTGGTCTTGAAAGACATACAGATACATAGCTTTAGAAATAAGTTATTTTATACTTTTTAGTTTTTGAAGTCGGTTTTTTTAAACGAAGTTTTTTTTTGATGCTGAGGTAATACATTTCGCACACTACCGGGTCCTTTACTAGGGATTAGACCAAAGCGACGAGAGGTGACATCCACGAATGGAACACCAGAGTCAAATCGCCGGCTTGTGTGGAGACTCGAAAACTCAATACTCCACTAAAACCACCCTCCTCCCATGTGCCCCGCGCTCATGACAGGAAGAGCGTGAGACTTAGAACGCAGTTACGCCCACGCTGGTCCTAGCGCATCGGTGCTTGCGAATGCCCCGGGAAGCAGTGCAAACGCACTTCGTCAACAGGGGGATGACTCCTCCGCCCATACAAGCGCCTTTTAGTATCCCTGGTTGAGTCTTTGCTTAGATATAGTTCTGTTACTTTTTAAAATCATTATTTTCACATTACAATAATTATTCCATAACCATACTATGTACTTATATTAAATGTTCATTACTTATTTTTTTTTATTCTCACTAACGGAAAACCGTTGGTTGTTATCCACCAGCATTTGCTGAGTTAGGGTCTGTTTAGAGTTAGTTAACCTTTGGCTTTTATTAAATTGCTTATGTATAATTTCCAGTTTAAAAAACTCTAAAATCTAAATGAATTTTTTTTTCCTTCATACGTGTAAGAGCCACGTTGGATTGATTGCGACTCTTGGGCCAGTTTGATCGGTGTGGTACAAAAGAAAGAAAAGATTTATTTCCAAATGAGTCACACAATACTTTGCTGTGCTGAAACATGGTCCGACAGCACACTGGTTTCACATGCGTCACGAGACCCTAAATACATAAGAACAAGTAGGTAGGTACCACAGAAATAAATCGAGATATCTAGATATTATCTCTGTGGTAGGTACCCTTAAACTATTGCATAGAATAAATATAGTACACAAGTCGTCATCAGCAAACCAGTCCACTGCTGGACGTAGGCCTCCCAAAGTCAACACCATTCACCACGATCCTCCGGCTTCGTCATCCAGCGCCTACCAGCGACCTTGCGCGGGTCGTCACTCCATCGGGCTGGAAGGCATCCGACACTACTTGTACCGATCCCGGGAATCCCGCGGGAATCTCAAGTCGATTAGAACCCGCGACTTTTGACGATGGGACGCGTGCACTAGCCATTACGCTACCATCCTATTCCTAAATGAAATTATGAATATACCATAATAACTAATAACAGATACAATAAAAAATAAATAAATATAATTGAGTATATTTTATAAAATTCAACAATTTAATCAAATAGTGAGTCAATATTATTTATTTGACAGATAAAATATTATTTACCTAAAACAAAACAGTGACTGAACAAATATCGGAATAATGTGATTGGTTTGTAGTAAACTTATTTTGGAGTAAACAAATGTAATAAAGTAAGTTTTTTGATTTTACAGCGGGTTGACATGAAAAAGTATTGAAATGCAAATAAGGCAAAAGTGACCTTTAACGTTCTTTCATATTTCGAACTTTAATACAATTCAATAAGATCTTTAATAATATCCATCACTAACATCGCTATTGGAAATTATAAGGTCTTTAACCCCGCCTTTATTCGGCCGCATTTGGGCGCTGTCGTCGCGCATTTGCACGTTTTTTTATATAATTTTATATTCAATTTCTCAATAAATGAATAGTTATTGTTTTAACTTAAGGAACTTCGTTCCCGACATCCCCACCCCCGACAACAGAGATTTTTATTTTTGTATGTTTCCAAAATACGTGTATGAAAATAATATTTTGTCGTTTCTACGATATTTCACGATAAGTCAAAAAGGAAAGTCAAGGAGGAGAGGACGCACAACGCCTGCGCATTCATAATTTTAGTGCTGCACGAGGCCGCATCGTTCACATTTATCGATATCGATCTCGCTTATATTATTGCTTGTATAATAGTGTATTGAAATTGACTTCGGTTGCTTCTTCGTCGCGCGTTAAAATAATAAAATGCATCAATTAATTCTTAAACATGAGAATTAGCCAGAACAGTATTAGAAAACTGTGTCATGAACGAAAAACATACATATATAATTATTATCACGCCCGTTTCCCATAGAGGTAGGTTGAAACGATCAATTTCCACTTTCTACAATCTTGTCATACATTTTTTCCTACAATGCTTTTCTCATAGGAGCGGACATTGTTGAAAGTTTGTTATTAAACTTTATTAAGCCTTTACGAAAAACAAAGTACAAAAATAAGAATGAAACACATTTTCGAGGCTAAAAACACTACACAAAATGTTACATTGTCTCCGACTCTCAAATTGTGTATTATTACGCAATACGAGTCAATCGGAGGGTCTTCACGGCAATTGTCAGTGTTAAAATTAATAATTTTCATGTACTTTGTATGTGGTCATGTTCATGTACATATATACTAGGATGTGTGTGCGTGTGTGTGTCTGTCGAGAACTATATAAATAGAACTGGTTTCATTGTCCCATCTCGAGGTAGTCCCCTCGTTCATGTTATACACACGCACAACAACACATTTATTAGTTATATGCCGCTATTTCGATCGGTTATCACTATAATATCTGAGATGTATAAAACGCGCACATGTAAATCTTTCAACTATTTTTATACTTGTACATACACATTTGTTATAGATGCTTTTTGCTGGATATACTTCAAGATATTTGCGATTTGATCTTGGTAAGTACATTGCGATTAACCACCACAAACTTTACCAACTAACGGAAAAACAATTGTTATAAATATTTTATCAATCAACCTAGATAGAGCTGCGTTTGAAAAAGTTACTTGAAATAAAAAGGTAATAATAATATTAGTTTCTTGTGTATATTTTATTGTGCCCAATGTAAAAGAATACGATGTTAATATTTCCCTTAACGACACTAGACTTAACCTAGTAGATTCAACTGTATTCTTAGGCATTAACCTAGATCAGAAACTCCAGTGGGGCGCTCATATATCTAGTCTCTCAGGAAAGCTTAGTTCTGCTGCATATGCGGTCAGAAGAGTTAGGCAGTTCACTGACGAAGAGACTGCTAGACTAGTTTATTTTAGTTATTTTCATAGTGTCATGTCCTATGGTATTTTACTTTGGGGCAACGCTGCTGACTTGGAGAGTATATTTGTTTTACAAAAAAGAGCCGTAAGATCAATTTACAACCTCGGCCCTCGGGTGTCTCTTAGGGAACGCTTTAAGGAAATCGGTATTATGACGGTCGCCTGCCAATATATATTCAATAATATAATTTATATTCGTAATAATTTGAGTGCCTACAAGCGGTATAAGGATGTTTACGATTTTAACACCAGGCATTGTAATAAACTGATATTGCCATCTTTTAGATTACAAAAAGTATTGTCTTCTTTCTTGGGGGTTGGTATACGCTTCTTCAATAAGATTCCGAGTGAAATGTTAGATCTGCCCTTCACTAAATTCAAAATCAAAATAAAAAGTATCTTGCTTAAAAAGGGATACTACACTATTGAAGAATATTTAAATGACAAAACTTCATTTACATAACAGCTCGCTCCAACCTCTTATACTGTGTTTTGTACGAGTATAACGTTTTTATCTTGCCGTACTTGTAAGGAATATATGGAGATATGTTGCAAAAAAAAAAATATTACGTTAAGTCTTTATATTTATAACTATAATTATTTTCTATCCTTTTATTGCGCTTTTGTCTTATTGAATATGCACTGTTTGCTACAACTCCATTAATTCTTCAAAAGTTATTCTGTAACATAATTCTGTATAAAATCTTTTTAAAAAAAAGTACTTAAATATAAAAAATAGAACAACAAATATAAAGAAAAACAATTTTTAGCTAGACGTGTTGCTGGGGAGTTTCTTGCCGCTTCTTCTCCTTAACAGCAATAACACGTTGCGAAGCGGTGTACATAGACTAGGAAGTAAAATTAAATTTTAACCTATACCTATGTATGACCTTCAAAAAGTGTTCTACAGTGGAACTTATTTTGAATAAAAACTTTTGAATTTGAATTTGTGTACCTAACAATTATCAATATCGACTACCTGGTATGTGGCCTCACAACACTAGACAATTGCCTTCTTGACATGTCGCGATTTACATCTAGAAATAATGATCACCCTGTTCTTCAGAACATTTCTTCAAATATATTTAATGGAAACAAAATATCTCAATTAGTGCAAAGATCAACCTGTCGTGATTAACGAATAACTTGAATGGGTGTTCCAAAAATGTAATTACTCATATAACTCGGTCTCGATTTCGCCTCTACTACTTACTCAACCGTAACGATTAAAGGTCAAATCAATACAAGCTTCACTTTATTGGATTTTTAATGAGAAAAACATCGATTCAAATGTTTACTTCGGCAAATGCTTCTTGAGTCTTGCCTAAAGGAAAGGTTTTATTTTGTTACAACTCGGGTCCCGACAAAAACAAATCTGAAACAAAACACATTTTATTACCTGTCGGCATTTGAACTAATTGAATTCTTTTATAATAATTAATAGATGTGGATAATGACTGGGTGGGATAGTATGAAGGAAAGTATAGTGGAAAGCGCAAAAGAAGCATGTGGATGCGCAAAGAGGCATATAACAACGAAAGGTGACGAACGGTGGGACGCAGATGTTAAATCTAGCGTAGAGAGAAAGAGAAAAGCCTGGCTGGATTTTATTGCATCTTTGCATCAGAATGACAGTATGAAAGAGATGAAGAAATAAATTTATCGCCTCTGCAAGAATGAAACCAAAGCTTTAGTGAAAGAGAAGCGTGAAAGAATAAAATTGAAAGAAGAGGAGAAGCTGACGGAGAACTTCGAGGCAAATACCAAACTCTTTTGGAGAGAGGTTAAGAAGTCTCGGGGTTGTTCGTCAGCTTCCAGAATGGAAAGAATAAAATCTAAAGCAGGGGACATTCTTGCTAACCCACAAGAGGTTTTAGCGCGATGGAGTGAATATTTTAGAGAAATGTATGATAATATCTCGGATGCTGGCACAACGACTGAGTCTGTGACCGACTTCGAGGAGTCAGCATCCGAGATCACTTTGGAAGAGATCGAATGGTCGATAAGAAGTCTGAAAAATGGAAAGGCAGCAGGAATCGATAGTGTGTCTGCTGAGATGATCAAATATGGTGGAACCTGCGTCCGGGACGTTTTCCTGTCCTTATGCAACTTGTGCTGGAGGACGGGAAAGGTTCCCAAGGACTGGAGGCGCGCTGTCATCGTGCCCTTGTATAAAGGCAAGGGGTCACGTATGGAGTGCGCCAGCTACAGGGCCATCAGTTTGCTCAGCACAGCATCTAAAGTGTATGCGAAGATTATTGAAAGGAGAATGAGAGTGGTATCCGATGGATTACTGTGGGATGCACAAGGGGGCTTCAGAAATGGAAGGGGATGTATAGATCAAGTTTTCTCGCTCCGCAATATCGTGGAGAAGCAGCTGGCTATGGGCCGGAAGGTTTTCTGCGGTTTTGTGGATCTAGAGAAAGCATTTGACAGGGTTGTGCGGAAGGACCTCTGGGACATATTGCCCGGATATGGGATCAATGGCCAATTGCTGCGTGCTGTGCAGTCCATTTACGAGGACTGTATGGCATGCGTGCGGGTGGACGGCAGCCTGTCGCCCTGGTTTGACGGCAATATTGGCGTCCGGCAGGGCTGCGTGCTGTCGGCTTTGCTGTCCATCCTATATCTGGACAACTGTCTCCAGAGATTAAGATCGATGGATGTTGGGGTGCGGATGGGTGATCTAGTTGTTAGCAGCTTGCTTTATGCGGATGATGCCGTGCTTTTAGCCGAATCGCCATCAGAACTGCAAACACTAGTCACAATGATGAAAGATGACTGTCAGGCGAGAGGCTTACATTTGAATGCGAAGAAAACAAAGGTTATGGTGTTTGAAAGAGAAGAAACCAGAACGAATGCAAGGATAATGGTCGATGATGTTATGCTGGAACAAGTGAATGAGTTTGTATATCTTGGATGTGCTTTTAGCAGGGATGGAAGGTACACCGCTGACATAGAAAGAAGAGTAAATTTGGGGAATAGTGTGAATGGAGCGTTAGGTAAACTTCTAGGCGCTAAGAACCTCAGCCAGAAAGCCCAGCTTGCCATACACAACGCGGTGCTGGTACCTACCCTCACGTATGGAAGCGAGAGTTGGGTATGGAACAGAGAGCATGAAAGTAGAGTAAACGCGGTCGAGATGCGAGCACTTCGCAAAATCTGCGGAGTGACGCTCGCGGAACGCGTTCGTAATACCGAAGTAAGAAAGAGAGTTGGTCTGAAAGAGAGTGTCGGGGTGAAGGTAAGGAAAGGAATGCTCCGGTGGTTCGGGCATGTGGAAAGAATGTACGATGAAAGAATGACTAAACAGATATACAATGCAAAAGTGGATGGATGCAGAAGTCGCGGAAGGCCACGACACACCTTCCATGATCAAATTGATCGTGTATTAGCAGAATGTGATGTCAGGAGCCTTAAGAACAGACGAGCGTGCATGACAAGAGCTATTAATGTCAAAGAAGCAAGTGAGGTGTGTAAGAATAAGCCTGTATGGCGCTCTGTTGTTCGTGCCTACCCCGCAAGGGACCTGGCGTGAAGTTATGTATGTATGTATGTATGAATTCTTTTATGATTGTCTTCTTTTGTTTACCCGTTTTATCCGTGCAGGAACGGAGAAAAAATACAATTTCCTGCGGCCGGGCGGCCTGTTGTAAGAGGCGATAAAACAACCCACAGCCAGGTGGTAGGGCATTTGCCCGACTGGATGGCTACCACCCATGGTCTAGAGTCTAGAGTATGCCGCCATAACAACCTTGAGGTGTGTTCCGACATTAGTGACCAGGTTCCAGTCTCCCTTAAGAGACCAGCAGCGCATTTGTAGCACCTTTGGTGTTGTGATTGTCCATAGGCGATAGTAAGTTGACCGTCCGCCTGTCTGCTGAACTCCTGCAATAAAGAAAATAAACTTATTGATTGGCATACGGCCCATTGTTTAATTTTACTCTTTTATGGCTGTTTACGGCCGAGCCATTAGCCAGGTGTGGCGGATTAAGTCGACTACGATATGGGTACATTGCATTTGTGCAGTGTAAAACAATGACCTGATGGAGGGAGAGGCAGTCGAGCGAGAACCACGATCAAGGCGAGACGTGGTTACATTCGGTAATCTATTAGTGACGGACTTTGCGCGTTTTATTGAATTACGACCTTCTGCATCACATTTGGATTTGTTGTGTTCGGTTATATCTGTACCTGTGTTATACGTGTTTGTATAGTTCTAATAATCTTTATAATAATTCCAACGGCATTTTAATTCGAGTCCTGCAACTCGTAACAATATATATTCTGTTAGAGCTTAGTATCGCACTGATCGAGCAGGCCCTACGAGCTGTTATTATTCCAGCATTTTTTTCAAAGTCTCTCGTTACTGCGTTATCTTTATAGTGTTATTAGAGAAAGCCATTAGGCAAGACATTGAAAATGTCTGAACACATTAAAAATCCCCATGTGGACCGACCTAAATATTTGCCGGAAATACGCGTGAGTCGAACGCAGCCGCTACGAGAATTGGCTAAATCGCGTGAATAATGCCCGCGGCTAACCCTGGCTGCTCGCCAAATTAACATGGCGACTGGACGTGGTCCTTTTGCTCTTTTATTCCAAAGTATACACATATTTCATCTTTGTTAACGCCACAAGAAAAAACACGCTGTGGCAGTCCATAAATTATGCAGGTTTCCGTAGAGGCAAAAATCATCCACAGATTTCGTCAGTTGTCTATGGTACTAAAAAAGCATTTAATCGAAACTACCAGCTATACCAAAAACTGCTCATTAGATAATGTTTAAAACACTTTTCTCTGAAAGTGTTTTTAAGCTTCCTCAAATACAGGGAAACATTCTAGAAAATCTCTTAAAATTCTCTTGATTTTTTTAAGTCCCTCGATACTTGCTGTTTGATTTATTCACCGCAATTAAAGAAAGCCATAATAAAACAAGATTTCTTGTCTTGTTAATTGATAACTAACATATTGCGAATAAAATGAACATAAGTTTTAATTTATATGTATCACATATTCAATCTTCAAAAATATTCTGTGGTTCAAAATTTGAATAAAAACTTTTGAATTTTTACAGTAGCGAATGCGATTTAAATCTATAAAGGACCTACAGCCATCCCACAGATTTTTTCCAACGTAAATCACACCTGCTCCTTTATGCCATACGTCTGCAAGTTCTGGTATGACCTTCTCCCCGCGGGGTTCCGAGAGTGCTATACTACAGACTTTAAAAAGCGTCAAAAGATTCTTAAATTCCTAACATGGTAAGCAACGAATCGGCTTCCTTGGTGTTAGTAAAAATCGTGCAGCACTGTCGGCGTCTTAGGAAGATGCTTCGGAGCCTGCAGTATAATATTTCGCCGTGATGCTTCGATGCGACGACTTAGATGACACGTCTTTAATTGTAAGAACACCCTCCGATCATGTGGTTTCGCTAAGAAGTTTCCAGCTCCAAAGAGTTCCATATCTATGATGGTATTGTACGTATGTTCTGAATTAAGACGTCTAATTATCGCTTTCTTAGTCGTTCAGTAGTATCTTGCTCTATAAACAGCTGGTCTACTTTTTACACGCTTTATATTAGCTTCACTTGTATGTCAGTATGTCTGTAACCGACCTCGATTTTGTCCTACTTTGAACGATCAGATTTAATTCATACTTTGCACACCTGTCAAAGGTCGATGACAATGCAATAATATAGTATCATGGAGCTGATCTGATGATGGAGTGGGAAGGTAGCCATAGGAACTCCTGTACTAAACAAGATAGACCCTTCGTGTTTGGGCCCGTATGTTTATATCGCGTGACAATGCAATAATATGGTACCATGGAGCTGATCTGATGATGGAGTCGGAAGGTGGCCATAGGAACTCCTGTACTAAACAAGATAGACCCTTCGTGTTTGGGCCCGTATGTTTATATCGCGTGACAATGCAATAATATGGTACCATGGAGCTGATCTGATGATGGAGTCGGAAGGTGGCCATAGGAACTCCTGTACTAAACAAGATAGACCCTTCGTGTTTGGGCCCGTATGTTTATATCGCGTGACAATGCAATAATATGGTACCATGGAGCTGATCTGATGATGGAGTGGGAAGGTGGCAATAGGAACTCCTGTACTAAACAAGATAGACCCTTCGTGTTTGGGCTCGTATGTTTATATCGCGTGACAATGCAATAATATGGTACCATGGAGCTGATCTGATGATGGAGTCGGAAGGTGGCCATAGGAACTCCTGTACTAAACAAGATAGACCCGTCGTGTTTGGGCTCGTTTTACTTGTCTTGGCTAGCACTCTGCTGCTATATGATATGCAGGATCTCAAAAGCTTGTATTTAAAAACATTTAAACAAAAATCAACTAAAAAATGAAAAATAAATAATAGTTTAAAAAAACTAAAAAAAACACGCTTTTATAAAAAATCCAACTAAAAAAACAAAAAATAAAATTTAATATAATATAAAAAAGCGTGGGGTGTATTCAATTAATAATATAATATCTTAAAAAGCGCTTTGAATACACCCCACGCTTTTTTATATTATATTAAATTTTATTTTTTGTTTTTTTAGTTGGATTTTTTATAAAAGCGTGTTTTTTTTTCCTGTACACTATTAACCAGCTACTATTAGCCTGTAATATATTTTTATTGCAGGTTAGTTTGACATATATGCCATAGAAGTTATTTCAAATTTCTTTCAATGATGAGTTAGAACAATGGATAGTCAAATGTAGAAACATGGTGTAATACAGGACGCGTAAATCATCTTAAATTCATATTCATTATTACGTTCTTGTTAACATTAACTATTTGGTTGTAAGCCAAGTCGCGATGCACAGACGACCTCGCTGCAAGTTTGCTGTTCCCCAAAGAGCACTCGAATTTAATGAGTCGATACTTCAAAATTAGTAATGGCGTCAGATATTTATGTTAATAGGATTCGACTGACTTTGCTTATAGGTGACGTTGTAGTAAATAGATTGGACACGAACATTTTACATAGTATAGAGACATAAACATGTTTCGTGACGATTTACCCGAATACGGATTTTGTGGGGAAGCCTAATTATAAGGAGAGTTGGGACTCTGGTTCATAACTTCGTGAGGCCTTTAAAGAAAGGTATCTGCTTTCATTCTTGCATTAACTGGCAAGACGAAATGGAGGTCACAAGACCCAAGACTTGAGCTACAGGTTAGTCTATTGTTTGCCCCAAAAATATAAGCAATAATACTCATATGCCCGAATTGTTTGTTTACTATAAAAATTATGTGACACTCTTGTTTGGCCGTACATTAGATTCCATAATGACACGAGTGCCATACGTATTGTTTTCCATTTTATAAATTGCAATAATATTATTTAACAGAATATTTCAAAGCCATGTTATCTAATAAAGGCGAATATACAAAGAAAGATTTTTTACGTGCTTTCGCATCAAATTTGTGTTTGCACTAAGCAAAAAGTGAATCGTAATAGATATGTGACAGTATGATTATATATTAAAATTGTTTTTATTTCTAATACCTACTTATCACTATAAGCGATCCAAGTCTCTTCCGTAGAAAATTAACCTAACGCCTTTGCCCTAAAAAGCGATTGGCTTTTTAGCACTTCGCCGGCCGCTGCCGCGGCACGTTTTTGAGTTTTTTTTTAAACATTATCCCGGGATTGCACTTGTGCAACCCAGAATGTCACTGTCACTTACTGATCTTTTAAAGTATTTTCGGGTATCTGCCCAAAAATGTGGTGCGTAGCGAGTTGCCGTTTGCCTATTCTATTCGGGGTCTCGAATATTCCGATGGGCGGGTGCTGTAGGTATTCCCATAGTGCCAATTACTCAGTTTTATTTACAATTCCTCTCAGTCTTTCTTGTTCGTATCCGATAAAATAGTCCTACGCTGATTAGAGCTTGTCTTTGTCCTTGATCAGAGCTGAAAGAGCAGATTTTTGGTATGACAGCAGACATATGCTTGAATTGGGTAGTACGGAAGGAAAATTGATGTCGTGGCGATCCCAATTGATTGGGATAAGATGAAGAATAAGAGAAGAGAAAGGGAGTGTACCTCTTTGTGTCGTCCATACTATTGTCCTATACAAGCCTTCCAAACAGGTGGAATCATGGTTATAAGCCGTAATTAAACAAGATGTTAATACAATTAAAGCCAAATATCGATTAATGCATAATTATATACTTCCATTTAAATTTTTGACCCATTTTCGGTAACAAAAAGACAGCTGCTGGGGTATGTGGCCTAGTATAAAACTAAAAAGGAACAAAATCAGGCAAGTGCGTATGGTACTACGCTGAATGAGTACTTCCATGGAAGTAAAATTTTAAGAAACAAATGTTGATTATAATAGTTGGTACGTTAAGTTTTTATACCGATCTCATTGTTTTATTTAATTGGTCTAAATCAAGAGGTATCCCCTAAACAAATGACAATTTATAAATAAGCATTTCAAATAGAAATAATAATGACAGAGAAAGCAGAAAGCATTCCAGCTCGAATTGTAACACAATTTATTGAGAACGAAACGATCGATTATCGACTTTATTTTGTGGTTGGGAGAAGCCGTTATTGAATAATGAAGTTTACTTTGGATATTTTTCATTACGTCTTTAGCTAGACTGGAGTTGCGTTTGTTTTGGCGTATGGTCCAAGGCATAAGATGTACGACATCTTATGCCTTCTTCTTCTTCTTATGTTTTCTGTTTCCACTAGCGACCTTGTAAAGATCATCAGTTCATTGGGCTGGACATCGTCTCGCCCGTCTCCACTCTAAGACTCTTCTGTATTGGCCTCTGGTCCTGCGATAAATCTAACCAACCCGTTGCCACTTCAGCTACCAACCAAAGTTACCGACTAAGGTAATTTAGGTTACTGACATAACTAACAAAATTAGTAAATATATATTATATCGATAACCTTAGCTCTTACAAGGCCAAGATATTGTTCTATATTTTATAAACTCAGAAGATAGTATATTGTGTCTGGTTATGAGTGTATGTTGTGAGTGGTTATTTGAACTTCATTCAAATTCAAAAGTTTTATGGAAACTAAATTATCAAGCAATAACATTTTTTGGAGGTCAAACATGTATGAAGTCTACTTCCTATTCCATGTACACCGCTTCGCAATGTGTTATCACTGTTCATGGACGAGATGAGAAGCTAATTCGAGTTGAACAACTTTATTTGTCATGACCAATTAACTATTACATTACTATAATTATTATATGCTATCGAGTTAGGAAGCACAAAGACTAATTTCAATTGCACACATTCATGAAACTCACTCAATTACCTCTCAATAATTCACTAACTCTGAGGAAGAATTAAGACTGAGCAACAGATAGAATAAAGTTCTCAGGTAAATCTGGTTTCCAACAAAAAGAGGATATGGTATCTGGAGGGTTAACTTCGAAACAGAGCCTCGTGACCGAGCCCAATATAATTGGAGAGGTAAAGGCTCACCATCTCTGCTGGCTTAGTCACATAGAACGGATCGAGGAGGATCGGAGTCTGAAAAAAGTCCAAGTATACCTGGAAAGAGAGTGGAAGCTGACCTGACCGAACTTCAAGCCCACAACTTGCAAGATACTGTGCAGGACAGAGGAAAGTAGCGTGTTCTCGTTTCGGAGGCTAAAACTCACTTTGGGCTCAAGCTCAGCGAGAGCTACCGGAGTTCGTTAGTTAACACACTCACTCACTCACTCACTTAGAAGTCAACTACAATTCATTACTCTAGGGTAAATAAAGATCATAACCATCGCTTACAGATCATAGTTTGGGCCATTGCGCGAATGTGGCATTTGGCGATTCGCCAGCGACCGACGAGCCGTGTGTTGTGGCCACCCACCCGCGGCTGTGTATACACTCCATCAAAACTGGACTGAACTCCTCACTCGTTGTAGTATCCTGGTAGTCCAGTACAATATTATCTATCTGGAAAAACAAAATAAGAGTACATATTCGATTCATCCAAAAAGGTGCAATTACTGATATAAAAAAATCAAGTGGGCTTCTAATTATGCAAGTGACTCTTTAAAGTAGTGACGTCATAAGTTGCTATGTTAAAAATCAACCCTTTCCCTTAATTTATCGCTTCATAGGCAGCCATTACATGTTCAATCCAGATCACGATCCAAGCAAGGTGACGGATTGTAGTAGATTGACGAATCTAGGTGTGGCTGGTCGTGACATTAGACAGTCAATCCAGATCATATCAGTCTACTGTTCTATACCGTCAAATGCACACGCATTCCCAACCACTAAATGGATTGGAATAAGAAAAAATCTTGTGCAGCAATAATTTTATTGCTTGTTCTCTGAAGACACGCGTGAAGAGGAAACGTTGGGTTAAACCATGGCTACTAAAGAGGAACATCTATACACATTAGAACTTGTTAGATGAAATTCATAGTACTGAAATGGAGGAGGATTACGCATAGTATTACTACAGGATGAAGGAGGCATGCTTTGATCATCTGTTGGAAATGGTCAATTTTTTTCTTTACGTCGTCAATAGTGGTTTTATTTTCATCAAGATTTTTAAGAGCTTCTCATAACCCATTCTTCGTTTGTACTTATTCATGTAATCACTACATTTCTTGTCCCGTAATTCTGGCAAAGTTTCGAGACTTAAGATAAAGTCTTCATCAGGAGAAATATCCGGCGTTTCCGACGTTGATGGCACTGGCGGTCGGGCATCGTCGTTGTTGTCGTCCGACTATGGAGTCGCGGTCGCGGTGAGAACGCAGACTGACGTAATTTGAATGCATGTTACACGATCAATCTGGATCGCGATCAATGGATCAAGATCATTGATTTCAAACAACTAGATATTTTCTGATCAGAATTGACGATCCGTCAATCAAATACCTTACACAGTCAATCTGGATTGAGATCAAGGATCACAATCTAGATTGAGTGTGTAATGGCTATCATAGAAACACCCTTACAAGCGACAATTTGATTTGGTGTTATAATACAATAATGTTATTTTTTTCAAAATCAGTCGATTTGATTCTTGAACAAGGCAACGGATTTTTTCAATATAAAAAAAAATATTCGAAAATTAGTTTCTGATTTTCACCACTAGATGGCAGAGCTTAAGTCGCGCATTATTCCAATAGGCCTTGGCATTTCTTAGGCGGCTATTTTAGTCACCGTCCTTGAATGAAAATTATTACTTATTTACAGGAATCTTACGATGACGGAAGTATTGGGATTCTTACGAGCAAGCGTCAAATTTTAACGGCTTGGATATCGGGTGTATTTCTCATCAATGCCTACATTGGACTCGGAATAATATTTCATTTTAACTTACGACCTTCGACCAGATGTTCTCTTTTTTACCAAAAAACCTTAAAGTATGTAGTAAATTAATTGGGATATAAATTGTCGTACATACATATATATTTTCATGCCTATTTGCCTGTGGTTAGGCGGTACATACACAAATTGACAGATTTAAATTCGACAAATTTGTACTATACACTGCGCGCAGATGGTTATGTGTACTTATGTAAAGTATATACAATAATAAATTTATTGCAACAGCTATTTATGTAACCTTTTTTGTTAACCATACTGACCATCGACGCGTGACATCGGGAGGCTATCGGCAAACTTTCTGCGCACAGCAGTACACAATCTTGATCAAATTATGAATGTTTCACACAAATCTATTTAAAGTAAATAAATGCACAAAGCATTTATTTATTTTATAAATTTCACATTTATTAATTTCTTTTTAAGGCCGCTATTTCTGTCGTCAGATAAAAGTTATTAGTCGAATAAATTATTACCCGAGTGACTTGAAAAGTGAAAACATTCGACTATTTTACACATGACACTGAAATTTTTAATTTTTCCATGATGCACTTTATTCTACGAATAACTTTTATCTGGTGATTGAAAAATGGGCCCTTGACAAAGTAAATTCCTGTGAAAAATAAATTTATTATATGAAACTTTGAATCAAAATTATTATTGATATCAAAAGTTTACTAATACAGATTTATCGTAAGTTTTTGTCAATTTATATCTTTGAAAATGTTATGTGCGAGCGAGATAGCGAATTCCATTAAGGCTCCTATTGACGCAAAAGGCCGAGAGTGGAGTGCAAACGAAACAACTTTTCGTTGGTAATTACTGATTAATATTTTACAAAAAAAAATCGTAAATCTTCGCGATATAAGTAAAGTGGTTTTTTCATAATTTTTCTATAGTTATTTTGCGTTAAGAAAAAAAATCACCAAATTACCTATCAACTATTGACATGAAGACATTCAACTTCTTCAATTATTATTAAAACAGGATAAAAAATATCTACATCTTTATAAAAGAGAGATAAATAATTTCTTATATTTTTTAAAATACTACTTTATGTTATTCACAATAAAATAATAATGCATCTGAAAAACGAATGCGTTATTGGAATCAGTAATATCGAAAATGCGTCAAGGACGTGAGCTACGCTACAAACCTTAAACGCAATTAACCTTGTTAAGTTCACTATAAAATATCATCTTTCTAAACCATTTGGCAAGATTTCAAATCGTATAACACTACCAATTTTAGGTGTCGCACGTCGGAAGCGCGGCCGTAACTTTGAACAAGCGAGAACAGATTGCTATGTGGCCAATTTAAAACGAATGGGTTATAACGTTAAATATTTGTCATTTACGAGCGAGTATTGGAAAAGTTATTTCTTTCATTTATTGCTTCGTAAGAATCATTTATTTAACCAATGTTTAGTCATTATGTATATTTTCCCGTTTATTACGATTGCCTAATAATTTGATAAAAACGGGACCTAGAATTTAATTGTTCGTAAAGTAGCAAACAGTCTTGAAACTCGAAATAAAGAGGGAGAGAGATAACACCTTATTTCTCACCAGAACATACAATTACAAATAATGCATAATTACAATACATTTTGGCAAAGCAACAGGCGGCCTTATCGCTAAAACCTGGCTAAGTTGTCCATCAACTCGCAAACTGCCTAATGGTTCTTGAATAAAACTTAATACTGTTTTTTTATTGTATGAGTTCAGCAGACAGGCAGATGGCCCATTTGATGGAAAGCGGTTACTTACCATCTCCTATGGACATTGGCAACAGCAAAGGTGCTACAAATGCGCTGCTGCTTTCTTAAGGGAGACTGGAACCTGGTCACCAATGCCGGAACACAACTCAAGGTTGTTATGACGACATACTTTAGACCATAGGTGGTAGCCATCCACACTGTCAAGTTTATGGTTTAGCCGTCAGCAGTCGGCTATCGATTGGCGAGTCATTTACGAATCAGATAAATAGCCATCACCTCGTTTTTTAGCCGGTTATGGAACCACCTTCAGCTAGATAACTAAGTTTTTCAAATTACGGTTGATTACCCGTCGCTTCTATTCTACACCTTACTATATTGTTCCGAGTTACGCAGGACTCGAATTAAAATGCCGTTTGAATTACTATAGAAATTATTAGAACTAAAAAAACACTTATAAAATAAATACATATATATACACTATTAGTACAAACAGCACGATTCATACACGCGCAAAGTCCGTCACTATATCGCTCATCGAAACTACGTCTTGCTCGTATCATAATCCTCGCTTGACTGCCCCGCCCCTGCGAACGGCGCGCGCCCTATTCCTGCGAACGGCCATAAACGTAAACGTAAACGATAACAATAGGCTACTATTATCTAAAAGCAAATTTTAAACACAAAGTAAACAAAAGAAATCCAAATGCGGGAAGGGTAATAAACCAGGTACGCAGTTCTTTGTCGGCATATAACAATATTTATTACACCACATTTGTCTAACAAAGATGACATGGAATAAGCTTTATTACCAGCTATTGTTAAAGATAATGAATCACTCTCAAACTCTAAGTGCAGCAGCTCTTATAATAAATTGAACTCGCAGCAAGTTAAACAAAGTCTATGTTAATATTTTATATAAAATTAATGCGATATATCAAGTCTAGAATAAATTTAGCTCCGATTTATTTTATCAAGTTTAATCTTAATAAGCAATTCAGTAAGACTTACGCAGACTCCTAACTTGGTTCTACAAGTATAAAGACCCTACTACAGGGCTAAAGTAGCAATCTTCACAGATTTATAATTCTTATTTGCTATGTATTTTGTAGGCATTTACGCAGAGGAAGCGTGAAAGGAGGCTAGATTTATGTCAAGCAGTAATCACTATTTGAATTTCAAAATTAGTCTGTTCCTTATTCAAGAGATGATAAGGTCTGTGGGGACGGCCATTGTAGTTAAAATCTTCAAATAGTTAAAATTACGTTTTAACGGTTAGGTGCGGCTATAATTTTTGGTATTCATTCCGACGTTTATGTCACTTTTCAGTAGCTGTGACCACGTAAGATCAAAATATCAAGTGTCAATGAGTAATGTTTAAGTTATTTTTAAGCCTACCCTCAACTTGATTATTTTAATTGTTCAATTTTTATTACTGGCTGTTATTTACCCTGTGGGAGCCTAATCTGATTAACCATTGCTTCGTAACATATTGTGATTGTGTGAATGTTACTGATTTGCAGCTTGTTGTGATTTTATGCACCTTCGAATGTCTGGATTGACCGGACTAAAATAAACTAAATAATGCTAAAATTTCAAAACATTGTCACGATATGTTACGAGTATTTTTTGAACAATTCTATTTTAATATTAGCTTTAGAAAATAAAACTAAATTATAAATAAATTGTAATAAAGTATGTAACATATCGCTGCCAGAGGGAACCGTGCCCAGAAGGCTGGCTGCATTGTCACGCTGTATGGCAATGCTGCCAGTTGCGCGAAATACGAACCAGCCTCTTGATCACGGGTGGTATCAATTGCTGTATTTTTTATCCATAAAGTTTAGTATACATTACTTTGTATTGTCTTATATATGTTTGTTTATAGTATTTGATATTTTTTGGTATCTATTTTGAATAGAAGTGAAATTTTCTGTAATTATATACTACAGTTATTAAAAAAAAAAGATTTAGCGATTACGCTTTTATACGACTAGACCATAAAGCCATACTAGATACTGCTTCGAGATTATTATACTTCTAAAATTCGATACATTTTGATTAAGCCGACCAACAAATCAAAATCTAAGAATAATTTTAAGAATATTAAAGTATCATATACATATTTATAGCTATACCCACTTACAAAAACAGCGTGCGTACTTATTTTATGTTTGACTGGCTTTTGCCCGCGACTTGGCACGGTAAAAAAAAAGTGAGTTAATAAAACCCCGCGATTTTGAAACAATCTTCATTGGTGCTCCGCTGCTATTGGTTTTAGCGTGATGATATTGTTACGAGTGCGGGACTCGAATTAAAATGCCGTTGGAATTACTATAGAATTTATTAGACCTATACAAATACGTATAACACAGGTACAATATAACTGGCCACAACCAGTACAAACTGGACGATTCAATAACACGCACAAAGTTCGTCACTATATAGTTTATCAATGTACACGTCTTGCTTGTATCGTAATCGTCGCTTGACTGCTGATCTCTCCCTTGGGGTATGGCTGCACCGATACAATATGGCTGCCAGCCCGCATAGATCGGATTTTTTAGAATCAGTTCGACACATCTCCCTAATGACTGCCATAAAAGATACAATACACAATGGACTGTTTTTCTAATTACGAATTAAACAAAAGAAATGCGGGAAGGTAAAACTGCGGTTTATGGCAGGCAGGTGTGCATTCACTTTTTGTGACATGTAGCAATATATAGCCTTCCTCGATAAATGGGCTATCTAACACTGAGAATTTTTCAAATCAAGTCTCTGACATTAGCGCGTTCAATCAAACAAACAAACTTTTCAGTTTTATATATAAGTATAAGATTTGTTAAAAATGATTTTAACATGTAACTGATTTGAATATCAACCCTCTTGTGAAGTGGGAGAAATCGCGTATAAATAAATACAGTATTAAAGAAAAAGGGGAAGTGATTAAAGGGTTCAAAAGGGGGGGTTTAAAAAGCGTGATTGAATAATTGAACGTCTCCCCAGAATCAGTTAATATTAATTGAAACCAATGACACGGTATTGCATTTAACCCCTTTCCAAACCCCTTGTGGGGTTAAATTGTATAATTAACGATTTCCTTGATTATTAGGTAATCGTGATTACGCGAACGAGTTTAATTTTGAAGCTAGACTGATAACTGTCCTAAGGTACTCGGATAATCTTGATTTCGCGTAAATTTTTTTCTATAAGTAAGGTATTTAGAAAGGAATAATTAATAATATTACCATCTAATCTAAACAGATTAATAAGTAATTTAAATATAACCTAAATTAACTAAAAGTACCTATTCTTAATTTCGCATAAATGAATACATAAATAAAAGCGATTTTTGTACATGTTTAAGTATACTAGTAGTCGCCCGTGGTCGAAATTCGACCATAATAAATTGTTGTCAAAGACTTCTATAATCACAGATTTCGCCAAAGCAACAATAAACAAAAGTGTATATGCGTGTGTATGTCAAATACATGGTATATGTGTAATGATTTTTTTTATCGAGTTAATGTATTTTTTATGCATAATTTAAAAATAAACTAATAATAATAATAAAACTATTAGTGTGCGAAATTCCATACTCCTCCGTCCGCGCAATTTTCATATACAAAGGTACGAAGTTTTTGCTTCACCTATAAATATAATGATAATGAAAGTTTTAAGTACAGACATTTACAGACAGAGTTTTATCCGTGCAGGAACAGAGAAAGAAAAAAAGACAAAACAACACACAGGTAGGGTATTTGTCCAACTGGATGGCTACCACCTGGTCTAGAGTATGCCGCCATAACAACCCTGAATTGTGTTCCGGCATTAGTGACTAGATTCCAGTCTCCCTTAAGAGAGCAGCAGCCCTTTTGCACCATAGGCGAGAGTAACCACTTTACATTATCTGTATTTATTGGAACAAAATAAACAATTATTATTTATATATTAATACGCGAAGTAAAAACTTTGTATCAATGTTAAATATACATGAGGAGTATGGAATTTCGCACACTTATACTTTATATAGAGAAGAAGAGACGACTGCTAATATTACTTAAAATTATGCATATAAATACAAACGAATATATACTCCTGTTTATTGTTAAAGTTAAATTAACAGCGTAGCCTTGGCGAAATCTGTGATTATAGAAGTATAGTCTTTGACAACAGAACCTTAAATGTTCAAACTTGTAATTTAATTAATTATGGTCGAATTTTGACCACAGGCGACCACGAGTTTATAGAAGAGTTCTCTGTGCCCATATTATTGTCTGAAGTTTCAGCTTTACTGCGTTTGAACTGCAAACACACATTTTTTTCCTATATACACTCATGTGCATCCTTCAAACACGGTTGTCAGTCAAATTACCGGATCTATTTTGAACTTTGTCTTTCGAACAGTTCCGTGTGCGTCACCTAGTTCACAGATTGACAGCTGTCATTATACTTTTTTAAGTTTCCGCTCTTATTCTTGAAATGTATATTTCCGCATTTTAGTGCATCGCAGCCATTTTGGCAAAAATGGAACCATCGTAAATAGAATACTAAATCTTGCAGTTGGTTGTAAGAGGTGACAAAACTACCCACAGCCTATTAGTACGCTATTTGCCTGTCTGGATAGCTATCACACCTAATATAGAGTATGTCGCCATAACAACCTTGAGTTGTGTTCGGGCATTAGTGACCAGGCTCCAATCTCATCACTTTAGAGAGCGACAGCGTATTTGCAACACCAAAGGTCTTACAAATACGATGCTGCTCTCTTAAGGGAGACTGGAACCTGGTCACTAATGCCGGAACACAACTCAAGGATGTTATGACGGCATTAAACCAGGAGGGTAGCCATCCAGTCGGGCAAATACCCAACCATCTGGCTGTGGGTTGTTTTGTCGCCTCTTACGACAGGCCACCCGGCCAAACTCGACTCGTGTTTACTGAACTCGTGTAATAAAAAAAATACAATAAAAACGACGTCAGAAGTAGGTATACTCATACAAAATCTATATGACTGCAACGTCCTGTCATTTTACAAGCTTTTATTTAACTTGCAATGGATATATCTATGTAAGTTCGGATGGAATTTTGCAAGTTAAATTTGACCAACATCCCCGTTTCCGATTGAGCTGAAATTTTGCACTCATATGTATATCGCGTGACAATGCAATAATATGGTACCACGGAGCTGTTCTGATGATGGAGTCGGAAGGTGGCCATAGGAACTCCTGTGATAAACAAGATAAACCCGTCGTGTTTGGGCTCGTTTTACTTGTCTTGGCTAGCACTCTGCTGCTACATGATATCCAGGATCTCAATAGCTTGTATTTAAAAAAAGCTTATTATAAAAGTATATCAATTGGTTTGAAATTCAAGTTTTTATTCAAAATAAGTTCCATCGGAGAAAACTTTTTGAAAATGATACATGTAAGTCAAAATGTAAATCTACTTCCTATTCTATGTACACCGCTTTGTAACGTGATATCACTGTTAAGCAGAAGAGCGGCAAGAATCTATCTAAATCTATGTTTAGTACTGATGCACTAAGTAATCAAACACCACTTGCTACTTATGTTCCCGCCAAAGGAACTGACGAGCCGTAATGTAATATCCGGTGACGTGAAATAGGCCTTCATGGAGGTTTAGGAAACGGCCGTATCACCTGCCAGGGAGAGGTTTAAACAAACACACATATTCGTGTTACGAGGAAGCCCAAACCGGCAATATTAACTCCCTTTGTGGCTCTATCGGGGGTGGTCCAAGATTCGAGCTTAAGGCGGATATCTATGGGTCCCTCACATGGAGTAGGCGATGGCAATTTACCGCCCTGGCTATAGGCGAATGTAAGGGATTAAAGAATTTATTCGAATCCATGAACATAGTGTAGGTACATAAACAATTTGGTATCGCAAACAACTGCTGTAATATAATAAATATCGTTTGTTATACAAAAAAAAAATGTTTATATATTTGTAAATTTGTATATATGTTACAGTCGTAGTGATTAAATAGCTATTATGACTGGTCATTATATATAATAGCAAACTTGACTAGATAATGTGATAAATTAATCACTTTATCCGGATATTATTCATAATAGCGGGCCAAAGTTAGCCAAAGTATTAAATTAAATATTTTACTATGTAGGCTTTAGTCATACCAAATACTTGTATTGAACTCTGTTTTTTTAAATTTCGTTATGGCTAGTGAGCTTTAAATTTATTAATTAAAATTAAATAACTATATAACCATGTGAATTAACGTAGAATTATTCTCTATGACAATGTTATTTTATTTCTTAGGCAAATTGAAATATAATTTTGGGTGCGGTATAGATATACGGCACATTTATTTATTACTTGAGATATAATTAATTTTGGGCGGTTATAAAAAAATCTATATGAAAAAAGTTTGGATTTGTGCATAATAAATAAATGTGCCGTTGTAACGAACCCCCTTTTGAGTCTAATGACTATGGAATGACATACTCAAGCCGAAGCATAGAGTGAAAAATAAAAAATTTATAAAGTGGAAATTAATAAAATTTATTCATAGAATAAATCTTGTAATATTGGCCATAAATCGTAATCATCTAGTAGCAGGAACCCTCGTCGCAATACCGTTAACCCTATGTTCACAAGGTAGGTTATATAAGAGTGTTGATCAAAGGACAGGAAGACTCTTAGAGGTTGATGTAAAATATATATATATATATATATAATATTGTAGTAGTATGTTGTAAGTGTAAAATGCTATGCATTTTTATGAATTATGATAAATGTATGACTCATGATATAAGCTCATCACCTGAGTACGCCCGTGCCTTTATTTAGCCAAAAGATATTTTAATGTAGATTCATAACAAATTATATAATTTTGTGTAAGGCACCCCTCCTAACCACCTCTCTGTTATACCACAGCATTAGCTATCAGTAAAAGAGCTCATATCGAGATAAAAGAAGAACCTCCAATTTTTTAATTAATATTTATTGAATCAATTATAAACATTATCTAAAACTAGCGTCGGTTCACAACGTACTATTGCTGGTGAGAAGAGCCGACAAGAAACTCCCAGCAGTACGATCTATCCATTTAAAAGAAACCCGTTTGGAGTGCCTTGTGTGTAAAATGAGTTGGAAAAGCCAAAAGACTTAAGTGAACATTTCATCTCAAAGTCACTTTTCCAAAATATCAAATAATATTGTCATTATGAGGAACGTCACCTCAGAGACTTTCCCTGATGCAGTAATAAGAATATCACAGTAAATTAAAGATAAAGGTTAATTGAAGTTTAAATAGTGATACTCTCTACATCTCGTAAGATTCCCATCCCTAAATTGTCAGAGTAAGAGTTTCAGAATGTCTCTCTATGAATTGTAAGTAAATTTTAAATTAAAGTTTGGCGAGAGACAACTTCACTCATATTATAGATTCCCTTGTCAAAGACAGGTTTCAGGTTTGCCGTGAAAGTTAAAGTGAAATTGAAGGTTAAAGTAAATTAGCAAAACCTTACATCCATCTAATGACCCTAGCACCCAAGAGATGAGAGCATAGCACCGTAAAAGTAAAGTTTAAAGTTGAATTTAACATAAAATGGTGATACTCTGCATCAAAGATGCCTTCTTTGGTAACAATACTCAAATGTAGATATTTTTAATCATCCTTTCCAATTCAGTCAAGTCCACTTGGCCTAACTACATCTAAGACTCTCATGAAGTCACATATCGTGAAAGAAAATAAGTTTTGATACGATTGATCCTCCTGCAACACGGCAGCTTATCCCCCTAACCAGCTAGGGCGTCATTGAGGTGCCCACGCGCCTCCAGGCTGATCCGCGACTTAACCAGTTCCAAACCTTCAGTTACCAATTCAGTTAATCTTAATATGTGAAACCATTTTTAGTCTCGTGAATACACATATTATAAAACAAACTAAATTTGCTTAAAAGCTGTACGCGCGGTAAACCTGGATAATTGTCGAATAACCATCCTAGGTTTGTCGGTACCGATAAGCGTTGAGTCGTGAATTCAACGCCCAAAGTTCCAAGGTTCTAGAAGACCCGGACCTAACCTGACTTATTATGAAAACATCCAATATGTGCTTTCACCCCCATCTCGTCACTTCAGTTTGTAATAATATTTAAATGCCTATTTTATACACATTTGGTAACAGTAGAGCTGCTTGTTTAAGAAAATATAATTAAGCAAAAGAAACCTTTAACAAAAATTTAAATTGTAATCAACAACTCCTTTGCACCAAACAAAGCCAAGTGCCAAAGTAGACTCTCTCAACAAGAAAGTATTTAAAATATTAAAATTCAATAAAAACTAAATAAACTTTAAATTTTCTAAAGTCAATTAGCCTTCCCATATGGAATGCATGATTGTTGTATGGTGTAATGTAATAATGTAGTGTTATAAAACCATATATAAATATATACACATATAAAATAGACTAATTAATAAATTATAAATCAAGACTCCAACTTCACAGCCATAGGTCAATAATAATCCCTCGATATCAGAACCAATGAAAACTCATTACGCAGGCTGACTCCAAGCTCACTGAAACAGAAATAATCGGACAATAACAATCAACGCTCCAGCTCTAATCAGCAAACACAACAAGTAAGAGTCCATAATCAGGTCCAACACCGTGTGTGCAACAGCAAGACAAGAACTCCTATAGGTCTCCATTGACATATAATTAATCTCCCATAACAAAGTAACTAATAATCATATTACTTGAAAGAATCATCAAAATCTCCCAATAGTTCCCGGCTATGAAGAAGTAATATTATTTAATTAAGTTTCCTAAGACAATATTATATTTAAGGATCCTTAAATGAAATTAGATTAATACATTTTTATCCACAAGAGACTATGTATCATAACTCCTAAGTAACGTATTAGCACACTGAGGCTTTATAAATAACCCTTAATCATTTAGTTAACTATGAAACTAAAACAATGTACAAACAATTCTTATCTGTTAATAACGCACAAGTCAATTAAGACATACTTTAAATTAATTCACCTTTATATAGCTCGTTCTCCATACAATATATAAATTAAGGACAGTAATTAATTAAGTTCAAAAATATATAGGACAGTAGATAGTAAAGAGCCTTCCTATCTTTACATAAGATTATGTAAGATTTCATATTAAAGGCTTATGTATTTCTATAGCATTTATGCCTAGACAAATTATAGAAACGTTCCTATAATATTATAGTTTTGAAGAAACGGACCTAAGGAACCCTAATTCGTCTAAAGACTACCAGCTAAGTGTAACAAAATCAATGTTACTTATAATATGTACTACTAAGAATAGAAGTTATTTGTAACTACACATTACTAATCAGGCTTTTAAGATTAATTCAAATCGTTTGCATACGAACAATTTTTATTAAACTACTAATACATTACAAAAGACAAGAATACGTGATCACGTCAGAAGAACGTCTGAAAACATAACAAGCAAGATATCAGGTAAGTCTACATGGTTAATATAACTATTAAATAAAGCTTGAAGACTTAGCTTGGCTCTTTGGCGAAATTTATAACAACCACATCCGACGTATACATATTGAACTTTGATTGTTTTATTATTAATAGCGATTAGTTTATCCATTTAAATCTCAATTAGACTTTCTCCATCTGAAAATATATAAAACACAAATTTTTCCGAGAATCATCTTTTCATTGTCTTCCTCTGTCAAACATGAATAATCAAGTCCTTTCTTTTCTCTGTCAAAGTTTCAAACTAAGAAAAATTCGATTATATCATACAAAGAGATTAGTAGTAAATACATATATTATGCGAAATAAAGGAGGGAATACATTATATGGAGAACAGCCATTCCTTTATAAATAAACAAAAATTAATAAGTGAGAAAATAATAAATACATGATGATGCGTACCGTCACACCGTGTATCTATACCCCACCCATAATTTTAAATTCTTTCGAAGATATTATATAAAATTGCTAGTTAATGTGATTAATTCTGTGTCAATTATCACTTTATAAATAATGACTAGATAATATATATAATATCCGGATTAATTACTTTGGCTGTAACTTATAAATAAATGTGTGAATGGGTGTGTATACACACCCATTCACACATTTATTTATAAGTTTTAATTTTTAATATTTAATAAATTTTATAAGTAGAATACTGAGGTCAGATCACCGTCTTCTATGGGTAAGGTGCCCAGAAGGCTGTCTACGTTTCCTCGCTGGATCGCCATACTGATCCGTTGCCCGAGGTAAGCACCAGCCTTCTGATCACCTGAAGATCAATGAGTCGTTTCGATAAATTTTTGGTAGAGGCTCATGGCCCCAGGACCCCACGGTCCAAGCGTGTAGACAGCAAACGGCACAAACATATAACTCTCCCTCATTGTTGCATATTTGCGCCGCTTGATTGATTCAGCTGTTTCCGCCGCCGAACCGGCTGATCTAGACGTGTTTGGTAAATGGGATGCGGCCAACGTGTCTACGCAAGTCGCGTTCCACACCAAAGGCTTGCCACGCTGCCAGGAAATTAAAGTCATTGTATTTAGTTAATTTATTGGTAAATAGCTTTATTTACATTTGTATTAATTAACTTGCGAAACAGGCGATTTTAAATCCTTACATCGTTGGGACGTACACTTTCTAGCTAAGTATAGTCGCTCCAGTAGGTGTTAAAGACTTACTGGCATATTAGGTCACTACTTAACCAGTGCGAGGGCAAATTAGGCTTGAAAATATTGTTACAACCTGAATGCCGACAAAAGACAATTCACACCTGCATTTTATTACCTTTTCGGCATTTGGACATCTTTTGTTTATTTTGTGTTTAAAATTTGTAATTGGAAAGACAACCCATTGTGTATTGTAATGTTTTATGGTACTCATTAGCCAGGTGTGATTCTAAAAAAATCAGTCCACACGGCCGAGAGACATTCTATTTGTGCAGTATAAAGCAATGCCCCAATTGAGAGATCTGCACAAGCGAAGCAAGACGTGTGTACTACATTCGGTAATCTATTTAGTGATGGACTTTGCGCGTGTTATTATATTTGTACCTGTGTTATACGTGTTTGTATACATACATACATTTAGGCTTATTCTTACACACCTCACTTGCTTCTTTGACATTCATAGCTCTTGTCATGCACGTCATGTCGTGTTTGTATAGTTCTAATAAATTCTATAATAATTCTAACGGCGTTTTAATTCGAGTCCCGCAACTCGTAACAATATTCTTGTGAATTGTACCACACGTTATGTACACGTAAAAAGTCGTGGCCCATATAGGGGTATGCGTCCGGGCGTACTGTCGCAGGGTAATACCTTTTTCGTTGCGAGCAATTGTTTTTTGATGGAAATATGTTCGTTTGATCTATAGTTCAATGGGGGAGCAGATAGTCAATTAACAGAAATATTTCTCATGGTGTTGGGAATCACAAAACATCAGTAATTATCCTTATCAATCCCTATTAATATTATAAATGCGAAAGTAGTAACGCTGTCTGTCTGTTGTCCGTCTGTCCGGTTTTCACGAAAATTCAGCTGGACCGATTTGGTTAAAACTCAATATATATATATATATATATATATATATATATATATATATATATATGTCGCAGAACGGCCTCGTTCTCACGACATCATCTTTAGTTATTGCAGGTTTAGTGGGCGTCATCAGGATAAAATGCGAGCATAAAACACAATAGCCACGGTTTATACACTTTTAATTTAGATTTGATCAACATTATGACATAGTTTAGACCGAGCAGCGGGTTCTGCTGGACACCGATTTGGATGAAATTTGGTACATATGTAACTATAATAGCGAGGGTGGACAAAGGATAATTTTTATCGTGGATAATGGGATAGATTTTGGGAGAAATTTATGTAAAGGTTATGCCAGAAACTAGGATAAGTTTTTTCTGATTTACCATTTTGGATATTTAGGTCATTTTGGCCAATTTCGTCGTTTTCGTCATTTTGGTCATTTTTGTCATTTATGTAGCTTACATATAGATAGACGGGGGATAGATAAATAAAACTAGAACGGGTTGAAATGAGAATTAAAGTTTGTATGACAGACTAATTGTGCGGCGCTGTAGCCACGTATAATAACGTTCGTTAATTATGGACTGTATTGGGAGAGATATGAACCTGATCCTTGTGCTAGAAAAGCAGAAGCTCCACCAACCTTGAGATCCACCCACTCCTGGCTTGGTTCAGGTTGCAGCACAGAAGAACACTGCACGGCACCAACTTCACGTTGAAATGATCACTTCTTTTGACCAGTATTACACAACAAGTTCTTAGCACGGCCAATAGTTAGTTTACAGTTAGCATAATATGATTGTTAAAATTATACACGCACGGCGCGATCTATCTTTCCCAAAACGTTGACAGTTAGTGAGTCCAAAAATGGCTTCTTCTACCCTCCTGTGCATTGACCGTATTTATCATATATATAAAAAATCGATAGCAACTCGATCTCTCTGTCTGTTAATCCTTCGCGGAAAAACTACTAGGAGTACTGGATCGGTTGTGCTGTAATTTTGTTTAAATATAGTTTTAATACCGAAAATGGTCATAAATACTTTTCATCCCGGGAGATGGGAAAGTTTGGGCAAAAAGACACTACACTAACATAAAAATTTAATACAATGTAACCTGTTAACTGTCAACGCCTGCTGTTTAAACAAGAGGCACGCACTAGAGTTCGATCCGCGGCTCAGCCGCAGGGTAAACTCTAGTTTTCATATAGATATTTAAGATCGTAAATAATACAAATTACCGTTAAAATATCCGAATACCTTATTATTTTATATTCCAGTTTTTTTACTGGCAACACATGTATTGGAATACTTTAACATTTTATTGTGTGACAAGATTAAGGTACAAATATATCTCTTTATTACATGTTAGGAAAGATTATACTCGGTAACTGTTTTTGAGATAGATTGTAGTAAATAATATAGATCATAAGTGAAGTATTCTAATACTACATGCACTCACAACACCAGCATGTAACAGATACACTGTACATTAGTACAAGTTTAGTATTAAAATTAAAATAAGTTATTCGTAAGTTACATCACACGACAAATATCATTGAATAAATGTCACACACAAAAACAGAATTTACCAAGAAGCGTGTATAAATTATTCTAAAAATATTCTTCGAAATTTAGTTTTGAGAAAGGGTACGGAACTCGACTCCGTAGAGTTGTTAAAGACGTAAGCAAAGCTGCTGGCAACAGCGAGTACTACTAGTAACTAGCTTTCTTGTTTTCTCTCCTTACCTTTTTCATCAAATAATGATTGCTACGTACACGAATATGACATAGTGAGACGCCAAATTAGATAACTACAATGTGTATAATGGTTGTAAGTAATTATTGTTGTTGCCTGTTATTTGTCTGACGATAATGGAAATTGTTTTGACAAAACATATAATTGTGTTAGAAATGTATGTAAGATATTGTCTACTATATCGAATGAAAGGTAATTTGTAGCAAATTAGGTTTTGATTGATGCGAGATGATTAATTTTAAGGTGTAATGCATTGTTTAAGCGACTTAAGAAATAGGTGATTTTCAATTCGTCGTGTAAATGTTGTTACGAATTTGTGGGGTGTGAATTATAATGCTGTTGGGATTATTAGTCACACGTAATTCAAAATTCTTAAAGGTACAACCAAATACAACAAGTCTAAATCGTAGAACAGAAAATCGTCATCACATAAGTTGCGTAAAGTCCGTTGTTATAAAGTTAGAAAGTACACGGGGTCACGCTTCGATCGCAGTTGAAACACAACTAACTGAATCCC